>VXAL01001862.1:1502-57716 GCA_013399475.1 Chauna torquata
AGCTGCACACATGACCTGCAAATTCCCTAATACCTGGTTATGCATTGCCTTTCACTGTGATACCAGTCCCCCCTCACTAATATGCCTATGCTATGCATACATAGCTTTGCTCCTCAGTCTCCATTTTTTTAACACTTAAATGATTGCATTTTTATACAACACCAAATAAAATATAAGCATGATTGTTACTTGTGAAAGGCTCCAGCTACACATAAGCAATTGCTTTTATTCCATTTTAGCAATGCTGAGAGTCTGTGCACAGGACTTTTCTCTCCTGCACCTCTTTTTCATGTGAGCAGTATATATGTTATCATGTTATAGCCATCCTATGCTAAAATTCTATATTTGGAAACTTCAGAAGATTCCTCTTTTCTAATTATCACCATTACTTCACATGCAATTTACATGTGATTCTGGAGTACCTATTAATCTGTACAAATTCAAATTCATTGCTCATTACTATAGTGACTATATTGCAATTTTTATATAAATAATAGTGTTATCTTACTGATAGTTATTCTCTGCTAGATTTCTCCTAACCTTTAAATTGAAGAGAAATTAAATCCATACTCATTTGTCTCACTGATGTCATGTGCCAAGTGTAATTACTTCTAGAACAGGTCATCTATGTCTAGAGAAAGTTTATTTCATCAAAATGTTGAGATGCACCATTGAGCCTGACTTATTAACCAGAAATAGGCCAGGGTACAGCTAGACCACGCAAGATATGTTCTATATTACAAACATCAAAGTGTGCAGAACTGGTGAAACATTGGCGGTCCTTCCACTCTGTAGTGAAAGAAAAAATAAAGGTGTTAAAGGTATTTTGTATAGCCTGCGAAAGCAGGCTATACAAAATTTTAAATTACTCTGTTGTCAGGTTTCCCATAGAATTATGTAGCCCTAGAAACTGCAAAAAAGTCATCAAAACATTTACATAGAATAGGAACTGTGGATTACTACAAAAAACGTTTTACCAGCAAGAATGTGGCTGAAGGATTTTAGAGAGCTTTTTCTCTCCTCAGTGTGGGTCTTGTGCACACCAAGAAGAATAGATCTCAAACACCAGGAAAATACAGCAAACCATTTTTATCATCATATTTCCCTATCTCCATTTTTCAGTAGATATTCTAAGTCATCCATCTGTTTGCAAAGTTGCTGCGGAGTCCCATGCCTTCTCTAACCTACCCATTTGTCAAACTCCACAGGGGAGGATGGAAAATTTTAAATATAGTTACCCAAGTTTGAACTTAAATAATGCAAGGAAAGGATGCAATTTATCCATTTTGGTTATAAAAACATGTACTACACAAATAATAAGAGCAAGTTGCTGCACAGAACCTGTTCCAGTGGATAACAGTGAGATATGGACATACATAACAGATGCAGAAATAGATTCCTTTTTGCAAATCTGGATAATTTACATTCTCATAATTACTATGGCATCTGATTACCTCAATTCCCAAATTCTCTTAGTTTCTAAGGATGTGACGGACAGTGAAATTCTTCTGTCAGTTAGGTCTATTCATTTTCTGTAAACAAGATCTGCTTTCAGAGTTCCTGGATGGATCTCAAGTTAGCAGGATGCAATGGAGTAACACATTTACCTGTGCCTACCTGGAAGTATGCATTAATTTATTCTGCTTCAGTTTCCTTTGGCAAATTAAATTTTCGGAATCATTTTCTTCAAGACATTGTTGACTTTTAAAATTTATAATTGCAACTAGAGCCTGAAAAAAATTCTTATGTAAGTATATACTGCTGTTGCTCATTTTACTAAATTTATTTTTGGCTTTAGAGATCTGCAAGTAAGAAAAAGTTTGCTTAAAATAAATGAACTGATTAGCACGTATGTTGACAGGCTACTGCAATTTTATTGGTTAGAAAAGAAAAATTAGATTTTTTTTTAAATTTAGAATATTAGACTCTTGGACATTTATTTATTTAGTTATTTATTGGTAAAAGGCAAATACAGGTTTTATTTACAACAAAAATACAGCCATACTCGGTGACATACTGACAGGAGCTGGCGTAAGACTCCTACTAATGTTTTTCTGCAGCTATCAAAACCTGAAAATTTTAATGTACTAAACAAACTGAAGTTAGGAAACGCCTGGAATACGAATATATAGTGTAAATAAAATTCAATATAAATTATTAAATTAAGCTGGTGAATCTGTAGAACTTCTTCTGGGGTGACATTTTTTGCCCCAAGAATCTCTCTACTTTGTCAGAAATCTTTAAGGTAATGAAATTGAAAACAACTACTTTGATCACAATGGCAAGAAAAAAACTAATGATAATTCTTCTGTTTTGCTGAAATAAACTAGTCACAACATTTATAAATCTCGGAGTAACTTGCTAGGAACAAGCCAAGCAAAAGGCACATCAGGAACCTCTTAAAGTTGACAAGGTTTTTATGGATTTCTATTCCATGAACCTGCTTACACTGTATGAGACATTGCACAATCATGTCCATATTTGCTGTGCACCTTTGGATTTTACAGACCTTCCTCATACCATAGTCACCTTTTTTTTCTTTTTTTCCCCAAAATAAAGATTCCTGCCTTACTTCCCCATTTGTTTTATGGAAGATATTCAATACTTAAATTCATGCCTTCTGCCTTTCTCCGAATCCTTCCATTTCAAGCAGTTTCCAACCTCTCTGAGGTGTAAGAAGCAGAACTGTATGTTGTATTTAAATATAGGCAAGCCACAGATTTATGCAGTGACAAATTATATTACTTATTTTGTTTTCTATTCTTTTTTTCTAATAAAAACTCTTTCCTTGTTTGACTGATAATGATGACTGAATTGTTTTCATTAATCTATTACTACACTAAGATCTTAGTCCAGAGCAGTAATGGTCTATTCAGACCCATAACTTCATATTTAAAGCTAACTTTTGCTCCATATGAATTTTTTACATTATTCTACAATGAATCTCATCTGCCTTTTTTGAGTCCAGTCACTCAGTATGGTATGTTTTTTATACATTTCTAAGATCAAGTTTCACCTTTAATGGTATGAATAATTTCATGCTATTAGCAGGCTTTCTCATCCCACTGCTCCCACCCTTTTTCAGCTCATTTGTATGTAGGATGCCTTGCACTTTACCCTTTGAAAAAACTACTAATTTATTCCTACTCCCTGTTTTTTGCCTCTTAACCAGTTGCTGACCCACATAACTTCCTGTTCCATATTCCATATTCCAAGAAAAAATTAGTTTCCTCAGAAATTTTTAGTGACAGACCTTGTCAAAAGTCTTTGGAAACCAGGCAAGCTCTACCAGCTGCATCATGTTTGTTGATCCCTTCAGAGAGACTCAACAGGTTTACAAGGTAGGACCCTGCCATAAAAAAGCCATATTAATTTTTCCCAGATAAATCACACACATTTGGGTGTCTCATAATTCCATAATTACCTTATTGTAATTTCCAAATTTTGATAGTGCACATCTATGGCTTTTTGGCATGCTAAATCCATTTAACAAAAGCTGTATCCCATTTGCTACTCTCTAATCACCAGTTAACAAGAAAGCTCAAAGTGAAAAGATTTCACACCACTACTAATGCTTAACTGTCTTTATCCTTAAGCTGCTTAAAACTCACAGTGGATACAATATGGTGTTAGTGACTGCTAAAAGTTCATTTAAGTGTTTTTCATAACCTCTTTTACAGACACTTTGAGATAGACCCTCCAGAGTCCTGAACAAAGAATGGTTCTGGCATTGGAACTACCCCCATTCCTTCTACAGCTGAATTCACCCACAGTGAAGCAGAAGTTGTTAATGGACAGTCTGGGGCTCCCAATGTTTTATTTAAAAGAACTTCTTTTGTTCCTATTTGCAAGCAACACTGTAACTTGTTTATTCATAATTTTTAAAACCTATCAATTGGGTAATTTGGAAGCAAATCAGTTATCAGTTCAGTTACTTTGCAGAAATGATTTCTTTCAGTCAACAACTCCTCCATAATACAGTTAGTAGCCAAGTTGATAAGAAGCCAAGAGCAGTCCTTAGAACAGTGATATTTATTCAGACGCAGTTTTGCTCCAGATATACAATGTTTACTCTCAAGATTAACAGGTCATGAAAATTGTCTAAACAGCACACTAACAAAGGTATATTTATACCATCTTTTGATCCAGAAACTAAGGCTAAGATGTAATACCATTTTTGTTCTCTGAAAGTATTAGAAAAGCAAAGGTATTAAATTCTCATTTACAAATATCTAACCTGTTTTTCTGAGTTCATGACAACACTGAAGAGTTTTTCACCATGCTAAGCCATGTCTCCATGTCTGTATTTAATTCATTTCCTCCACAAACAAGGAAGTCTCGGGCAGTTTTAATTGACTCACAGATGTTAACACTTCAGTTTCCCATATGTACTACTCACCTCTCAACTGCCTCCCTAAACACCAATCTTCCTGGGAAAGTGTGCTGTCTCCATGTTGTCTGTCTGTCTACAGTCCTCTAAACTGAAGAGTGGGATGCCACAGTTTGGGAATAGAGGTTAAGGACTCTTACCTGCTGCTTTGGCAACATCTGCAGTTGAAATGTTTTGGAGGTTTGAGTGCACTCTGAAGGTCACAGCTGGTCCCAGCATGCTAGAAAAGATTATTAAAAAATGTAAGACTCATAATCAAGAGACATAACATAATATTCCTATTCAAAATAGGTTTTTAAGGAGAAACTATTAAGACACCATTTAGCCCTCTTCCTTTTGCTTCATTAGCTACATTTGCATACATTTTTATACCTCGTGTATGTGTGTGTTTTTTTTGTGTGTATCTTGTGCCTGTCTGAAAGAATTTCAGAGACATTAACTAAACTTCAAAACACTCCTGTATATTCTATTCCTATTACAAAAATGGCAAAATGGAGGCACAGAAATTGTTATTCACTCAAGAACAGCACAGAATGTCACTGGAATTCAGCATCTAAGGAAGATTACACAAAGTTTCAAATTTTAAAATTTCAAATTTTAAAGTTTCGAGAGGACAAGACTAGCCCTCTTGTCATGACTCTAAGTCAGAGGGACAATAAAGAAACTCTGAATATTTATCTTGGTCATATCTGCAAGAATATATCTGGGGAAAAGATTTTGTATGTATCTGATCCAATGGCTGATTTTGACCAGAAAGATGGCACAAATTAAGCATCCTTTAACAACAGCGGTAATAATTTATTTGAATAACTTATGAAGCAAAGTGATGGAACTCTGTGGTGACAGTGTTGGATGTAGTCTGATGGTCCTTTATGGCTTTAAAACCTATGAGGTGTTTACAGAGCAAGGTACTAATTAGCTAGAGGAAGAATGGCAGAGTAAGGTATTCAGGGTTTCAAAAATTTTTCATTGTGTATTTTTACAGAAAAATAAATCCATATACGTAATGTTGCATTCACTCTCCACCCATACCAGTAATATCCAACTTATATGCACATCTGATGAAAGGAATAAAGAAATTTCAGTTGTAATATTATACTAATATACACACATTCATAATACACTTATATGAAAAACATAAAAATATACACACAACTACAGTAATTTTTTAAAAATTAATTGGTAATTAATTAAATTATTTTTAAGAACATTTCCAGGTAACAAGCCACAACAGAAACTATAATGTACATTTATGGAGGAGCAGAGTGCAAAGGCTGAACAAACATGAAAACGGGTACATGATAAAAGTTTAAATACATACTATGTATTGTGTGAGTGCCTCAGTTTTTATTATTCACACAATCAGTGAGAAGAATTACATTTATACTGTGAATAACACCTGCTTCACCTGCTTCAGTGGTGAAGTACATTGGCAGGAACCATACACGTAACATACTTTGACGTATTATAGTCGTGGCTTATGAGAGAATGAAATCTGAAAAACTGCTAAAACTGAAAAACAAAAGAAGTTGAAAAATATTTGTGCTGCAGGGCTCGAAATGAAGTATTAAATTATTCTTTTACTACCATTCTGCATTCGTATTTTGCATTCATACAACTGAGAGCACTTAATGAAGTGCACTTAATTGCGTCACATATATCCTAGATGGAAATACCTTTAAACTTTTTCCATTTTAGGCAAAAGAAAACTATTATTGATCATAAGATTTTGCTTTGAGGTCACAAAGGGAATCAGAGTAAGACTAAGGAGCATCCTTTCAATCTTTTATTAGCAAAGCATGCACTGTGCACATTTTATTCTGGAATTAACACGAACTGTCGTTAATCAATTATTTTTCTCTAAATACTCTTCTGGGTGAGAGAAAAATAAAATGGAGATTTCATTGCTGAAGGACACTCCAGATGCCAAGTCATTAATGTGCAAGAAATGTATTTTAATAATGTTAGGTAATTATAAAGCATTTATCAGCATCATTTAAACAGTATGTTCAGCTATAATACTCAACAATTGCATATTTTGCAATACAAAGTTGTATATTTTATTTAAGATATATAAACTTTACAAAAATTCAGGCCATTCCCCAATTCCATCACTAATGCAGAGATAATCAGCCATAACATGCACCTGGGAGTTTCATGATACTATGCACTGAATATAACCGATCTTGCACTGTCCTTCTTTCTGCATTCCCAGCCCATGAGAAATGACGATTCCTCTCTGGCTGCTCAGACACTTACAGCGTAATTAGCAGTCTGTTTCAAATAAAAGCACGCAACAACCCAGTACACAGCTGTCCCATGACAAGACTGTGTAAACAAACAGCTTTAGATATTCCTCCCAAATCATCATAGAATCACAGAGTCATAGAATTGCTTGGGTTGGAAGGGACCTTAAAGATCATCCAGTTCCCCCCCCCTGCCACAGGCAGGGACACCTCCCACTAGATCAGGTGGCCCAGGGCCCCATCCAGCCTGGCCTTGGGCACTTCCAGGGATGGGGCACCCACAGCTTCTCTGGGCAACCTGTGCTACTGCCTCACCAGCCTCTGAGTGAAGAATTTCCTCCTAACATCTAATCTAGATCTCTTTTAGTTTAAAATCATTTCCCCTTGCCCTATCACTATCTGCCCATGTAAAAAGTCACTCTACATCTTTTTTACAAGCCCCTTTGAAGTACTGAAAGGCCTCTATAAGGTCTCCCCAGAGCCTTCTTTTCTCCAGGCTGAACACCCCCAGCTCTCTCAGCCTGTCTTCACAGGAGAGGTGCTCCAGCTCTCTGATCATCCTTGTGGCCCTCCTCTGGACCCGGTCCAACAGGTCCATGTCCTTCTTGTGCTGGGGGCCCGAGAGTTGAGCCTGTGAAATCTACTCCACATATTCTATTACAGTCAAGAACACAGAACTGATGCCAACTTTCAAGCATGGTGTAGTTACAGTTTGGCTTTATCAGCAAAGAAAAATTTTCCTCCCCTCCTCCCCTTGCCTGAGTTTTTTGCTTGTCTCTGGCCCAGAGCTCGCTCACTCATCAGTTGTGCATTAAAGCTCACTGCAGCTATGTAGTTAACAGCACCATTAAAATCATACAGATTAAAACAGGATCCTTTCAGATATCCAGCCCCGGTGGGAATTTTGGACAAGCAAGCCCTGGCGCTGCAGCCCAGCAGGGACCATGGCTGTTGTGCAGTGACTCCACCTGGGTAGGCCAGCAGCACACCAGGACCCAGCGCAGACAAGGCGTGCCCATGTACCTGCTGCCACAGGCACTGGCGCCGCTCCTCACAGCTGACGAGAGAATGTAGGGAAAGAGAGGAAAAAACAGGGTGGGATAAAAATTCCTTATAGGACAGGGATGATATTGGTTAACACCCATTCTTTTTGCAGTAAAGAAGAAATCTAAGAATCATTCCAAACACCTACTCTTATATTGCTGAGTGGTATACTGTTTTTCTCCACTATAATCACCGAATGTTTGAACATAAGGAATTACTCGAGCACAACATAAGCCCAACTTCACTAAGAATATTTGCACAATATAGAAAATAAAGCAGCTCCTTTGCACATTGGTATTCTGTTGATTATTTAAAAGCAAACAAAAGACCTTGAAATTGTTTGGCCAAAATTGGATTTCTGCTAGATGTTTTGGGAACTGACTGCTTGACGAGCTCATAAAATGAGATGTTTCTCATGGGGGACTTCTGGCAAAAGTACTCAATAAATAAACATTTCAATAACAATAGATGCCCCTTGGGGAATTCCTCGTTGTTCATTATGTGTTGGACGAGAACATTTAAACAAAACCAGTAATTATGTGACTGCAAAATATTTTTCAAAAAGACTCTTTAACAAGACAGTATCCAGCCTGAGAGAGAGTTCAAGGATGTATAAAACGCACCCCTGGTACTTCCTAACCAGGAACTTTACATTAGATAGGCGAGACTGCTTTCTCATGCAGCTGTCAAACCCTCTGCAGCCTAGCTAATATTAACGGCAATTGTCTTTACATCACTCTAAATATCAAGGCTCGCTGAAGTGCACACTAGTGTTTATGACCGGGTGAATTGCAAACAAACCACTGCCACAAATCAGGGCTGGTGCGTCCCTGCTCAGTGGCAGGCAACATCACGCCAGGGCTCAGCCAGCCGTGCTGAGGAAAGCAAACACAAACGTAAACCACACCTGAAACGTAAACTAAATCTAACATGTGCAATGCAGTGTTTCTTCTGCTCTAACCAAGAGATTAAATGTGTTAGGTAGTAGCACCTTTAATCTACAAAGGCAATATTTTATATAAGATTTTTTTGTTTAACAGTTTTTTCCCCAATAAGGTGTATGCTACTACAGTTACACCTATGTACATGTGTAGTTGACTCTTCTGACATAAATGAACTGAAACACACCTAAATTAGAGAAGACTGTGAATTTTAGACGGCATCTGGACTATATTATTATGATCACACCTACCATTTTTTTCAGAATATTTTCTTATGATGTATTTTTGAATAAACGTGAGCAGCTCTGGTGTCAAGGCTAATAAACGGTGACTTTTCCCAATGCAAAACATAATGTCTGTTGCAATGACCTGCTAAATTTATTACTTGAAATTTACTGACTAATTACCGCCTCTGTTGGCTGTCACAACTTCTGCTTTTTTTTTTAATTTCAATAATGTCGCCTTCAGCCATAATAGTTTTTTTTAACAAAGACATTCAAAGCATATTGCAAATTGTCACCCTTATGTGCTGTTGTCTTATATTCTGTTTACTAGAGATGAAATAATTACAGTGTTTATACCAAAATGACTTGAAGGTTGATTGCTGATTTAATAATATCCCCTCCCCTTGGGTTTATATTTCCCATCTGAAGGTGGGAGGGTGCACAACATGCACAGAAATAAACAATATTCTTTGTGTAAAACAGAAATATTTATTTTCATTAATTGTTTTACAGACTAACAACATTCTTATTCTATTTTGTCTGTCAACAAATGAATGATCTGAATAAACAGAGCTGGAGCATGATCAATATGGCAAGGTCCGTATCACTTTCAAGCCTTTGGTTATAATTATATTTATGAATGACAGGATTTAAATCTCCATAAATTATGTACCAAGCTTTGCACGCCCGTTCTTCTCCCTCATGTGTGTGTACTTTAGTACTACAATATCATACAGAAGGTTTACTGTGAAATATAGTCACAGTCTATCATACCCCCTAGTGGAAAAGGATTTGAGAAACAAGTGCCAACATGGTTATGTGTATTCTTGAAGATGAAAGATAGAGCTGATGCCAGATGGAAATGAGTTGAGGTTGCACCAGATTTTTAAAAAATACAGGCGGAGTGTGATTTCTCAAGATTGGAGGAAGATGAGGGGATTAGGATTGGATATTGCCAACATTAAATATTCTCTTAATAACCCTATTTTGTAAAACAGAGCTTGCCTTAATAAAACTTAGATTTGAAATTAGAGTCGCCACTTGTCTATATGTTCATTTCAAAATCCTTTAATCTCTGAGGGTTAAGAAAAGCAATTAGTAACGCTCCAGAGGATTGTGCAAAGTAAATTTTATAGCAGTGAAGGTAATTGTCTCAGGAAATGTTTCATGGGCTTGAACTAATGACTTGCAATGTGTACACATTTCTGTGCTTACTGTGTTTAGGAATTTGAAGTTCATGTCCATTGTTTATATTGCACCAAAAGCCCCTTTTCACCTTCTCAATTTTGGAAAAATTAAAATGCTCACACTTGTGTGAATGTGTTATATACTATACATATTGGTTATAAACATACTTATGTCAAATCAAACTGACAGAAAAAAGCACATGATTAACAGAGGTATTTTTGTAATACAGTATGTTTGGATAACATGATTTACAGAGCAAAGCAAAGGCAGAGCAGCGCAGCTGGTCATCCTTATATAACACATACAGGGATTAAAAAGTGTACACTTGCTATTTTGGGCTCCTTCTGTTATTCAAACTAGCTATAAACCTAGCGGTCACTTGATGCATGTCTCACCAATATTTTTGACCAGAACTTTTGACCAAAAATTATTTTGTGGATCACTGCCTCACATTCTATTTATGTTACATAAGCAGGTACTGACTAAACCTCAAACATTCCAGAAACCTGTGAAGAGCGTATTGTGGTCTGGTGTCACCTTCTACAAAATAACTTCCCTGAACTGTTGACTAGAGTACATTGATCATCACCTAGACTTAGTACTAAAAAAGCTCATCTTTAATATCTTCACTGTTAAAAAGTTTGCTTAATTTTGTATGTGAACTGATCAAAAGTCAAGGTACAGCCATATCCGCACATTTCTGCTTACATGCGTGTACTATGCACGTGTTACAGCCAACGATCAATTAAAAAATCTTTTTTCTATTTTAGCAAGTTGAGCTTCTTGAATCTTGCCAGTTCTTGGAGCCCTTCTCTAGAAACTCTTAACATGCTTCATAAACTGCTGAATGACAGAGTGTTCCACAACGTGCTGCATTACTGCCCCCAATACGTTATATTAACTATTCATATTTATATCCTTTACATATGCTAAGTATGTATGTATTTGCAACACTGTCTGCAGAAATGTGTTCCTGTATTCAACTTACAGCTAGCATGGAGAGAGAAAGTTAAAGATATGTTGCACTAACATCAGCACCATCAACCCCAGACAATGGTCAAGTACTAAAGATGAAAAAGCAAAATCCCCACTACAGAAAAGACGCTAACTGCGGCGCTTACCAACTCCCCAGTTGGTGGATGATCTTCTGTTACCATTTACATTCCAGTAGAATAGTATACACCAAGCAGCTGGGTATGTTGTATTCAGCAGACAGATTAGAAAGATTAGATAGATTGACAGTTTCCAAGCAATCACATCTTGCAAACGTAACTACATGGAAACAAACCTTAGGGCTGGATTTGATGGTTGCAGCTCAGACTTACCTCTGTAAACTACATATACAGCTATCATAAATCAGACAATTATTTGGACACCTTGTACTGCCCTCTTCTCTTCCCCTGAAATGATGCCCCATGAAGTCACTCTGCTGCACTGATCTCACTGAATCTGATGCTGTGTTTTGGATTTTTGATGAAAATAGTGGTGATAACACAGATGTTTTCAGGTGCTGCAGAGCAGTGCTCACACAGGGCCAAGGACTTTTCTGCTCCTCGTGCTGCCCTGCCAGCGAGGAGGCTGGGGGTGCACAAGGAGCTGGGAGGGGACAGGAACAGCACAGCTGACCCAGACTGACCAGAGAGATATTCCGTAGCATATGGCACGGTGCTCAGCAATAAAAGCTGGGGTAAAGCAGGAGGAAGGGGGGGACGTTTGGAGTGATGGCGTTTGTCTTCTCAAGGAACCGTTACGCGTGATGAGCCCTGCTCTCCTGGCAGTGGCTGAACACCTGCCTGCCCATGGGAAGTAGTGAATGAATTACTTGTTTTGCTGTGCTTGCGTGCGCAGCTTTTGCTTTACCTGGTAAACTGTCTTTATCTCAACCCATGAGTTCTCGCATTTTCACCTTTCTGATTCTCTCCCCATCCCACCTGGGGAGAGTGAGCAAGAGGCTCTGTGGTGCTCAGCTGCATGCTGGGGTTAAGCCACAACACTGTCCTTGCTTTCACCCTCTGTAGTCTTCCTTTTTGTGTTCGAGTTTGTCCAGGAGCTACTTGTTCATCCATACAGGCCTCCTGGCCTTTTTGCCTCACTTCAACTTTTTCCAAATCAATTTTTTTCTAAATTTACAAAGCAAAAGATGATGAAGGAATATTTTAAAGATTTTACAAGTCAATTAATCTAAGGTGAAGATTTTTTGCTAAGCTTACAATTTAAATGATTTTAAAAAATGGACAACATTTAATTTAGAGATTGATGCTATACTCAGTTTTTCCTATTTTTATTCTTCACAGAATGCAACCTCTGATGATTACTCAAGATCTATGAATAACTTGCAGAGTTTTAAAATAATTTTTCTATTAATCTGTCACAAGCCATGAAATTGACATTTTCACCATGCTGAGTACTTGAAAGTTGCCAGTTTTTCCTGTCATGCAAATAAGGTTCTTAATTACAGTATTTAAAAGAACAAAACATACAAGTCCTATAATTTTTTACAGCAAAAGAGTGTTTGGACCTTCAGAAAGTGGGAATATTGTCTCAAAATACTGTACAATGATTTTTTTTTCACTCCTCAATTATTAAGCTAAATAATAATAAAGTTATGCCATTTTAAAAAAAGGTAATTTGATTCTATTTATATTTCAGTTCTTCTTTATACCTTTTGGTAGTCTGGCTAGCACACAAACAGCAGTCTTAAGTTTTTAGCCAATAAGTATTCAATGCATTTTGCTGACATTAGGCCTACCTATCTTTAACACATCTGTGTTGTTAATGATGTCTGTTGAACTCACATGTAGAATCTGTCTACTGTGCTGAAAATCACCTTATCCTCAGTTTGCACAAGTGACTTTTAATGGTTAATGAAGAGCATGATTCATGTGTTAGGACTTCTGCAGAGGTAAAGGTTCAGCATGTTCATTGTTTTGATAGGAGCCAGACAGGACACAAATTTCTTTGATGAGGATTAGACAGCACAACTGAAGACCAAAGAAAACAAACTTTGCTACAGCCTCAGTCCAAAAAGTTTTGAAACTCTGAGCTAGAGTGCTAGAACCGGAGCCCTCCTGCTTGCCCTGTCAAGAACCTGTTGGCTTCTTCTTTAGTTCTGAGGAGACCAACTAGAAGATTCAATCCTGGGATTCCACCTCCAGCTGTGAGGGAGAGACATTTGGCATCAACCTACTTCCTTGCAAGGGGAATTTATTGGGATCTTTCAGTCACACCTGCAGATGTACATTTGTTCCCACTGCATTTATGATTCCTTAGGAGTACAAGTGCTTCCCAGGTAGGTCATGGTGCAGCTCATGAGTCTGGCTATGCAACATTTACTGGCTAGGTGTTAAAAAGAAAATGTGAAGAAGAACGATTTATCTGTTCAGCTTGGCCAGCAGGTCTGTAATATTCATTTCATTTCATCCATCCATCCATTCAGGTGACAGAGAGAGAAAAGTGTGTTTGTGTGTATGTAGGAGATCAGGTAGCCAAGGGAGAGAGGATCAAGAAAGACATAGAGATAAGATTCATTTTGTATATTTCTTATAATGGATTATTCTTTTAAACAAATCTTTAAAAGAATCTTTTCTTAAAAATATAAGCAGTTTCCCTACATGATAATCTTTTTTCCATTTCTAATATTAGTTGTGCTATTTGTAGAGCAAGTTTTAGTTCAAGAGTGAGAATCACAGTTCTATGTTTCTATTCTCATATCTGTCACCAAGTTCTGTACCATATTTGGGAAAATCAAGAAAACTCTCTTGAGTTTCAATTTACCCATCTGAAGAATGGAAATAATTGCCTGTTAATAATATGTGAAATATTACATAAATTCAATGCAATGGTACATATTCAGTGTCTTGCTTCAGACAAAGGAGTATATCCTGTCTATCGCAAAATATTATGAACTTTAATTTTATTAAAAAAAGAATACCATGTACAGAAGGTAATATAGAGAGAAAGTAGAGAAAGAAGTATGAGGTTAAAAATAGATAGATAAACTTTAGAAGCTCACTTATCTGTAAAAAAACTTATCTTGAGTAGGGACCTATGAGTACATGGATATGTATATATAACATGGGATTTCATTCTACTTTTGATTATAAAAGTGCAAATCCTCTGATTTAATGAGATTAAATGTTGTAATGGAAAGCCAAACTTAGTACATTTTTATTTATAAGAGTCTCCCTAGATTTTTATAGTCCTTCTATTTTGTCACCTAGAATTCATAAAATGCTGCAGGCCAAAATCCTTCTTGTTATTTTAATATATTTTTATATTTTTCTAGCAGGAAGGTTACAGTGGAGAAGGCAAAATGATCTTGGTTATATGCACATTTATTAAAGAAAAGCACACAAAATATATTATACCTCAGGGGAAAAAGCCACAAGACTAATGTAATGCTAAGGCTGAGAAATCACTCATTTTTAAGTAAAGGAATGCAGAGTTGAAACTTCCACCTTATTTTTGTTTCCTTATCCTCATTTCTTTAAAAATTGGTGCATCTTTATATTATAAATTAGTTGTCAAATAAGACAATATGTACCAGAAAACACAATGTAATTTCTTATAAAAGCCTGCATGCAATGAGTTACAGCAGTACATTTTTCAGACAATTTGTTTTCCAGACTCATTAAATCTGTAGAAGAAGTCAAGTTTGAATAAAAGTGGTACCATTATTTCTGAGTTATGCTTTTATAACATTTTAAACAAGATTATGCCAAATAGCCTTAGTCTGTTGGTTTGCTATTTAAAATCAAGGAATAGATGACAAATATTTTCAACTTTTTTGAAAGGTGTATGTTTTATTGAGGCCAAGCACAGCACAGTTCAAACTGAAATTAAAATGTTGCTTAATTTCTAGACAATAAATGGAATGGAAATAAAAATTCAACGTATTGCTAGTTTATACTACAGCACCATAAGGAGAACAGGATGGACTGTAAGTCTTTTTTATAAGCACAATATTTGAACATTCCTCTCAGTAGTAAATCTAAAAGGCATAGATGGCAGAATCTGCCAATCTAGAAAAAAATTTGCAAGAAGATTCACCCACAGGTGTCCAACATAAAGAAAAGATTAATCATACTAAATCATGGAGAAAGGGATTAGGGAGAGCTTGTGCAGAAGAGGGAAGTTTGCATGTTGCAGGCAGATACAAAACCAAACAAGACACCATGCCACCTGTCCCACTACAGCTCACTGGGTTAAATAAGCCTCTCTCACACTATCCTGCCTTTCAAGCTACCAACAATTTCCTGAGATGTTCACATTTAGAGCGTACATATACAAAATGTCATAATCCATCAGCATGATGAAGTGAAAATACCAAGTAGTGTTCCAGTGTTTAGGTTCTGGATGACTGAATATGATTAACTGGCTGATTGAGTTTTTCAGGTGTTAGAAAAATAACATGACAAACAATGAACAAAACCTATATAGCATGATTAGGACACTGCAGCCAATGCAATGTTTGTAATAGGTGAGGCTCGGAGCTCCACTCATCAGCGTGCCTGCCCAACACTTCTCATTTGAACACATTTAAAGCTTTTCTGAACTTTCACCACTTGGTTTGATTTTCAAACATCTTCTTCAGTTCCAGTTCTTTTTGCTGGGATGGTTGGCTGGCTTTTCAAATTGTATTATTCCAGCCCAACCGTTTCAGCCCTTCCTAAGATCAAGGCTAATGATATGTATTGTTTGGTCATGTGAGATCTTTTCTTCGAAAAGGAGGTGGAAAGTGTCTCTAACTCCACTACTTGAAAACAGAGATTTAGGAATGGCAAGAATGTGCCCGTGGCTGTCCTCATGATGAGCCGTCCAAATTCAAGCTTTTGTTAGATCACTGTTTACATAAAACCACTTAAAAAACATAGTTGATGCTATGGATATGCCACAGTATAATAGGAAAAATCACTCTTGTCTTACTTTGTATCTACAGTTGCAGTTTATCTTTTCAAAGTGTTTTTTCAATAGTATCCCTGATGTCCAAGGATGAATGGTGATCAAGTGCTAGAGAAGATAACTATTTTTAGGGGCCTCAACTTCATTTCTGGCAGACCTCGGGTAGCATTTTGCAAACCAGGTATGGAACTATAAGGATGTAAAGATCCTATCATTATCTTGAATTCTGCTGGTACCATCCAGTTCTGCCTCAGATTCAGATTCAGTTCATTGGAAGCCAAGTCATTTCAGGCAATGTTTTTTATGGAAGTAGGCAGCATTGTCTAAGCTGACAGCTAACTTCTAGGACTGCTGAGCACTCGAAATGGTAACTGAAGCCAACAAGATCTGCGTCTCAATATGTGAAGTTCTTCACCAAACAGGCTGTATAAGGTATACTCAAAGACATCAGGCTGGACACCTCAAATTAGTAGATACTTCGACATTAATCTTTTCATGCATAAACTCCAGCTCTGTATGGTCCTTATAATACCCCATATCTCATCTGAGCTAAGTATATCAATTTATGTTTGTCAAACGTTTTGATAGCCTAGTGAAGAGCACCATAGGAAAACCAAACCAAATGAAACCAACCAAAAAAACAAAAAAAAAAAAAAAAAAAGAAAAAGAAATGGGTTTTCTGACCTCAGTCCAGGATTTGAATAATGTGCAGTAAATAAAGCCTGAAGCCACACATGGAACAATGAGGATAAAATGGAACATTGAAGAGCTGCTCATTAACTGAGCATTTTATTTCCTGCATATGGAGTAAGACAGAGGTCTGTAAAAAAAGTATATAGATATTATCAAATATTTC
Organism: Chauna torquata; assembly: GCA_013399475.1. Classification (NCBI taxonomy): domain Eukaryota; kingdom Metazoa; phylum Chordata; class Aves; order Anseriformes; family Anhimidae; genus Chauna; species Chauna torquata. The sequence continues at coordinate 18,293 of VXAL01001862.1, forward strand.
AAGGCTATATCATAACTAGTCATTATTGAAAGACTGATATTTTTGGTCAGCTGAACAAAAAAAAAAATACGAAAACAATGGCCTGAGTTCAGTCCAAAATCAATTTTTTTTGTTTATTTTTTATCAACAAAATAAAAGCATTTGCCTTATAAGCCAAACATAATTAAATTTTGAAATGACTCATTAGTATGAATTGAAAAATTATAGCATTTTACTTTAAAAATGTTAAACCACACTGCTGCGGCTGCTGGAAATTTTGAAAGGTATTTGCCAGCTGAAGCCTCCACATGGTTTCCATATGTAGTTTCAGTTAACCTGAAGTTTCATTATTCATATAATACACTTTAACTAAAACATTGAGTTCATCTCTACTCTCATTGTGGATGGGGAGAACAATTAGGTGAAACCTGAACAACCAACCTGAGGCCTGAGTTTGAGCTTTAGACTCTGAAAGCTCTGCGGTGTGTTTTTTTAACTTTGCATTGGATGTACAATACACTTGCAATCAACTGTACATGATAAGGATGCTTACGTTGACAATTACTGCTACACTCCAAAACAATGGTAGCAGATAAACATTAATGTTTTTTATGGAATGAATACAGGATGTCCTACTACAGGTTTTCCATTGAAAAATTATGGCACACTTCTTTGTCAAGTTATCACATCTCCTGGGAGGACAGTTCTTTGAGTATTGAGTTTGGGGATACTAGAAAGCAAAAATGATAGAGTTGCCCATTAAGATGTACATATGGAGAAAGCCAAAGCAGTAGAACGAAACTGGGAAAAAGAGACACATACAGCAAGAGATCTTCAATGGCAATAGGGAAAATCATATAAGGCTAAAGAGAGAAATAAGAAGGAAAAGAAAAAATAAAATCTGTGTTACTGAAGTATCCATCAAAGGATGTAATATTCATCAGAAAAAGTCATTCTTAATTGGAGGCTGAGAATGGTAGGATATGCAGTCTGAAATACTACGACATCAGAATAACGTGTTTTCTTTCCACGTGAAGGTATTCAGCTAAATTTAGAGCTGAATCCCTCCCATTAGCAACGTTCTCGGTAAATATCCCAAGTATAAGAACTTTACATAAGAGCACAGAAATCATTCATATTTCTTTGAGAATCCAAAGAAGTCATGTATGTTCTAACCCAGTGGCTTTGGAGTGTCCTTTCTACTACCCTCACAGCTGAGCTAACGGATTTTAGCAGCTTTATTATATTTGGATGTTTTTTGATAACCTCCTGTGTTTTTAAGTTTATTTCATAACGTGTCAAGAACTGTAATTACATGAAGAAGGTCAATGTTGTAGATTGCAGTGGTAAAATTATTTTTTTAAACAAATACAAACTCTCCTAGCACTACCACCCATCAGACTTCAATCCATGATACCAGTCCAACAATCAATCACCAGAGGCATTGGACACCCATAATTAGATTTTAAAATCATAACTATACTCATTTTACGTCTGCTTGCATAATTACATCAGCATGCTAATATCCTTTTAATGGTCTCTAATGATGTAATAAGAAATAATGGAATTTATTTGACAGCTACATAACCATTAACAAAACATATTAAGCATAACTATTACTTCCATAAAGATTCAGGCTGTATCAAAAAGTGACAGCTAACATGTTGGATCTTTTCTTCAATGTTGAAGTATTTCTAATTATGTATTCCCCAAATCTATTCCCAATCATCTGCTTCACAGGGTGAGTAAAGTTTATGTCAATGCAAACTTGACAACAAACCAACTGTAGAAGTGGACTGAACGCTCTGGGAGCCAAGCCTGAGGCAACACTGTGAATTGCAGGCCATCGGTTAAAGTTGGCAGGATTGTGAAAGAGAAGATAAGAGAAGCTGATTACTACAATGCATCAGCTAAAATCAAGAACTAACACGGGAATCGGTAGAAATCCATGGCAAAAGCTACTGTTCACTTAGCCAAACTCCAAGGCAGAGGAAAAAACTAAGAATGTAGGGAAGAATGAAAGATATTTTAACTAAAGGTAGTAATGCATTTGTGAAGCAGTACCTTTGAAATCACTTTTTTTTTTTTTTCAGAGAAAAGGACAAGAAAATCTTATTTGAGAATTTAAAGAACTTTAAAAGAACTCACCACTAACCCTCTGTCCTCAGTTCTTCTTACGTTATTCCTATTGAATGTGATGGCTTCGTCCGTAACCTGAAATCAACCCTGCGGTTCTCATTAAAATGACTTTAATCTGAAATCTTTGCAATAGTCTAAAAATTTCAGGCCTATACTGTCTCTTCCTGTTCAGAATTCTTGGAAGGGAAAGAGAGAATTGAGAATTTTAATCCAAGCTCATACTCAGGTCAGAGTTGAAACTAAATTAGATTGTCATTTCTCCATTTTTTTTTTATAAATCCTTAATCTTATTGATATTTTTGAAAAAAAAATCCCCAAGAAAAAGAAAGTTAGTAAAATAAAATATTTCCTGAGAGGTCTCATTCTCACCCTTCAATACGTCAAAGATGGATTATGAATCCATGAATGACATGAAGTCATTCGTGAAACTCCTCTCCATGAGGCCATTCAGAGGGTAAACACAGCCTTCAAGTTCGTACAGTCTTCTAATGATGGCTATGCAGTGATGACAGAAGAACAAATCCAAAAAGCATTAATTCTTTGCTTGCTGAGGTCTTTTTCTAAACCTTATACTTCTGCTCTATCTGCTGGCCAGCTCCACATTTCTGTAGCACTTCATGGGTTTAACCTGAGTCAAAGCACATCATTTTCTATAGTAAAGACCATTTATTATAGACAAATTCTTCCCTAACTTGGGATCTGTGATAACATTTTACATATTTATGGATGTCTTCAAAAGGCAAAGACTGATGAAAGTTTTATACTGAACACTCTGTCCTGTTTGGAATTATCATCATTTATAACACTTTTAAAATACTGACCGTACTATACAAGTACTTTTGGTACTGTCATATGACTGCATATTAATGGATGCAAAATAAACAGCTTCCCTAAAGTCACATATTAAAGAAAAGAAAAAGGTTGCTCATAGCTTGCTATCTCACTGGAGGGATATTTTCCATTAGAGAACGAATCTACAGCTTGCCAACTGCAATGTTGTTGTGATTTATCAAATGATAAAAAAATAACCAAAAGGCTTTACGCTAGCAATTAGAAACGTAGGTGAAAGTGCTCTTGTACTGTAAATGAATGAAGTTAATGAAGCAGAACCCGTTGATTCCAGCAGAGAACTTTTTCCACGGATTTATCCCTTTAAATGTGCAGCAAACTTTGATTTATCTGCGAGTATTCAAATTCAAGGTTGTGAATCCTTTCTATAAGGAAAGCCATACAATATTGCCATTTTTTTTGTAATTACAAAACTTAGTTTTCATAAAAAGTACATTTCACAAAATACAAGTAATGAGTTACTCAGCAATGTAAAGAATAGTTCGAACAAACAAAATATGTGAATGTTTTCCTTCTAAACGAATAAATTCTATACGCCTTGTATTTGTCAGATTTCTAAAACGACTCTCACCAGTAGCCTATTTCCCACCATATATTCAGTAATAGAAGGCGTAGAATTCTTTTTTTTCCAAATAATAATAAACACTTCCAACAAAGATGCAACATCTTCAGACTATGGTTTCAAAACACAGCATTAAAAGATAAATTACATTCACTAGAGCTGCAGGTTAAGCAAAAGCACAAGTAAGGCTGAGAAAGACACTGCCCTTCAACAACACAACTTGTGGGGAAAAGCAAGCAACCCCAAACACTCTGAAACATACGCAGAAACTGGATTTTACCCAGATATCAGTCATTTTCTGTGCACCAAGATGTGCCTTCTTTCCAGCAAGCTGTCACAAACCACCTACAGCTGACCATTCTTTTCCATTACTTCTCTATCGAACTATTTTTATTTTCTGTTTTATGAAAAACTAGAGTTTTGCAAAGTAAATGTTCCTACCGAAATGCTTTCAGGTAATCCCAAATCTAAAATTTTTTACCAGACATAGTAAATCATAACCTCCTAGCTTAGGTGATTAACATGCAGAACATTCATCAGTACAAATCATATAAAGAAAACCAGGTTCTCAACATAGCTGAATTCCCTGTGACTTGTTAAATGAACAGCTGTCCAAGCGGCATGACCTAGTGTGCCACGTGCCAGACTGAAAGCCAGGGACCCAAGTTCTTCTCCATCTGTGATGTTGTTTTCCCCTCAGCACTGCTGGATATGATGACCCTTCACAATACTCACCTTACCCAGACTCTGTTAAATAAGATGGTAATATTTTTACAGCACTTCGAATAGACTGGTTTTCCCTACGGGATCATAGGGTTATTTCAGTCTGCATAATTTTTATTAAATAATTTGTTCCTAACTGTGTGTAGGGGACATTATAAAGATCATCAGATATTCTTTATTAATCTTGCATGCTCTCATTAATTTTGTCATTAGAGAGTAGTTATTTCCTTGTAAGACAAACCATTCGAAAATAATAAGAAATCCAACAAAATAAAAAGGGGCAAATTCCATGTACGTACTTGACATCATCGAAGGCACTCATCTGCAGCTTCAGGAGATCTGCCACTTCCTTTATTAACTCCAAGCCCTTTTCCACACTCAGGGGGCTGTTGAAAGGGAGCAAGAAAACAGAGCATTACAAAAATGGAACTCATCAATACTTGAGAGGCTAAAAGTCCCAAAAGAGTTATCACCTTGGCCTCTTAGAGTCTGAAAGCCACCACTAACTGTATTCCTGTCACATAGTGATCATGATATCAAGGGAATTGGGATCAGGTGCTTCTTCAGGCATGATGAATCACCTGAATTTTCCAGCAATAAGACAAACAATAAGGTGTAAATGGAATTGTTAGGAAGTGTAATGGGCCCATGATGCAGCAACCAGTTCATCTCAGCCCTCAATAAAAAATGTAATAAAGTAAAAGGACAGAAAGAGAGAAAAGGATTGATGAGACAAGGAGGGAAACAAACAATGAAAGTCAAATTGCAGGCTCAGTATCAAATGGACAAGGGAAAAGCATATTTTTAAATTCATTAGTTTTTAAAATGAATCTTTGCCCAGTGAAAGATACAAAATTATTATGGATTTGAAAGTAAACAATGGAGCAAGGCACACAGTCCAGAGAACACTGATTAGATACATAGGATTTAGTTTGGTGTGTGTACGCACTGCTGATACAACCCACTTTAAATCTTTTTAACCTTTGTCAATGCCACATTTACATTTTTTAATTTAGAAAACAGGTTGCAATCAAGCACAACACAAGAGGACTGCTATCATTTAAAAAAGCACTTATCTAGATGCAGAATTTATATTTATAAAATTTTCAGATTATTAGAGTTGCTACAACTCTAAATATGTGTTATGAACATTCTGTCCCTAATAGACTTTGGGACTTTGTCTAAATGTTGTTCAGTACTGTGAAACCAAATACAAAAGTATTAAGAAAGTAAAAGGATAAGAAAATGATATAGCAGTGTCTAGTGAGAACAACAGATACAATATTCTCTAAATTGTGGTTACAGCGTCATTCTCAACACTGTTAAAGCCCCAACACTCATAAAATTAAACCTTACAAGCCTGATACTTATCTGACTTATGCCACTTTAAATCAGAAACAACTTTGATGAAACTAACCCAGGGGAAAATAGGTTCTGCATTTTTTCCTTCAAGGGCTTATAACAAGTGGGAGAAGGAGGTGTCAAAAAAGTACGTACTGTTAGACATGATCTTTTCAACTGGACTAAGGGGAAAAAAGATCTTTCAAAGCTCTGTACCTAGGTTATTATTTCTGCTTCACAGTGAAAGTTTTTAAATCTAATTTATAGCAATGTAATCATGGCCACAAATTTATTTATTGTCTGCAACGAGCACAAAATTATTTGTTTATTTATTTACTTATTGCACTGGGTTCTGCATACACTGCCCTAAGGGCACCTCTATTTAAATAATGGGATGTCTCCTGGATCTTAGTTAGGATGGAACTGCTTCATGCTACTAACCCAAAATGCTCAAGAGGCCTCCTGTCACACAGGCAGAGGTAGCCCCTCAAGGCACCAGATAAATTTAGAGTTTTTCTAGATGTATAAGACAGAAATGTTCTTGTCTGAAAGTAACAAAAGAATCTGATTGTTTCTGTAAGGAAAAAAATGTACTATAGATTATTCATAAAACCCCTATATTTCAAGGACTGACAGTGGGTAGAAATGTGATTATTCCCATCACTATGAAAGCAGATTGTCATAGTGACCCAGGGGCTTATGTGTTAATTAAATCTTTTCTCCCAAAGATGTTGGCTTAAATTTTATGGAAATGATTGATGTCAGCAAGTGGGCTTTTACTGTAATAGCAAGTATACACAGAGGTGCAGGGAAAGTCTGCCGCATACATTGGTGTCATTTTTTTTGCCAAGGGAGTCTCATTTGTAAAAGCTGAACCTCCCATTCTCTGCTTACCCCTCCTTCCCTGCAAAAGTGTTCTCCAACCTCAAAACCAAGATATGCTACTACAAGCCAAGGTAGTGACAGTAGCGTGGGACGTAATCAGAGCCTCTGAACATTACAACCCAGCAAGAATGCAGGAGAGAAAATGGGAGAGAAGATGGTGCTGGAAAGACATTCTTTTCCAAGCCTGAGCATCCAGTAGCAATCTTGGTAACTTTCATCCAATAGCAAACTAAAGCACACAGGTTCACAAGCTCACATATGGTATGTTAGGCTAAGAAACTGTCATTCATAACAGCACAGGAGAGCTGCAGAACTGCTACCTTTGTACTTTTCAAAGGCACGATGCTATTTCCCTCTTTAGTTACCCTCTTTAGTTACCGGTATCATTATTGATCACACTACCACATTTGAGGACTCACATTAAGAATGGTTAATTCATGCCAGAGTACTTTCCAATATCATTTTTCCAACTTCTAAACATTGCCACATACTAATACTACTTATTACAGTTCTGTGATAGTTGTACTGTAGGAGAGGTGAATACTCAAAATCTTTCTCTAAAAATGCCAGAACATCATTATTCCCACTCTATTTCCCTCCTGCTTTAATTCACGTCGCATTTTGCTCAGTGTTGCACAGTGTGTGCTTGCACAGTGATTGCCTCTAGCTTTGCTTACGCTGAGTGAGTACACCATTCCAACCAGCATGACATAAAGCAAACTAACCTACATTGCGACAGCTCTGTACACCCACATCACCATCTGATGTCAGGTTTATTCAAGGACTGTTACCAGAACACAACCTGCAAACATCACCTGTGTTCTTGCACATGGTCCTCCCATACCCCCCTGGTGCAAACACACAGTACACGTGGAGCAGTTGCTAGTTGTGATCTTTCATGTACTGTACTTGGTTTTCTGCTTGCTTGATGCAGCCCTACATGGGAAGAAGTTTCTGTATTACAAAGATGAGAAAACTGAGAAATATCAGTGCCGTTTTTCATGAATATGACTCCTCTATTGACTGTGAGGGTTCATCTACTACAGAATTGATTCAAAGCAAACTGTTACATAAACCAAGAAGGAAAGACAAAAAACAGTAGTTCAGATAAGGAACAAACTGTAGATAATAGAGGCAGAAATTGTAATTGTAGAAAGAATCTTTGGACTCAATCATGACAACAAAATTATTTTATCAAGGCCAAAGACTTGGAGGAAAGCTAAGATTGGGATAGGATTCCCATGACTTTATTTGAACTGTTAAGGTTGTCATTTCAGTTCCAAAAGTAGGGGAGGAGTGAGAGTCCTCCCGTCTGGGTGACAGGCCTTGCTGGCTCTGCTCACTCAGAGCAGCACAGTGCAGTGAGTCTGGGCCATGGCCACTCAGTGTCCAGACGCACTACAACATAGATTCCATCCATACAAGCTTTCTTTTGTGAGCTTGTGATAACATACTTCATTACACCAGCAATGGCGAACCTTAAAAGAGAAATCATGACTTACATAGGCCTCAGAGATACAAAGCATGTACTGGAAAAAACAAAAAGCAACAAGACCTACCCATGGGTGCTATTTATACTTTGCAAGTTCTCTTGAGGCTGTCTAACCCTTTCTTGTCAAAGCAAATTAACGGCTCCTGCTCTGTCTTTAACAGTCCTTCTTGATTTTACCATGCCATTTTTTTTTGATTGCCTTGAAAATTTCTGAGCACTTCCAATCTAGATTTTGGCCTTAGGAACAATAAACTGTTGGATGGCATATTGCCTTTTTGAAGATGATATAGCTGTTGCTAGCCTAGATCTCAAGATAGTGCTTACTTAAGGTTTTCTATCTTTGCTATCATTTCACTTGGTGTAGATTTCTCTTTTGCATCTTCAAGTTAACTGTGCTAAGATCACAGAATCACAGAATGGCTAAGGCTGGAAGGGACCTCTGGAGGTCATCTGGTCCAACCCCCTGCTCAAGCAGGGCCACCCAGCGCAGGTTGCCCAGGACCATGTCCTGGCAGCCTTCGAAGATCTCCAAGGAGGGAGACTCCACAGCCTCCCCGGGCACTATGTGCCAGGGCTCAGTCAAATACAATAACAGCAACTAAAACAAAATGCGATACATCTCATAGGTTTTTTTTTTAGGTTTCTGGCTCCGGTTCTCTACGGCTTGGAAAACAAAAGGAGAGTCAAAGTATGCAAAATTCATGTACAAATAACTTTCTTCTATTGGTTTGTCTTCTAATGCCATCTCTTTTTGTAAGTGATAGCCTAAATACTATTTTTCAGCTGACAAATTCAGACCTTACGAAATCAGTAGCAGAACTCTGCTTCACTCAGATGCCAATCTCTATCTCATATTATTTGTAGAACATACCTCGTTTGATGGATTAATGACAATGAAGAAATAAAGGGGGAATGAAATATAAATATTACTTTGTGGTTTATGTAGATACACAGTTTTTAAGTCTGGCACAGCCTCATCTGAAAAATATTTCACTGCTGCTTTCGTTTAATCTCACTTTGCAGCACACAGCTCTTGCACTAAACTAGTTATACCTCCTAGAGCATATGGCTTATATTTCTGCTAAACATAGCCAATGTTATATGGTAGTACTACATAATGCCTTCAGATGAAATGACTCCCCAGCTCACTGCAAGATTCTAATGTCATGATTTAACATCATGACATAACTATGAAAACTCCCACATCCATTTACACTATATGAAAAATAAATAGTCCAATACATAGCTGCTTGTCTGTGCCAAAATATTCATGATCCAATCAGCTCCCTTTAACTTCATCAGGAGTTTTGTCTAACAAGAAAAGCAGATCTAGGCTATAAGGCTATTTTATTTAGGGATGGATCTTAAATGAAAGTGCAGGAATAAATATCCCTTTACCTTAATGTGAGCTGTTGAGCACTTCTGAAAATTAAGTAATCCATTTAAATGCTCACGAGCAGATCTGGGAGACCAACTTTATGTAATTGTTTGCTAAAATGTTTCCACAAATTTTACTGGACATTGAATACAGTAAAATCAGATTGCCTGGTGAAAATAATACTCTGTATCTTCCAATGTCTAAATCCCTCCCAATGAGGGAGCTGAAAACAGAAACATTTTAAGGAACAATCCACTTACACAGGTAATTCAAATAATAGAACATTGGATAATAATCTTCCTCTGCTATTGTCTATTAAAGATTTCACTTTTCATTTGCTCAATTTACAAGAAAAATACAGGGATGAGGAGTCATTTCTAAAATCTGGTTCCAGAAAGTTAGCACAACCTAGAACGATTACATTAAGTGATTTCCTTCTCAGTCACTGCTACATATAGAGTTTGCTAGCTAAATTTTTTTATGCATCTAAACAATCCCATTGTCTTCAGTGGTTTTATACATAAGTGAGAATATCTGCTGTTGAACAAAGGATGAATGAGGAAAAGAACATGTCTTCATCTGGAAGAGGCCTATCAGGTGACCCAGGTTAAGACATCTTCCTGACCCTCAATTTCACCATCTGTAAAATGAAGACAATGATACCAACTGTCTTTGTCAGATGTCTAGTATTGTTAAATAAAAGACTATTAGTATGTGACTTGCATGCGTTCTGGATCTAAGAATGAAAAGAGTAGCACTATTGGCAATCCCCAAAGGGTAAACATCTTTCTCCTTACTAAATATGGAGAAGATGTTGTAGTAGATGTTATAGACCAAGTAACCTGAAAAATAATTTTTAGTTATAATAAAAACTTCCCTAATTCTCCTACTAAAAATTTAGTTCTAAACTTTTTCACCACGGGGGATCTGACTGTCTTTAGAACACATCTGACTGATTTTACAGCATACTTAGAGCACCTGGATCCAGGTGAAGATAATTTCTCCCTCACTGCTGAGTTGGTAGCCTTGCTAAATGCCTGCTGTGGGCAAATGGAGTAAGAATCAACAGTTTTATGGACCAGACACGCCTCATGAATGGCCAATTAAACTACTCCAAAAAAAAGTAGTGCTGAATATTGGAGGCTGATCTCAAGACCAAGTAAGCTTCATGCCACGATTATCCAAACAATGCTACAGATAGATGCCACACTTCCAAGAAATTCGCAAGATAAACTACAAATCCGATGAGAACAACCATTTTAAACAATGAATTGTGAATTTTTGACCTGGATCTAATTATTTATGCATTCAGGGCTCAAAGCTTCCCCTTCTGGTTAAAGAACAACAAAAAGAAACATGTAAATAAAGAAACAGAAGGAGTTCTGCAGGGAGTGACAATGGCAGCATGTCCAGCTCTGCATGCTGAGTTAAATGGAGCTCAGACTCTAATAAAAGCCAGTGGGCAATGTCAAAGGGAACAAGAGGAAAAACACAAGTAAACAATGATGAAAACTATATGTTCTGTATTTCCCAACATGCCTGTCAAAACAGTCCCATAAATTGATCCATTTTGGTGGCGAAAAATCTGATCCAGTTATACAGATGGCTTGATTGCTAGTGTTTGCCAAGCCTGCTCCCAGCAAGGAGAGCAACTTGTAGCTCAAAGTTACGCTGAGGCTATGTCAGTCTCACAAGCAGTTGCTCTCATTTGTTTTTCCTCCTCGCAACTGCCAAGTGTCTTCGAAAACCCACTTACCAAACTCTAAAATTGTCCCTCAGTGCCGTCGTTCAAATTATGTATTGTCTTTACAAGACTGTACCTAGTGCCCTTCCAATATTCTGTTTAGCAATTGTAATGCAGCACTATAATGGACATCCAGTCAGCCCTGTCAGATTAGTTCAATTGAATCATTTTCTGCAAAAATGAAGAATAATCTACAGTACAGAAATAGGCCTGACATTGGGAATTGCACTCCTTAGACCTAAATGTCAGTCTAATCCCCAGTGAAATCTTAAGTAAGGTAGGATTCAATCCACCTAAAATTTGTTTAAATCAAGACATAGGCAATGAAGTCCAGTTCACCCATTTTTAAGAGCAGTGAGCACTGCACCAAAATTACCAGGCATTTATCTCAGCCTGAAAGTTGCCTGAGTGCTTAAGTATAGCCCTCCCAGCAGTATCAGAAAGTGCATTTTCTGGGTAGGTAAGTCCCACTCTTACACCCAGCCTCTCTTTTGTTATCCAAATTCAAGCACAGTGGTATCTCCACTCCACCTATTTCCCCTGGAGAAGGTTCAAAAGTTTGGTTACACCTGTGTTCAGCTTGAGTTGAACTCGCATCTCAACTGGAAGAAGGCAGAACCTGAACCCAGCAGCTAGGACTTTTGGGGGGAATGTGATGGTTTTACCCAGCTGAGCAGCGGAACTCCATCACAACCACTCTCTCACTCACAGAATCACAGAATCACAGCATGGGCAGGGTTGGAAGGGACCTCTGAAGATCATCTAGTCCAACCCCCCTGCCGAGCAGGATCACCTAGAGCACGCTGCGCAGGATCGCATCCAGGCGGGCTTGGAATATCTCCAGAGAAGGAGACTCCACAGCCTCTCTGGGCAACCTGTTCCAGTGCTGTCACCCTCACAGTAAAGAAGTGCCCCCTCATGTTGAGCTGGAACCTCCTGTGTTTCAGTTTGTGCCCATTGCCTCTCGTCCTGTCGCTGGGCACAAAAGAGACCAGCTCCATCCTCTCGACACCCTCCCCTCAGATGTTTATATACATTAATGAGATCTCCCCTCAGTCTTCTCTTTTCCAGGCTAAACAGGTCCAGCTCCCTCAGCCTGTCCTCGTACGACAGCTGCTCCAGTCCTCTAAACACCTTAGTAGCCCTCCTCTGAATTCGCTCCAGTAGTTCGATGTCCCTCTTGTACTGGGGAGCCCAGAACTGGACACAATACTCCAGGTGCGGCCTCACCAGGGCTGAATAGAGGGGGAGGATCACCTCCCTTGACCTGCTGGCAATACTCTTCCGAATGCACCCCAGGATCCCGTTGGCCTTCTTGGCCACAAAGGCACATTGCTGACTCATGGTCAGCCTGCTGTCCACCAGGACTCCCAGGTCCCTCTCTGCAGAGCTGCACTCCAGCAGGTCACGCCCCAGCCTGTACTGGCGCTTGGGGTTATTCCTCCCTAGATGCAGGACCCTGCACTTGCCCTTGTTGAACTTCATGAGGTTCCTCTCGGCCCAACCCTCCAGCCTGTCGAGGTCCCTCTGAACGGCAGCACAGCCCTCTGGGGTATCAGCCACTCCCCCTCCTCAAAGGAAGTTTCTCACTGCTCTAGTTTGTTAGTGATAGTAATAAATTACATTAATCTCCCTACGTTGAGTCTGTTTTGCTCATGACGGTAATTAGTGAGCAACTTTCTTGTCCTTATCTCAACCCTTGAGCCCTTATCCATCATATTTTCTCCCCCTGTTCCTTGGAGAAGGGGGAGTAAGAGACCGGTTGTGGTGGAGTTCCACTGCTCAGCTGGGTAAAACCACCACAGGGAGAGATTTTTGATTTAGTCTAATATTTACTCTAAAAAACTTCTCAAATGTTTACTTATGTAAAACACACACATGCTCAAACACTGTTTGGGACAGCAGCTTTCCGTCCTCCTGAGTGATGTGAGTTACAGTTGTGTTCTCTCTTGCACTTTGTCCATTTTCCTGTGTCACTTCAATGCCTCTGCCATCAAGAGGATGATGGACTGAGCTATCACTTAGGGCTGGCACTCTGAGCACCCTCCTACGATGTGCGAGTTAAAACTGCTCAGAATAAGTGCAGTAAGATTCGTCCACCTCCTGTTTCACTTTCTAACCCCTGCAGTAATGAGCAAGAGGTGCTTTTCAGCACAGGAGCACTAGATATGGTGGATCCCACAATAACCTACTAGTTTGGCATGTCTCAGTGAGGCAGGGGGATACCTAGCAGACTGGGTTGCCTTCTGGAATCTCACAAAGTCCCTTCTAATCAGTGGAGAAAAGAGGTGACTGAATCTCCCTGTGTGGATGTCTTCACTTGTCTCTCACAAAGCTCAGTGATGTCACGGGAAGTGGATGACACCCCATCCTTGGGGAAGACATGTAGCATCCAGCAGGCCTAAGTTCAGCACCTAAACAAGACAGTCTGGCTTTCACCCTGAATTCTTAAATAATCACACTTCAGCTTAAAACCTAGAAATGTTCCTTAAAGGGAAAAGGTACTAACCACATAGATAACAAGAGCAATGCTCTTGAAAATACAAGTTGTAAGGACCAAATCTGTTGAATAATTTACTTCCAGTAATCAACTTTTATTAAACAATGAGAGGCACATGTAGATTATGCCATGCAGGTGAACGCATTATTTTAGACCTCCAAGGTCCGTTCTGAGTTGAAGCTTCACCCCATAGATTTATATGTTAGCAAAAATATTCTAGCAAAAGACCTAGTCTGAAAATTGCCTGGATGAGTTCATCAATGTCAGCGTCTTCTAGTGGTGGTACTTTTCTCTAGAAGTTAATCTGAGGTTTTAGTTGTCAAACATAATTTCGTTGGTCCTGCCTACCTCTGTATTTGAGTATTTATATCTACAATTTTTAAGCAATTGTTAACTTAGCAGGCACACATTGGAGCATCTTTCACGTAGAAGCTTTTCTTTTTTTTGGTACTGATCTTAGATGCATTTTTTTTCTCCATTCTTTTTTTAAAAACTGAATTTTAAGATAGATGCATTCTTTAGTTAAAAATAATTACTTGACGAGTTCCACCTGACCATTTTTCAATGCTGTCTGTGCATTGACATCAAACTGGCTTCCCTTCATTGCCAAAGCAATGTTCTATAACAGTATCAATTTCTTAATATGCAGCACAGTCTCCTTAGTACTGCAGACAGAAAGGCAAATCTAAAAAAATCAAAGTTCAGAAATATGGGTCTGAAATACCATATGTAATGCTTTAGATAGTCTAATATGCAAGAGGCCACCTTTAGGATGAATAAAGCTGAGGACAAGTTTGCTCTGGCTGCTAAAACCATTTGGCAGCAGCATGAGCATTGATTAGGCTGCAAGCAAACATCCTGCTGACGGGTAACTGGCAGGAGCAACCTGGCCAGCTCCAGCACAAGCTGCCATCCTCCCTCAGTCCCTGGAAAATAGCAAGTATGTTGGGTACATTCTGGTCACAGGCTTCAGGCTAAGGGATGACACTCCGAGTGTATGGTGTCTTTCAGAGCTTCCTCAAAATGACTTACAGATACACTAGGAACTGTCTCTTTGCTTGACTACTATTTTCTCTAATGAATACAAAAGATTAATTCCAGTACAGAGGGGTTATTTGAATGAGTGACAGTAGCCTCAGCCCTTTTAACCACCCACATTCATGGGGCAGTATCAGGTCCACTTCTCTTCATGCTGTATCTCCACTCTCAGCTCATTGCTCTCTGAGGAGGAGCGGAGGAGACAGAACACCAGGACTTGAGCCCTACCTTTCTATGGGCAAGGAGCTGATGCACACCAGCTATGACTGCTCTGCCTACCAAAAACAGTCAAGAGAAAAGGGTAAAGAAGGGGAAAGCAACTTCCAGTTCCGGCTGCTGGAATCAAGAACGAGTGAGAAGAGCAGTTGCTGCAGGGAGCACATCCCCAGCGGTACGTACTAACCCTGGACATCGAGTCAGTTCTCAGCAGCAGCCAAGAGCACAAGATGGGAGGTTATTTTAAACCACCTTGGCCATGCTGCTGCCTGATTTACTTAAGCCAGTAATAAAAACAAGAAAGTCCAAAAATAAGACCTAAGAAATAAAATGAAGTCCAAAATAATGCTGGAAAAGTTCTAAAGAAGGAGGGTGAGAGAAGCAGGTTTTTTAGATACAGCTCTGTAAGGACTAACTACGGAACAGTCTACCCTGGGAAAAACAATGCTGTGACAAACAGAAACCATTAGTTCTTTAATTTTATTTATTTGTTTTTCTCTAGAGCACTGTTTTGTTCACACTGCTAAAAATCAAGAAAGCAAGATGGAAAGGAAGTTGCCCAGTGACAGTATTCAACATTGACCTCAGTTCCCTGAGGAAAAAACTTACAGGTGCGAGGCCTGCTATGAAATTGCCAGTATTCTGGCAGTTGCCCAAAGCCCACTCAAAAAGTAGCAAAAATTCTGTCCCAGAATTACTAGAGACACCTGACCTAATAAATGAGAATGTTACACAAGAAAAGACCAGATTCCAGCTGGTATAGTATCTGAATCAAGAGGCACAAGAATGGTGACATTTTTTCCCTCCATGCACCTTGTGAAACGCATGGACGTCATGTTTCTAGATTGGGATGGTAATCCCTGCCATCCTATGTTGCCATGCACACCCACTCCACTGCAGCCTAGGCAAAGACTGGAGAGAAATCAAGAATCAGTCCCTCTTGCCTTGTACCCTGCATCAAGAGTTTTCCTTCTAAAAAGAAATAAGTATGATTATTGCTTAATTCTACAAATAATTGTGATTATGTATGGGCTAATTACTTACTAAAATCTTTCTCTTTTTTAAAAATCTGTTGCTGAATTCTTGACCTCATTGATATGTTGCACTGGTTTGTGTTTTAGAAAGAGACCACCTAAATCAGGATTTGCATGTCTTCTTTAAAATTTTCAAGTCTGAAAACATGTACCACCATACCAATGGCAGGATTCATGTATCTAAATACAGCAAATCTTCCTTTCTTCAAAATTTTCCACTGCCTCAGAGCCCAGACTATGAGGAGTTTTAAGAGTATCTTTTTTTTTTTTTTTCCAAAAGGACTATTTTTGTTAATGTCTATTATTCTGTCACACTTATTCGAGCTGAATTTCATATACCATTGTGCTCCTTAATCCCTCAATGTATTTAAATCCATCTGGAATTTTTCTAAATCCTCCATAGTTCTTCCTAACAGAGACAATTTGCCCATGGGGTACCACTAATCCCTCTTACATGCTGAGAAGCAGCAGTTCATGACGAATCTTTCTCTCCTATCTCATAACCAGTCCTTAATCCGCAGTGACACCCTGGCCCTTGCTCTGTGAGTCAGACTCCTTAAAGCCGGCATGAAGAGCATCCCATTTATCTCCTGTTGATTTGGAGGGTAGGTACAACTTGCTATTTTGCTGCAACAGCAGCTTTTCTCCCAGGAGAGTCTGATGCATCTCATCAGAAGGCACTTTGCCCCCAAGGGGCTCCCAGGCCCGGTGCTGCCACAGAGGAAAAGAGAGGGTCCCTGGCATGGTCTTCTGGAGGCTGAGGCACAGAGGTCTGCAGATACAAGTATCCAAGACATGAGATGTGAAGTGGCTTATAAGTGATGCGGTTTCAGAGTCTGTGATCACAGAACTTCTCCAGCTCAGAGAAACTGAAAACAATACTAGGAAACCTTTTATTTTAAGGACACAGCTTTTTTCCTTTTTTTTCTTTTTTTCCTTCACTTTTTTCTGCTAAGACTAGTAAATATTTTAACATGCAACATAATGAGAAGTTCAGTTACTGATGTATGAAATAGAAAGATGTGAACCTATCTTTGTGTGCAAATTTCAATAGTAACTGAACTATGGAAGAGCTGCTGATACCATCACAATAAACAGGCATAGCTTTAACAAGGTTCCTCAAGAGACTTTCAGTCCCATCTTCCCATTGACTCCTGTCTCCAGGAAACTGGCTTCATGATGCTTTTCCTCATGTCACGACTAATCCTATCTGACTCCAGAGGCCACTCACCAAACTGGCTGATTTAGCTGCTGGCCACCAACATATAAGCCACAGGCTTTGCAATCCAGAGGAAAGCTGTCGTATTTGCTAGCGCAGGGAGTAAATGGTGTATGGTGTCAGCTACACATGCCCCATGGGAGGAGTGAGTGCCCCTGCAACCTTAGGTAGCACACGCCATGTCAGAGAAGACATGGCAGCACAGTGGCATGACCCTCCTATTCTCATTAGGTTTGCAACAACCAGTGTAAACTTTTGAATTCTGCCTTCTTCAACTCTCAGTTCCCATTTTCTAGACACAAAGGGAGTCTCACTCGCCACAAGAAACATACAATGGAGAAGAAACTGAGACATTAGAGGGGTTCATTTGAGGTCACAGAGGAAGTAAGTGGTACAGCAAGGACTACTGGGAACATTCTAACATCAAAGTAATTTATAGTGTTACCATTAAATTCTTACTGAGCCCACCAAGCCTAAAAGATATTTAGACACCAAAATTGTATTTATTTCTCTTGTCTGGAAGTGCCCCTGAGAGTAACTCACATGACAATCTATAATGAAAGTCCTGGGCACTGACACTTCATCAAGTCCATGGTGTTACAACAGTTTGCCTTGTCGGTCTGAGTTTGAGTCTTTTGTCCATGTTTCGGTGTAGTTTCATACATCTTGAATCACTCAGTCCTGGTAAATACTTAGAGAAGGAATGTATTTCAGCACTAAACAGATTTTATCTGGTTTGAACTCAGTCTGTGCCTTAAATTTAGTTATATAATAATGAATTTTGTAAATGCTTCACATTTATTCAGTATTCATGAAATCATGAAATCAACCAAATAATTTCTGAGCACAGAGCTACTCACCCGATTGTTTGAGAGCTGCCTGACATCACAACACTGTTATCGTAATCATTTTAAGGACACTGCAATTTTATTGCATTAGTCTGCAGTTTGTTTTTTTCTGTTTGTTTTCTCAGAGGCTTTATTAGCCTTTAAACCTTTTTAAACTTACTTTTGTTTTGACAGCTCAGCAAATTCCCACTTTTCATATTTTTTCCCTCTTTTCCCACCACCAATAAGTGTGAATTTAAACCCCTTAATACAGACAGATTCAAGTCCAGACCAATTTGTAACACATATGACACCTGGTAAAAATCAATGGCAGTAGTAAGGCTATGAAGGTCAGAGAGATAACGGCATCATAGAAACACAAGAGTGATTGAGAAGTCGAGAAGGGTCAGCTCTCTAGAGTTATATTTGAAGTGTGACCCTGTGCCAGCCTGTACTTGTATTGCTTCAAATAAGCACTACCTCCAGCGATGTTAATAGTGACAAATTCATACAGACACTTTGTTACTGGCAGAAACATGGAAATAATGGCAATAATCTGTGCCGTAATTATGATATCCTACTTTCTGAGATTGGACCCCACCAAAGTACTCCTTAATGCATTTTTTAAGCTGGATGCTTGAAACAGCAGTGAAGTTCACTTGTCACAAACCCTAAACCTCTGATACAAAAAAGCCTTGAAAACGCAAAATTGTTCTTTCAAATCAAATTATTCCTTCATACAAGTAATTAATAAATGAGACTGAGGACAACTAGTGATGTACATTTCAATGCACTTCTGACTTTTCATACCTTCCCTTCCTTAATATCACAAAAATGAGTAAAATTTAAACCTCTTCCTTCAAGGCAACTTCAAGCCCAGACCTATTTACAACATGGATGGTTTAAATTACAGAAGACCAAGAATGTCAAGCAGCCTAGTGTTCAAAGAAGGAAATTAAAGAAACAAAAAATTCTGTAAGAGATCCAAACATTTAAGATTTTAAAAATGGACTTTTTCTAAAAATCAATCTCCATTCTATTAAGAAATTAACTCTGAATTTATTTCTTCAGCAGATATACACAGTCTTTAGACTGTGGCATACCTTATTCTAAAAAGTGCCAGTGGAAATATCTACTTAATAGAAAAATTAAATTATTTTTTCTGTTCTGATTTATTCTTGGTGTTCTGAACTAGTCCTCACTGATTTTCTACTTATGAAGTATTATTTTTGTGTGTCATAAAAATTATTTAGATTGAGATAAAAATGACTTCATTATAATTTTTAGTGGTCAGATGTTTACATTGTATGCATATTATTTGAGTCAAGAAATTCCAAAAATTTTATCAGGCATGAAAATTAAATTATTGCATTTTCATAGCTGAGCCTCCCAGAACTGGGCAGAACAGCACTGATGAAAAAGTACTGGTGGATAACAGACTGCATTATAATTCAGTTTGATGCATTCCCAGGAATCCCTGTCTTTGTCTTTCTCCTTCTCACTCATTCCAAAAGCTTAAAATTCATCACTCTTTTATAATGAACTACTTGGTAATTATCAGAAAAACACTAACGCACTAGAAGTATTGACCATATGGTATTGTGAGATATTGCAGCATCTCAGGGGTTTAATGACTACCACAGTTTACAAAAACAAAACACAGTTTACTACTCCATCCCTAGCTCAGAGATATGTAACAAGCAGCACCAGTGACTAAAAGTCTGTAGTGTGGAGACAGTAGAGTGACGTGAACCTGCTCACAGAGAGGTTGTGGCATCCCTTTACTGGCTGCAGGTGCATGAGACCCAAAGAAGGGATGCTAATGCAGCACAGAAGGCATGGAAAGAGAGAAAGGTGGAGCTAGAAACATCTTGCAGACCACCAGCCATATCTGTTCAGCTAAGCAGAGAGATAAAAACATGAGCTAGTCATTGTGGCACTCCTGGGGACTCCAAGTGCAATCCTAAAATTACCCATCGCATTTCATCAATCCAAGGGACCAGACTGACTTAGTGCCATTACCCAGTGTCATAGCTCAGTTGGTCACCAGTTACATCAAGTCAAACTCTGGCTCTGCATGCTCCTCTAGAGGTGAAAATGCAAAGCTTGACCCAATAGCAAGCAGAGCAAAACATCCGGGGAGATGAAATGCTAAGAGGGATAGATGAATCCCTGGAATGACTCTGCTCTTGCAAAATGATCTTCATCAACAGGTGAGAACCATGTTCCAGGACAATATAGTTCAACACATTTTGGAAGCACAAAAGCTAAGGGTATCAGAATTAGAACAGACTATCATATTATCCCTGCACATACAATAGAGAAGAAGAAATTCAAAATATTCAAAGCTGAATTCTCATAGTGAAAAAAAAACCACAGTATTTATTGCTCTCTATTGCAAAGCTACATATAACCACTGTTTTTCTGTTATTTTCTTGTGCACAAATAAGATGCATGAAGTATCACTTTTCCTATGGGAATATATAACATCACAAGTAAGGTGAAACATTGCATTAAAGCAGTGATGTGGGGGATGTGATTTCTGCCACTAAAAATTACAAGGATAGTGGAGGATTAAAGAGGAAAATGTGATTTTATGTCTTAGAAACACTAGGGATTGTGAATAATTACATGTGGATGGTTAACCAAGGAAGATTCCAGATTTACTTTTATCTATTTGTTATGGTGCTGAGTCAATGACAGAATTGTCTCTTGTTGATAAATTCATAGGCAAGTATTTTCCACTTGTATCATTTAAGTAGGTGGTCAAGCTACATTATCAGGAAAAAAACTTCTGGCCTTAAATTCAATGATGGACATTTATGGAACTTATTTATACAAGGGCAGAGTCTACTAGTGAAAGTGATAAAGTGAGCGATAAAAATTTTACATTTTTCCTTTTTATTTTCTGAGCAGTGCTGTCCCTTGCTGATTTTAACAGACTTTAGTACCAACAGCTTTTGTTTTATGTATGTTTAGAATTTCTTTTAGTTTTTAAAGCTAGTTGTAGAAGTTAAGTGAAGAATATGCACAAATGTTTTTCCCTTGATAAAGTATACTTGCATATAGAATAACAATTTCAAAGAGGACATTGAGATATGCAGAGAAGGTCAAATCAGTGTTTCTGTTTGTATATGTGTGTTAAGGGACAAGAACATTCTGTTATTATTTTCTAAAGAGAGCTGAAAAGCCTCACGGAATATAAAAGCTCAGCTTCTAAGAAACATCAAGACCTTCCAGTAACAAAGAACAATAAAACCTATCATTCCTGTTTCATTGCTGTGTATATTGTGATTCATTTTTATGATATATTTCATTTTTAAATGCAATTAAAATGCCCTACATATCTCTGGCAGAGATAACAAATGACAAAGATCATAAAAATACAATTCTTTAATGATTTGCCTAGGAAAACAGAAAACTTGGGGAATATACTCAGAGTTCTATACAACCCAGTTTCAGGGTCCTAACCTGACCACTATCCTGTGGAAAGTAATCATTACATGCAAAGCAGTATCATTTATCACCTCTGTAAAGGTGCAGAAATAGTATCAAGCATTTAGAATTAACCTAACCCTTAGCACGTTAAATGGGTCAGACTCATCATCTTTCAGAGCAGTTTTATACTATGAACAGTAGATCAATTTTCAGCTTTCTCAGAGTAACTGAACAGAATACCAGCTACCTCAAATTAAAAGCACAGAAATGATTGTATGATCCAATTAAGTTACAATGTTGTGAACAGATTTACAATCTATATAATTTTACATAGACAGTCTGGAATTGAGAGTTAACATATGACAAAACATGAAATATCTTGGAATTGACTAATACAACAGTGCCAGAAGTTGGCTCACAAGCCAACAGAGCTGCCGTGAACAGTCTGTGATCTTGAATTTACTTGATAAAACTTAGAATTTAGAATAGTTCAGTTGGAAGGGACCTTCAAAGGTCATCTAGTCCAACCGCCTGACCTCTTCATGGCTAACCAAAAGTTAAAGCATATTATTGAGGGCATTACCAAAAGTCTCTTGAACATCGACAGACTTGGGGCATCAACTACCTCTCTAGGAAGCCTGTTCCAGTGTTTGACCACCCTCATGGTAAAGAAATTTTTCCTCATGTCCAGTTCAAACCTCCCCTGGCACTGCTTTATGATTCCCTTACATTCTATCATTGGTTATGAGGAAGAAGAGACCAGCATCTCCCTCTCTGCTTCCCTTCCTCAGGAATTTGTAGAGAACAATGAGGTCATCTCTTAGTCTTCTTTCCTCCAAACTAGACAAACAAAGTGTCTTCAGCCTCTCCTCATAGGACATGCCTTCCAGTATATGCCTTAAAGCACATTTATTCTGATAAATCACAAAATAGGACAGGTTCCTCTGCACTAGGTGTCCAAGTATGGCTTCAGAAAGTGCATGACTTGGCTTTGAAGCCCAAAAGATTATTATTGTTAAGCAGTGAAAAGAGATGAACTTTCAAATTAGAATTTCCCTTAGTGCATTTAAGTCTAGCTACTAAGTCTCATATTTAAGAAACTGCGCACCAGCTTGACTATTTAAACTGCTGAGCAAGCAGCAGCTTGCATTTAGTTTTGCTAGAGATGGTAAGAACTACATGTTCTGGATAGTCAGGCTTTCAGTTGCCTCACGAGAGACTCAGGAGCCTAAACACTGTTTAAATGTTTTGAATATGGGATCTTGGCCCTCAGCTTAGAGCATATCCTGCCAGACAAATGGGAGTGCTGGCATTTTTTCCAGCTAAAAAAAGAGTTTTCCATACTTGAAGAACTAGAAGTTTGGAAAATATGAAGAGTTTTTTGGTAAAAGACTTCTCTAATTTATTCCCACTACATATTCCCACTGACATATTCCCACTATAACAGGGAGACATTTTACAACTATGGCCGTAGCAGCATGCAAGTGAAAATAACATCCTTCAGATACCTTTGTTTTATAGGATTATTAGAATTTCAGAGCTAAAATTAGTAGAAAAAGTTCAAAGCAGTTACACTGAGAAAGAAACAAACCTCTTTCACACAAATCCTACAGTGGTGGAATACCAATTTTCTGAAGGAGAAAAGAGTAAACAAAGTAAATCACTCAATTTGATTGGTTTCTCAGCATAATAAAGTGCTGAAGCAGCACAGTGGAGGATTTGCTGGACAATTTTCTACACTGAAACTGTCAATTCATTCTGAAGCTTAGTGCTGATGGATATTATGGATTGGTATGGATTGCACTGCTCCAACTATCCGAAAGGTCACTAGCCAAACACAGCAGGAGTGACCTATTGTTCTTGCCATTGACAATCACACTGCCATTTTGACAAGTCTTTAAACTATCACAAATCTTTGCTTCAAGTATTACATGGAAATGTTTATCTTTGCTTTGTGGCACAATTAAAAGCTGGCATCTTAGGAGTTCACTGAAGCAGTCTTAATATCTCCTTGGGTCACATTTGCAAAGCCATGGAAGCCTGAGAATCTAAAAGTGAATGGATCACCCCTGACATCTGTCAACTATACCACTGAGTATAATCTTTTCAGTTCCATTTTTAGATCACAAGGTGAAAAGAACTCAGGCTATTATCCCCAGTGTACAAATATGCTGGACTACTTCCCTTTCTCACCAAAAGACCACTGTTTCAGTCATAAAAATGAAGCTTCACTGCTCCAAAAAACTGTGGCCAATAAAGATAGATGGATTGGAACTATGACCTGTCGGTTTATGGAGGAAAGAGAAAAACAGACAAAGACAGTACTATTGGAAAATAAATAAGTACCTCTCATGTTATATTCCAGGATTTCACTTTGTATGCACAAGTTAAGGTTGGATTAAAAAAAAATAAAGCACATCCAAATCATAATTTTAATTCTATAATCTTAAATGTGCTCACTGCTGCTAGAAAGATACTTCACATATGAATTTGTCTAACACACAGGCAGTTAGAAAAATATAATTCATGCCTATCTTTAGCTCCAGCTTCCCCCATATTTAAAATAGAGCACTTTAAAAATGCATAAAGATTTAAACACAAAGTATCAAAGATCAGTTGTGAAATCAATTTCCTGAGTACTTACAGACTACAATCACCTCTCAAGTAGGAGTGATTTCAGACTGACATAGATTAAAGAATTTACTAGGAATAGGTTCAGCCCCTTTACTGTACTGCGTGAGTATAACATACACGTACAGTTAGACATAAATGTGTAGCATAAACTTATTGCAAAGCCATTTATTACTATTATTTACTGCAAACATCCATTAAGATTTTCAGTACAAAAACAAACTGATACGGAAAACTTACTAAAGAAATGTTCATTAAATGAACATTAACATTTCCCTCACAGTAACAGTTAACAAACATTATCACTTTCTCTACCCTCTGTCTCCCCAGAAAAAAAAGACAATTATAGCAACATTCATGAAAACAAGTCTTTACTAAGACTCTCAGCTACAGTGATCCAATTGTTCTCTAAGGCCACTTTGCATACTAAAGAAACGGTTGTGAGAAATACTAGTAAGTAATAGATCCCTCAACCACTCTAGAAAATATTTCACTGTTCCTGCAGGGTGGAGAAGTCCATTTTCTGCATGTGGAATTTCACGAACAAGTTTTGTTATTCGTATAAAATTCCAGAATATATAAAAATCTATTTTGAAAAATATGAGGTTTGCATTTTAATCTTCCATTTCAGTAAAACCTACTTGATTCAAGTAAGTTTAACAACCACCACCCCCAAAAAATAATAAAAGAAACAGTATATGTTTGCAGTTGAAGTTCTGAGGAAAGTCAAATCACTACAGAGTTACAAGCCACTGGCTAAGAACCCTGCAACAGAATCTGTTCGCTATAGATCAAATGCAATATCATCCTGATAAAAAAAAAGAAAAAAAAAGGAATTTTTACTTTAGTTCAACTTAATGAGCTAATTCTCTTTAACAATTAACTCATTCTAGATCAGGAACTGAAAAAGCATTAAAGTATATTCTCTTTTTCTCTACAGTGACTTTGGAGAAGATGAGATCTAGTAGTTCTCAGAGCAGTAAAATGTAGTGAGGAGTTATTAATTTAATTGGATACAGACAGTATGTGCTTTGTGTAACAATTACAAACTAAAACTGTTTTGATAAATGTATTTTTGAATTCAAAACATTTGAAGTAGCTTCTTCTAACTTACTACAAAATGCATACGAGCATTTTTAACCACATCCCAATGTTCATCTAAAAGCATCTTGCCTAAAAGTTACTTAAAATGTAATAATCTAGTATGTAAGAAATGTACTTCTTGTCTTTCTTTTATTAAAATTAGTAAAGGAGCTGAACAAAACTACAGTAAATTGTATTTGTGTATATGGAATCCTCTAGGACCAGTAGCCTTTGGACAAAAGAACCTCTTTAGCAGGTTTCACTGAATAATAATAGACATAAGCTGGGGAAAAACAATCAGCTGGGGGCTAGCTAGGAAGAAAACCAGGTAAGATGAGTGGAGAATCTACATGCTGTGAAGACTGGAAGTCAGAGCATCACCTTTACATAGAGTTGTGAAAGCTCTAAGCTTTTAGAGCATTTATGAGTCAAGTCAGGATGGTCAAGGGAGATGGTATCAATAGGATACTATTGGACATAAAGGTGACTCCCAGACCGATGTGAGTTAAAAGGCCTTAGGCGAAATAGCACTGAGCTGGGGAAAAAAGGAGCTTCTACTTCTTCACATAGCATTCATATGCAGGACACAAGAGGTGTGGTTAAACCAGGGTCTCCCATCAATTTCTAGTAAATTGGTTTCAAAAACTGAGAAGGAGACTTCTGAGTGACCCGTTGGCAACCTACCTGAAGGACCAAGGTATGACCGAAACAGAAGTCTGGAAGAATAATCTGTTAATAACCAGCTTTCTCCAGAAAGAGGTATTTGAGAATAGTTAGCAGGGTTCCAGGTTCCAACAGGAACCAGTCAACAAGATTGAACATGTTACAAGAAAACAGAAAATTGTAATTGCAAAAGCAGTTTAAACTGGTTAATTAAATCCAAAGACCTTGATGATGAACAACGGCTATTGACATACAGACAAGTTAACAGAAGTGTGACAGGATGCCAAATCATTCCGAACTTTCCTTAAAGCAGGTACTTCAAAACTCCCAAAAGATCCTTTCAAAACTCTAGAGCTGGGTTTATTTAGAAGGGGAATTAAATTTAACACAAAAATGGTAAAACTAAAATTCAGAATGACACATGACAGCAATGCAAGGATCTGCTAACTCTCACACCTTCTATGTCCTTGCAAGGTGAGCCCTTTCCTTCAGGATTTCTCATTCCAATAACTAACTTTTATTTTCTGCAGGGTTACCTCTGAGTCCTTATGAAATATATTCCTTCCATTATCTCTGAGAGCAGGTGTTTGTTCCCTACTTTCTGAGAAGTCTCTGTCTCTGTCTACCTCTGTCTCTCTCTCTGATGTTTGCAGGCTGCCAAGCCTCAGCTTTCACTCTCCTCTCTACTGCCAGTCCCTCCATGCACTACATAAAATCTCTTCACCCAAAATGTCATCCTTTCTTCATGATTCCATCTTTCTGAAGTGTAGCCCCTGGGAGAAGGCAAACAAGAAGCTGTCCTGTCTGGTACCCAGCCACAAGCATTTCAAAGCAACACAGTATGGTCAAAACAAGAATCCTCCACAATCCTGTTGCTTTCAATCCCATTAAAAAGTTTGAGTCAGCCAAAAGAATCTATCCATGCTACAAAAGGTTCTGTATCTGTTTCTTAATAATGCTGGGCAGAGATTTGTAAAGTCATCCTAGAAATTCCTGATTTCTCACACAAGATGAGTTAGGATGGCTAATCAAATAACACTGTTCTTACAGGGGGGTAGGGATGTAAAAGTGCTCACAACATTCTAAACTCCCAAATGCTCCTATAATAAACTGTGTATCACTAGAAAAAAAAAGCTGCCTTTCAAAAGTATAGTATTAAATGTCAAATTCATTAGTGACATGACCTGAAATCATTAGGTCTTTCTTTCTAAACTAGCTGCACATGTGATGTTTGGATTCCTATTTGTGTTATTTGCAGATCAAAATGAAACCACAGAGAAAATATTGTGCTTTATTATTGTGTGTCATTTTTTCAAAGAATGACTCAGGCATTGATATTTAGGCTACTTTCAAGTCAAATATTTAAAGCCCACATCCTAACCATAAGCATAGTTACTGACATATTGGAAGGTCACTGGAACATGAGAAGATAGAGTGAGGTCTAAGCAATAGACCTACAAACTAAATATCTTCCACATTGGAGGAAAGGCAATTGTAAAAAAGTGGAATTGTTTTCTTATATTTTCATCAAAGTACTGAACCAGTTGCAAACAGTTTCAGATGTATTAAAAATCAAGCCTGTGGCATTTTCCTCTTGTGCATTCATATTTCATTAGGTGCATTGACTTTATCTTTTATCCAGTTAAAAATGCCATTCAAATTGGCTGCTATACTTACTCTTTTACTGTCACAATATAGCCATATTCTTTCTCCTCGGTAGACTTCACTTCAAGCTGTAAGCCTTGTCCCACATTTTTCTGAGGCTGTTCATAGGAGTTTCCATCCTGCATCAAAGCATTCTTAATCCAGTAGCGGGTCTCACTCGGGTCTTTGGAGTCAGATTCAGTGCTCTTTGTAGCTGTCAGCTCCCTGGAGAATGTCTCGCTTTTTACATTTTCCACACCCACATTTATTTCTTCTGAGGAAGAAGAGTCAGTGTCTTCAGATTTCTTGGTTTCTGACTTAGTAGATTCTTCAGGTATTAAGTCTTTAGGTATATTTTCAGGTAATGCATTCTCTTTCAAGAAGTTAACTGGTTTTGCAGTGTTCTCCTGTAATAAAAATATTATTATTTGTAATACTAAACACATGTTATAATGAGTAAAACCTGGATACAATCCTTCAAATTCATATTGATATGGTAGAGTCTATTCATACAGATGTCATGTGGTCATTTTCTTAATTTCTGTATGCTGCAAGACTATGAAATAACACAATATTTATTCAGTAATAACAGAAGAACATTAAATTATGCCACTGTACCACTGTATTATTCAATATGTTTAACAAGGGTGAAGAAATTCTACTGTTAATAGTTATTTTCTTCAAATATCACAGAATCTTGATAGTCTTTTCTTTGTCTTGAACAGCTAGAAGAAAATGCTGATGACATTTTCATAGCGTTCATTTTCATGTGTGTGTGTTTAAGTATTGATGAGAACAAAAGTTTGTTATCAGATAGGTTGATGGAAAGGAGAAATAATAGAAATATCCATCAAGATTTGCCTAAGCGTTGTAACTGGAAACATGCATACCTCTTTTGGGTCTCACAAGTCATAACACAGGAAAGGAAACAGATATTATGTGACAAATTATCTTTCACTTATTCATCTCCAGAAATTGTTGTGAGAAATTCTCTATGTGTGGTCTGCTAAGCTACAAATAAGATCCCAGAGAAAATCTGTCTAATAACCTGAAACAATAAGCAAATGAGCAAATGTCAAAACACATGCCTGGAACAACTCATTAGCTAGTTTCATTATATAAAAATTAGTTGCAGCCAAACATTTGGGATGAGATGATTGCTTATGGGCACTTTGTGCTTTGCGTCACAATACATTCTTTTCTGTCACATCCACTATTCAAACTGTCACCAAGAAATCTATACATGGGATCCTCTATAAATCAATTGTGAATGTAGCACTTCATACCTCTGAAGAATTTCATGTGGGTGGTTAAAACTCCTGCCAAATTGTCCACCTGTGTGTTTTCCTTGCTTGGTAGACGGGCAGCTATTGAAGAGATTTTACTGTGAACAGAAGAGGGTTTACCCATTTCTGACTCCTGCAGTTTTAGCTCTTGATAGAGTATACACCAGGAAAAGTTTCACTTCAGTTTTTAAAAATGTTTCTTTCAGATGTTCTGCTCTGCGCAACCCAGAAAAAGAAAGATAAATAGACCTAAAAAATGGCTGAATATAGGACATAAGTATACAGGGTATGATTCAAAGCTTATGAAGAACTGTCACAGTTTTGACTCGGATAGAGTTAATTTTCTTCATAGAGGCTCACACAATGCTGTGTTTTGGATTTTTGATGAAAATAGTGGTGATAACACACCGATGTTTTTACTTGCTGCAGAGCTGCATTTACATAGAGCCAAGGACTTTTCTGCTCCTCGTGCTGCCCTGCCAGCGAGGAGGCTGGGGGTGCACAAGGAGCTGGGAGGGGACAGGACCAGGGCAGCTGACCCAGACTGACCAGAGATATTCCGTACCATACGGCATGGTGCTCAGCAATAAAAGCTGGGGTAAAGAAGGAGGAGGGGGGGGCACGTTCGGAGTGATGGCATTTGTCTTCCCAAGAAACCATTACGTGTGATGAGCCCTGCTTTCCTGGAAGTGGCTGAACATCTGCCTGTCAATGGGAAGTGGTGAATGAATTCCTTGTTTTGCTTTGCTTGCGCATGCAGCTTTTGCTTTACCTAGTAAACTGTCTTTATCTCTACCCGTGAGTTCTTGCACTCTTGCCTTTCCAATTCTCTCCCCCATCCCACCTGGGGAGAGTGAGCAAGAGGCTGTGTGGTGCTCAGCTGCCCACTGGGGTTAAACCACAACAGGAATATTATTGAAGGAATTTGGATTAGAATCCCTAATCTGATGATACCACCTGGTGAACGAGTTTTAGTGTCTAAAACTTTTTAAGTATCTCTGATATTCAACAATTTGGAAGAATTAATTATAAAGTGAAAGACTGGAGAATGGCAGATCCCATGCAAGGAGAAGGAATTTTGAACCCTCCCACATACATGTGCCCTCAGAGGGAAGATGAAGTATCAGAGATTATCTGAGCAATGACGCTTACATTCCCCAGA
The DNA here is from genome assembly GCA_013399475.1 of Chauna torquata. Lineage (NCBI taxonomy): Eukaryota > Metazoa > Chordata > Aves > Anseriformes > Anhimidae > Chauna > Chauna torquata. The sequence goes on from VXAL01001862.1 coordinate 48,126, forward strand.
ACCAGAAGCCAAATGACAGCGGAAAGTAGGGTGTTTTCAACAGAACACCTTGATACTCAAAATTTACTAACCAGGGGAAAAGTCTGAATTTGTCTGAACTTTGGGATCTGTTATTCTGACTATTTACAACCGAAAGAAAGGAAAAACAGGACTTGATATTGTTTTTTCAAACTGCAGCACCCATCTTAGTTAAGGTTTAGATAAATGTTCATTTAATATTTCAATGCATCAATAACAATTTGCTTATGCTGTGATACTGAATTATATCTGCACAAGACACAAAACAATTCTTATGATTTGAAAGTGCGTTTTTGATTTTCACTGCATATAAACCTGATATTCTGAGAAGCAATACTCATTCTGTTAAAATTCTGGTACTCTACCTCTTGATCAGTTCTGGTGCTGGCTTCACGCACTCCATTGTCTGTAGGATATGAAAAGCACAAATACATAGTTACAACGGGAAAATATGTGAAGAAAACTTATAGGCTTATATGCTTATAGGCCACTTTGTTTGTAGTGGTGGCCTTTTCATGCTATTTAAACATTAAGACATCAAAGCTGAAAGGGCAGTGTAAAGAGCACTGTATAATTCAGTATTGTTATTCTAACCCCATTTTGATAGCCAATTAATGCAAGATCAATAGACAGAGAACTTCAAGAGCCAATCTAATAGTGTTATTTTGCTAATTAAGCATCTGATCTTCATATCAGTTTATCGATATCTAAGAAAAAAACAAAATTTTTCTAGCTGGCTGAATGGACATTTACATTAAAGAAAAAAGAAACATATACACCCCTCACACACATTTCGGTGGAAAAAAAGGACCTATTTCTATAGATATTGTATACCAAAACCATATTTTAGTTTAATTACAGTGATGATATGCATTCACATCATTAACCTGACAAATAATGCTGGCTCTTTGGTTTATGACCTAAGACTTATTCATTTCTCCCAGCATGATTCAGGACAAACCCTCAAGACTGCTCATTTTAATCTACAAACAGAATTGGCAATTAAAATAACCAGAATATCCCTCACTAGTAAGGTTTTCAATATACCACCATTGTGATATTTCTCCTACTTTTGACAGGAAAAAAAGACAGTAATTTAAAATCACTGTTTGTCACTAATGTCATATGTTTTTTGGTGTCCTAGATATTATAACATTCCTAAAGTAGAGAATGAGTAAATGGTAACTTAAGGACCACTGTTGTATTGGCTCATTAATGGTAAATACTGTAGCTCCTGAATTTGCATCACCATGAAAATACGTGTCCAGACAGAAGCAAATAACCATAATAACTCTTTTAGTTCCTTAAGCATGTTTTCTATGCGTACCTGTCTAAGACTTTCTTCTGCAAAGTAATTGTGGTACATTAAGGAATGATTATCTGTAAAATGCAATTATTTTTTTTCCACATATTTTGAAACACATTCTTGGAATATAATCATTTTTCATCATCATTTTGCTTAAACATCTCATTTTCAAGAATGGGAAATTAGACTACATAGCATAAAGCAATTTGTCTTTCAATATAATTGAGTGTGTAGGTTTATCTTGTTTGTGAAACTTGAAGACCAAGGGTTCACAAACAGATGTATTTTAGGTAAATAAAGTATCTGCTGTAAAAAGAAAAAAACAAAGCTAAAGTTTTGCAGCCTTTGGGGAAAAATACAAAAACTTTTCCTTCTGTCTTCTTTAAAACCAATTAGAAAAAAGCACTAATGTGAAACAAAGGAAAATTAAGGTAGCTATTTTTTGCTGTACTTAATTCCTAGAATTAATACCTGGTATGTTAACACTGTTTTCCATTAATCCAGTCTGAATTTCTGCCCTTCCTTGAGCATCTCCTTTCTTCATTTGTGCTTCCATTTTGTTTTCTCCAGTTTTTCCAGCACCCTCTTCTGTTTCTTTCTGAATGCCAGCAGTCTGAATTGCATTGGCAATAGAATTAGCGATCTCATCCAGTTCTGTTAAACTGAGATTCTCCACATTCACTTGGTGTTTCTCTAGGTCCTTCAATACATCTTTAACAAGTGTTTCTGGATCACAAAGCAACATAAACACAAGAGTCAGCTGCATACAAGAAGCACATGTGCTTGTGTCAGTAAGTATCTTTCATTTTTCCTGAAAGGTATTTTTTCCTTCATGAAGATTGTCTTCTTTTTCAAAAGTGCATACACATTCATGGAGCCAAGACACAGACTGAAGTTAGCTCCCACCTTAACAAAAAACACGGTATTATAAATGGATGTGAGAATTTATGACAAGGTAAATCCATGCCAGGCAGTGGGACATGTATGCCACTACAGCTTAGCAAGTTGTCCTAGAGAGATGGGTATAACTTTTTCACTTTTTCTTTATAAGCTCAGCCTGGTTTCCTAGTCCAAACTGACTCAAAAAAACTGAAGACAAGTATTAAGGTAGCTCAACTTTTCTTTAGCTGCACTAAGCCAGCACAAACAACAGTACTTGTATATAGCAAATAAAACACTATTAGAGATCAGGTCTCTTTGTTGATTTGTTTTTTTGCAATGTAAATAGCTATATGCAGTTTTTGAAAATAAAAAGTCAGGTATTTTGTCTTTCAGTCAAAAAGCTCCTCTCCAACTAAAAGTATTTCATACATGGATATGGAATGGACACCCCTTCTAAATCATGTTGATTTCTCTTGGAAAATATGTATTTTGTCATAAGTGAACTTCACCAAACACTGTTTTGGTTTGTCAGCTATGAACAGAATGTGGAAAATGTTTTATAAGTCACATTAAGGCAAGAAATGTTAAAATGACATTCCAGGCCAGGAAAAGCAAATGGACATATATTTAGGAAAACAAAAACAAAACACAACAATCTAGAAGTGAAAAAAAGTTCTGAAGATGAGAAAATTCAAGGACAGTGGATACTAAAGGTGAATTAAAAGATGTAGAGCAGCAGCTATTCAGGAAAGATACCTTTCTGACTGCATATATCCTTCAGTACCATGCTATTTAACTGCAAAATTCAGCCTAATCTCTCCTGGGGAAAGGAGCTAAATAAAGGGCTTCCTCTTGCTTCCCAAAATCATTTTCAGTCATGCCTCTGTTCTGCTTATTCATGCTGACCAGAAATTTAGTATACATCTGGATATGTATGCAAGCAAGAAACCTCTTTCACTTCCAGCATTCTGTAAGAACACGAAGTTATAGACTGCTTTTAAATTTCTGCTGAATGTATAAATTTCTATAGAAGCAGTCTGAAGGCAACATCCCACCTTTTTTCTTCTAGCAACATCCTCCCTGTTAATCCCTATGGTAGGACATGTTTATCTCTAAACAAAGACTTTCAGACTATGTTTTCAGCCTTCAAGCTTCTATAAAGGTGAGTTACAAAGCGAGAGGAGAGGAGAGGAGAGNCTCTTGAACACTGACAGACTTGGGGCATCAGCTACCTTTCTAGGAAGCCTGTTCCAGTGTTTGACCACCCTCACAGAAAGAAATTTTTCCTGAAGTCCAGTCTGATAAATGGGAAAACATTACCAGAAGAAGGGCTAAAGAAAAGGTTTTGCCTCTCACAGCACTAGGAAAGATGAAGTAGTAAGAGACTTCCGCTCCAGCGAAAAGGCAGCAGAACATTTGTGATTTTGCAAGGACAAGAACCAAGGACTATTTGTCATTGGGTAAAGAAGCCAAGACCTTGTACACATCTGTCATTTTCTTTTGATCCCACAGTGTTAGAATCATAGAATCAGTTAGGCCGGAAAAGACCTTCAAGATCATCAAGTGCAACCACCAACCTGACCTACTGAGTCCCATCACTAAACTATGCCCATGTCCCCATAATTCACCAAACTAGTGCCATTTTCCCTGAACTATTTAGACAATATAAGCCAAGATAACTTAAGGAGCTGAAGAGTGTTTTGACACATGGGTGAAGGTGGTCTTTTGATGCAATTGCTTTTACAGATTAAATGGATGAATCCTTCTGATAATCCATCATGATGATATTACAAAATTCAGATGAGTTTGTATGCTGTGAACTTTTGAAATTTTCTTACAATTTTCTTAGTTTTGAACACACTTATGTGTGACTGTTAACAAAGGTTGTGTCAGACTGCGGCAGCCAACAAAGATTATGGTACCACACTGAAATAGCAGAGTGCTTTGTACAGGAAAACAAGTGTTCAGTAATGACAGAGTCAAAGACTTAATCTCACAATCTGTGCCAAACTCTACAGGCCAAGATACTTGGAGGCAGCAAAATTAGGACTGAAATCTGGTGGAAGCTATAATAACAGCAAATGTTGAATAGTTTCCTTTTTACATTTTATCGTATTGTATCCATCCCTTGTATTTAATAATAACATACATAAAATACATAATGACCAAATGCTTTAATTTAGAAAGATAATCTATAAGATAAAATTGATCGAAACTGCAATAAAGATTTTCACTAGACATGATCAAACTGAATTGTAGAAACTTTTAAAGAAGAACAACGGCTGTCTGGAAGATGGCCATTAGGAGAGGGTGTTACACACAGCGGCAATACAGGAAATTAAGTTGTAGGAAATACCAGCACTACCAGATTACCACAGAAGTCTTGCTTCTGCTTAGGTATCACTTTAGTTCTTATGTTTTATAGAACTATTGACCAATAACATGACAGAAAAACCAAATTATTGGAGCAGAGCTAATAAAGTCAGCAAAGAAAAGACAAAATACATGCCACTTCGAAATCAAAACTAAAACTTTTCAACTAAATGTATAAAGACACATTGCAAGGCACATCACAGTAGGAAAAAGTATTCTTGGAACACGATTTGATTACCGGACATCACTGCATCTACAAAAGAATGAAAACTACCATGATTTCAGTGACTATTTTTTTCAAGAGCTTTTATCCATTTATCCACTTATATGAATAACCCACGATGTACAGCAGTTAACAACCTATGAATGAAATTTTGAAGGTTTTTGCAATCATCTGGAATAATATTTAGAATTGTTCACAACCATTTTTAGTGCAGATGAGGGATCCACCTCTGTATTTCTAAAGCCCTCTGTAAATGTGGAATGGCTGTAGAAAACGTCTATGCCAAGAGCAAAAGACTTCTAAGAACACGTCATTCATTAATGTCATTTCCTTCTAGACAAAAGAAGAGAGAACATGTCCAAAACAGCTGATTAGAGCCCCAAACATGAGTTTCCCACAATCCAGATGAGTTTCCTAAATATTGAACAATTCTGACTGCTTTAGGGTCACTTGCTCACCTTCTCTTACCTTTTTGAAGCATTTTTGCTTCAGAACAGAAACGACATTTCTTTTCCCTTGTATTAGAATACCTGTTTTCTAGCCATTACACATGGAGAAAAATGTCATTCTGCTACTGTGATTTTCAAGCTATCATGAAACATCTTACCTAGAAATTAGATTTATGAAAAAGTTTCAAAAACACTTACATGCCTAGTAGCTCAAGCTGTTTTTTTCAAAATTTAGACTCTTTTAGGTCTCAAGTTCAATCAGTGCTAAAGCTAATCAGAGTCCTGAAAGTTTATCTATTTTCTGAATACAGGACTAAGACTCTTGGAGTAATTCAGTGTTTAGTAATACTATGAAATTTTTAGCAAAATGCATAGGGAGATGTTTTAAACAAATCTGAGCAAATAGAACACAAAAGCAATTGGGTCATTGAGTAAAAGTCGTATAAGCTATGTTCATTCATTTAAGATAAACAAGCTGGTTCAAATTACAAGAATTCAACAGCAGAGTCAAGCCTAAAGTAGCTCAAAATTCTGATTTGAAAAACCAGCAACCTGGGGTTTCTTAGTTGAAAGCAAGTTTTGAGCCTCAGAAAAATAATTTGCTTCTGAATTTGCCTGTTAAGTTTTGTTCAAGCTAGGTACTGGCCATTACATCACTACTTTAAGACAAATCCTAAAACAGAACTATGTTTCAGTTAATATATAATTACAAGAGCTATATTAAGGTAGCACTACTGTATTTTTGTTTGCTTGTTTTGGTTGTTTTGCAACCAACTATCAAGACCAAGTACTGAGCTACTCAACAACAGGCATTCAATATAGCCTTGTCATTTCCATTCCATTCCATTTTTTCCAAATCTACTTTTCTTTGTATCTATTACCTTCACCAAGTGTTACCTCTCCACTCCACTTGCACAGGTTCATAGTCAATAACTCAAACAAAATGGAAATGGGAGAATGGGAAGCAATCACATGAGAAAACTAATGGCCACAGGCCATACCTCTGTTACTACTAACAGGTTCACTGTAGTTCCTTCTGTTTCATTAAACAAACCTGTTATAGACAAGCCTCCTGCTCCTCTGATGCTGCTATTCCTGCTCTGGTCAACACCACCTGGACATAGCTCATCAAAAGAACAACTCCTAAATACAACTTAAGCCAGTGTGAGTAGAACCTAGGCATTATACGCTACCTGTACTGAATAAGTGTGATTTAAAATGCCAACGGCCGAAGGCAGTAACCAAAAGTAGTAAGTATGAGGAGCCTCACGTGTTCAGTGTACTAGGAGAAATGGTCACTAAAATGTCTATAACAGCCTAATGCAATGAAGGTCTACATAAAGAGTCTTGCTCACTTTACAAAATTTCTGATATGCTGTTAATATATGTCTATACTAAATACGGTTGTTTCCACTTCTTATTATGGCATTTGTTCATTTTTGTATATCATTTGCAAATGATTGAATAAGGCTGATACACAAATAAATATAAATGTATCTATTTACAAGCACCTTTGGGTAATTTAAAGGAATTATTATGAATTTCCTAAAATCAGAAAATTTGGTTGTAGAAAGATAAAAAAGCAGTGGGATACTGCAGTGGTACAGCAGTTAAGGAGCACATGCACTTGAACATGCATGTGTCTGTGTACAGCCTTTATACTCTCTCATCAACCTCTTCGAATCAGCAGTGCTCAGCCATGTTTCACAGGACTTGCACTGCAATACAGATTTCTGCTTTAGCTCCAGTTTCTGAACTGAAGAAGGCACGTTGCCTTTCACAGTTACTATGAAACTATGACCGACCTTAAAAGCACATATATCATAGATGATATGATTTTTAGTATCAGTTTCACCAGTTGAATTCCCCCTAGTAGGTAACAATAGCAGCTTAGCAAGGGAAAACAGCTTTTTACTGTACAGCACATAAATCATGCTCCACACACCACTGACACAACTGCCAAAGCCAGTTTGCTCAGCCACAAGTGGTGTGGCAGCAGTAACTCTGCTGAGATCGTTAACGCATCACTTCCTCCTCGAGATCAGCAGTCCACAGGGTGGACTGTCCTTTTCTAACCCGTCACCCTACTCACTACGTATCAGCTGTCCTCAGCAGCTGAGAATAACCCAAATGGGTGACTGCAGCTCTGCAAGACAGAATGTACACAAATATTTGTGCTCTATAAACATGGAAATTGGACGTGCTATTTTTTGAAAAAATAAAACATCTGAATTACTAGTTTTGTGACCTTACCAAAGCAACAGAGAGATATATTCCATAATATTTAATACACTGAAAATGAGTAGACTAGAACTAATCACTTTAAACTGAGTCAAATTCTAAATACAGCTGGTGCAGAAGCCAGATTAACGACTCCCCTATTGCACTGTGACTACAAAGGTAGCACCCACGCATATCACGCTAGTCCTAGAGGTAACAGTTTCCAAATCTGATAAAAAATAGCTCCACATTTCCTTCTCTTCTATTTCTCCCTTAGGGTGCCTTGTTAGCTAATTTACCTGCCACTGTGTCACCACGATTCTCAGTGCTAATCTGCTCAGCACCTTCTGGATTGTTCTGCCAGTTAAGTTACTTTGTCTACTGCTGTATAAGATGCAGCAGAGAACTGAGCTCATGTGACTGCCCTGCATACTTTCCAGTTTTTGAACAGTTCTGTGGTTTAAAGAATGCAAGAGAGAAACAACCCACAAATATACAAAAAACCTGAAGTACCAGAGAGAATGGAGAAAGGCTAAAAGCAGAAAGATGTTAAAGTCAGGCTGGCAAATGTGAATCCAAACCATCACCATTCCAACAGACAGCTCTTCAAACCATGAAAATACTGGTATCTGTCCTCACCACTTCTGTATGAGACTATTAAGTGGCTCAAAAATACAAAGGAATCCATACTATTTCCTACTCAAATGTTCATAATTTTATGTCTATGCAACATTTAAAAGCTAATGCAATGGAAGAGGTTCCTACAGGGCACATTATGTATGTGAAGTCAAAGCAGCACAACCCAATGAATTGTGAAACATGCTATTCCCTCTAAGTGTTAAGCATTTTTTCCCAGTTGGCTCCTACCAAGAAAGGTGAAGTGGAACAGCTGGAGGATAATGAAACCAGCATGTGCCTAGTTTGTTTTGAGTCTAGCAACAAAATTGTCTAACCTGTGCAAGAGACTTATAGTGCCACCTGGATTTGATTTTACATTATAGTTCGTTCTTTGAAACCTATTATCTCTGGGCACCATACCAAGAATGCTTTCACTTCTGAGCATCCTTTAGATTGCAAGCATTATCCTTCCTCTGCTGCAACTCTGATGCTTTTGTGTGTTCTGTTTAAAAAAAAAAAAATCACAAACAAACAAACAAATCAAAGAACCTTAAGCTTTATGGATGATAATAACTACAGAAGGGATTCAAAGGAACCCTCTTATATATCACCAAAATCCATTGGGATTGTGGTAACTACAGTGTAACAGATGTAACTGCTTGGCAATGACTGAGAATCAATTCTTTCATTTTTCAGGCATTCTGAACCACTGGAATAGCATTAATAGTTAGGTTAGTTTAGAGAAACAATAAAGTGATTGAGAGCTGTTTTCTAAACTCTACCTGATCCCCAGCCACAACATGAGAATCCACCTTGTATTACAAAGCAGCACCTAAAACGCATCACAGTATCCTATGAGATTTTACACTCCATGCTCATTTAAATATCTGTCAAACTATCACATACGAAATAAATCAGGATCTGGTCATAGTTAAGTAGCATTATCAAAAAAAAAAAAAAAAAAAAAAATAAAAATTCAGCAAAAGTCATGTTTGTTATAAATTGTCCAGCCAAATCTAGCCATAACCCCACCATCTTGTATTACCATGTGTCCACATATCCACATAACTGAGAAATTTCTCCCCTCTATGTGTTCTGTGACAAAATTTATGTCAGTGTTAATTTCTGTGTCTAACTTTGAATTTTACCCATGGTTCTTGAATTTCTAGTTAAATGCAGAGAAATTGAACGAAACCAGACATTTCTATATTACCTATATATAGTGTGGGGTGCATGCATAAGAACAGATGTGACAGCAAAGATATACCCATAATTATGTATTGTTTGTAAAATGCTTTGAAAATATAATGAGTTACATAAATGCTACAGCTTACCAAGTGCCATATATTTCTGCATGCATATGGAAGGTGGGTTGAAGAATGTGGGTAGATGTTTGCAGGGAAAGAGTAGTTCAAATTGTGAACATTAGTACTCTCAGTATTATGGTAGAAAGATATAAATGTCAATAGTAGGAGACATATCTGAACTTTTTTTTTTTTTTT
>VXAL01001862.1:57753-75698 GCA_013399475.1 Chauna torquata
TGCTCAGTGAACATGAGGGAAACTTCAGGTAAGTTAAAATAAGTAAATATCAACTTTACCATCCACTACACTCAGAAGGTCCTTTGGGTCATCCTGGGAAGCAGATTTATGATTCAGCTTCTCAGAGGTTGGCCCCAGCACTCCCGATGCAGTCTTTGGCTGGAATGGTTTCTTCACTTCGAAATCTTCTGCTTTTCCTTTGGCAAAAGTTCCATCAAAAGGACTGACTTGAGAAGAGTAGAATCTATCAGCATAAATGTGAGACCCTTTAGTCCTGCTGTGAGAGCTTTTGTCACTGCTTTGTGCTGACAAGTTATGAGTGATGTATGTATGCAGCGCAGCCATCAGAGTTTTTTGGTCAAGCCGCACTTCTGACTCTGATGAGAACTTGTCTGACTGAGGCTGGTTGAAGGTCCTCCCACGGGCATTTTCAGCATACTCTTGATGGGATGTTGACACATGGGCCAAAGGAGGTGCTCTTTCTTTGGGTTTTTGCATCATGTAGTACCTAACAGGATCATTATAGATGTAGCTCTAGAGAGAGTAGAAGGTAGAAAGAAAGGACTGGGTCAGTATTGCTTTGTAACAATTATTGTTATGCAGGAACCACGGGCATAACCCTTAGTGTTTTATCAATCGGGAAAACAAGAATCTGTAATATGTACACAGATTGCAAGCCTCAAACTGTTAAGTTTGCTTAAAAGAGGCACTATCGCATTGGCAAAAATTTTGCAAAACAATTTATTAGATTATTGAAAAGCAAGAGAAAGAGATTAGAGAGAATGATAAAATTCAAACTTGGTGTTAACTCTGTATGCACTTTTTTGTGTTCAGTTGGTCAAAGAAAACTCAGTAAAAGCAATTTCCCTTTGTATTTTGCTAGACTTCTGAGAATAACTTTTTTTTTCAGGTTATTTACCAAAAACTAGCAAGTAGAAACAAAAACATCATTTTTTTTTAAAGAACACTGAGAAAATACAAAAAAATATTTTGTATATAAAAGATACTTCGTTCTATATAAAATGAAATCTTTGATTTTTTCACTAAATTAAATTTGCAATCAGGATGTCCTTGAAAGTATAAAGAAATGTAAAAGCAGCCATTAAATAGCTTTTTAATTCCTTGATTATTTTTAAGTAAAACAACTCAGCAAATTAAACAAAAATGTATAAGACGTTTCAATTACCCTAAAGGCACATTTTAGTTGGAAGAAAATGCTGAAAAAGCGGTAAGAGTAGGCTGGCACTAAAGTTTTCGATTCTTGGTTTCAGATTTTCAAAGGTGCACCAACAGGAAATCCCAAACTGCAAGACAACATCTATTGTTTTCATTGACCATTTTTTTGTTAATGAAGAAATTTAGTTTTGAGGACAAATTCTAAATGCCCCTTAAGTACTTTAAACCTTTATCCAACACATACAAAAAATCATTAATTAGTATTATATACACTATAATTCAATCCTAAAAACATTTTTGTTATGATTACAACCTGAAGGCAGGATTTTATCTTTTTAACAAACCAGTACCATCCTCCTAAATTATTTCACTCCTTACTGAGTACAAATTTGAACAAAGAGATTTATTTATGTTCAGAGTTATTTCAACTAGATTCTTTATGATTCCTTCAGGGCTATTTGCTGTAGTTGCATCACATAGTCTATGTATGTTGAAGAATGGGTCCTGGATCTCTGCTGTGGTTTTTTTTGGTTAAATGGTTACAAACTACACTACAACCTGGGTAACTTCAGACAGTAATCATTTCAGCTCTTACTGCTGTGAGTTATAGCAGATCACTCGCGTCTCTGCACTGACAGCAGACTGGTTTGGGACAGAAAGAGCTGCAAAATACATGCACAGACATACAGAAACTGCATAGCCTAGGGGAGAGAAATTAGTAGAATTTGGCCAGAAAAAAACATTATTTATATATTTCCTAACAGAGTTTTTAAAGGCAAAATAAGTCCATGAAGCTATTCCAGAAATGGATAAAAACTTCTATATTTTATCTAGTTCTTTATTTATGGACAATAATTTTGCCCTCCATCTGAACAATGTATTTCTTCGGATAACAGACAGTTGATTTTATAACACCCTTGAGGGTGTTATAACCCAGAGGTTTATCCTCCCCCTGCGAAGTCACTGAAGAGGTTCAATCCATGATTCCATATCATAATTTGTAGATTTATGGCTCATGCAACTTTTATTACCAATAAATAAATAAATAAATAAAGACACTTGGCTTCTTTGACCTGTGATCCACCAACACAAGGCTTTTGACTTCTGCTTTAACATAGAAGAGTGTTTTGTTAATGCCGAGAAATTGGGCTAGAGTAAGACTGTGTCAAAGAATATAGCACTAATGATCAAGCAGCCTTGTGTGTGAAATATTTTGATGTCCCCCAGGACCTGTATCAAACAGCAGCGCTGTGGCTCTGGTTCAGTGCCCCAGCTGCAGGGTATGCACTGCTCTGCTCAACACCAAGAGGGCAGCCAGTTGTCAAAATACAAGTTGAATGCCAAATCCTGGACATGAAAAACTACTAGTCATGTGTATTTATCTCTGAGTGTCAACGGGTCTTTGCACGGGGTAATTAACTCCTTAATGATACTGCCCATAAGGAACTGCAGAGGATGACACAAAGCAGACCCAGACACACTAAGGGCTCTGCAAACAATTTGCATTGCACCGCATCTCCTTTCCCTACCTCCATGCTCCCTGCCTTGCTGTCTTTTGCAGGACCTTTTGGGGACGAGGGCAGGGAGAACAGGGAAGGGGAGAAACATGATGGGGGAGACGACATTCCCCATTCAGCCAGGGAAAGATATTAAATCAGTTCAACCCATCTCATGTAACTATATCCTGATTTGGATCTCTCTCCGACATACAGCCACTTCTTTTGCATCTAAAGATTTACCAATGAACCAAATCCTAGGGATAGCATAACTGCTAGCCACTCTCAAACCACTTCTGAAAGATTAGGGTCAGGTGATGTGGGCTAGCTTTTGATGAGCTATTTAACAAGCCCAAATACCCTTTAACATTGACAGATCTATGATTTCCTGCTCTTAGAGGCAAGCACATCTAGAAAGAAAATGCAACACCAAATGATTGTATACAAATTTCATATAAGTACCAGTCCTGGGCTCAGAGCTGTACCTCTGCCAAGAAGAGGCAGCTCCTCAGGAGCTTGACAGGTCACACTTTGGGCAGTAAAGGATGAAATATTAGAAGTTCTAATTAAACCCCAGCATCAACAGCTCAGCTGTCTTCACAGTACACTCAGTTACCAGCCCATCTCATGTAGCTTAGTCTGACTTAATTAAAGGGCTCTCACAGCTGTATGTCAATCCTCAACTTGAATGAGAAAAAAAACCCTTCCTTGCTCCCCTCCATCTCAAAAAAAAAAAAAAANCAACAAAAAAAAAAAAAAAAAAAAAAAAAAAAGCAACAAAAATGTATGTGCCAACAGAAATGTGCAAGATAAAATACATAAAACTGCAGCAATGGATAACTACCACCCTAGATTATAAGATTGTCCTAAGTGCCATGGGGAAAAAAGGATGTATTTTTTACAGAAGGAGATAGGAGAAAAACATCTGTTATGTGTAGTTTAGAATCCAGTGACAATTTACATCTTAAGTTATTAATAACAATTGCAGAACAACATGAAAATCTTATCTGATTTTCTTTTTTTTTCACTCCTGAACATGGACATTACCAGCTTGACTTATTTCAAAGTTAGATGGGATAACCCATGGTCAGCGAAAAGAAGAATCTCTAAGTTCCCTGGTTGGTGCCTTTGGAGAACCTGCTGACATTATGGAGAAGAGGAAAATAGGGACCAAGAAAATTTTAAAAAGCAAATTAATTTCTCCATTGATTAAACTTGATTTTTATTAAGCACCGCCGTAAAAAAAAAAAAAAAAAAGAGAGAGAGAAACATTACATGAAATGTGCAGAACTAGGAAAAAATACTCTAGCAAGTATGTAACTGTTTTTTATTGAGTCAGGTTAGCATGCAATTCCCTATCATTATCAAGAACAAATTTTTTAATAGGTAAGATACTGTTGAATTATCTCATGTCACTGACATAACTTCTTTAAAAAATACTCTGAATTGCTAAAATACAGTTAAAAAAATCTTACTTCTCCATCTGCACAAGATTTTCCTCTCGTTCACCACCTTTCAAGTAAGTTATCTCAATAATTCACACATTATCAAAAAACCCCCACACTAACCTTTCTGAAGATGGAATTGTTAGGGCAATGCCTTGTATGGTTTAGGTATGTAAGTAACTGACATTTTCTGTATGAAAGTTCACAGAGGGGCACATTAAATTACACTCTGCAAGCCTATGGACTATACTTTTTGTTTTACAAAAAATAATTTAAAAAAGGGGGAGGATGAGATACATACATCACAAGGCACAGATAAATACTATGCACTTTATCCACCAAGGGGTAGATAGATTTGAATGTCTGGCCCAAGAGCAGAAGGAATGGAATTAAATTTATGTCAAAGTACTTCATTTCTTGAGGATACATTTGCTCAATCTTTAAGGAAATAACAAAAATTCTTTAGGAATGCAGACGGAAAAAATCTTCCTCCCTCAATTTCATTTAGCCTTTTCTCTTTGATTCTTTTTCAGTTATTAATTAAAGTTTGCTACCACCCAAATTTGGTTGGACCATGATTCCACCAACATTATTTTATTTATTGTGCCCATGTGAGATAGTGGCATTGTGTTCTCTAGGATTAGAAAAGAAAAACAGAACAAACACTAGAACCAGGCCCTCCCTCATCAACAGTGGAGTAAAATAAAAGTTTCCAAGGGCTACCAAAAATAAAATGGTCTTATACTTTAACTCATTGTGTGGAGGGAGAGAAGTTTAGCTTTTTCTGCCAGAAGCAGTCTAGGCACTTTGCAAACCGCACACACTTGCCTCACATCAACCTGCTACATAGGAAATTGCACGTATTTGTGAACATGCATCTCCCCAGGAGCACGGGGGCACTGCCTGATTGCTAGGCCAGAGCGGGGGCTGTGAGTTCATACACCTCCATTTACCCTTGCCTTGAGAGAAATCCAACTGACAATGAAACATGAGGGTTGTATCGGTGTTGTGGAGGGGATTACAGTGCAAAAGTCCTTGGCATGGAGCTGGGTAAGCAGTACTGCTGTGTCCTTACAGCATCACTGCTAAAGCAGCCAGTGTTGCACAATCCTACGCTAACAAAGCTTTAATTCTTCCAGCCTGTGAGCTGCTGTTCTCAGGCAGTGCTGCACTGTCAGGAGGATACCCTAGCAGGCTTCAAGCTAGCTGAAGGGGAAATCTCTGCTTTACAAGCCTCTGTGTGCTGTATATGTGATGTTACACACTCTGCACCGAATTCATTGTTAGGTTTGTCTGAAAATAATAGGTAAGGCCAATGAAAAAATTCAATTTTCTGAGCAATAATGGAGCAAAAGCCTTTTCTACCAACCGATAATAGCCTTTTCACATACAGTAGATAGTGATATTATATCATGCAAGAAATCACTGCATAAAAAAAACAAGACCTTCAAAGATTAATTTATAACCCGGAAACTAGTAAAGACGCCAAACCAGTGAGTCCTGCAGCAACGGGATAGTATCAGGCCCGCGGTCTTTTGACAGATTCAAAGGCTTAAGGCAACACGGACCATTACAGTCATCTCATACGACCTATTATTTCACTAATAATTTTCCATAGCTATCTCATATTTTCATCCTGAGAATTACAACAGCTTTGAAAGCATTTAAGAACTACATCAGAGAAGTAAAGATGGCAAGGATTGTTAATTAACACCCTGTAGTTTGCAGTGTCAAAAGCTTGATCAAGCAAAAGGGCTTCTCAGAGTCTCCTTTGATCAAAACTAGTGACGACTTTGCTTCTTAATTCTGGTTATGAAACTGCACCATAACAGGATTGTCTGGGGCCTGACTGTATATCATTCAATAATCTACATCGCTGTGATTTCAGTTGACAGAGATTTGATTGTGAGCAGCATATTCTACCACTTTTAAAAAAAACTTCCAAAACAAAAGAAGAGAGGATATCTACAGTGGTTTCTTTAATGTATAAGTAACTATTTAAAAAATTCACTTTTAAGTCTCAAATGTTCCCAGTCATTCTTGGTCTCCTTTGGGATGTTCTTAGCTACACGCCTACCCTTCAGCCTTCTCCAACAGACTTTCCTGCATGAATAATTCTTATCATTAGTTGCCATTTCTTGTACTGCTGAGGAACTTGCTAGCTTTAGTCTTCATAAGAAACTGCTGGTTGTTCTCTCTGTTTCTACAAATCTCCATCCTTTTGGATAAAAGGAAGTTTCTAAAGCATCTCCTTTGTTGTAGAAGGAGTGCCAGACCAGTAGCATGTCAGCAGGCTGGCAGGTACACTTCTCTGACCATGCCCCACATGTCCATGCCACCACAGTCTGTCCTATCTTCTCAATAACTCAACTTCTGACTATTCTCCTGGGTGAGGAGTTGTGTATTCTGTGTGCACGTGCATCTATAGTGGTCTGAGTGCCAACAGCCAGAGTCGGACCACGTGATGGTGTCTATGGGGAGTACCTGCTCAGCCTGGCTACTGGCTAGACATGGGGACATGGAGCTGAGGCAGCTTCACCTCTGTCAGGCTACCAGATTCAAGAGCTCCCTAACATTAGTAACAGACACCAACAAAGTGACAATCAGCCCCCAGTGGATGGTAGAAATTGTGCAGCATGGTGATCAGTGCTGATAGATATACCAGGGTTTATCAGCCTCCCTTGTCTGAGAACAGTTTGCTCATATGTCAATAAGTCTGTTACTTAAGATTTCAGTGAAAGATGTTTAAACACATTTCTCTAGGCATATGCTGGTATATTAAGCTAACTCATTATCTAAGGATGATTTACATAGAAACATGAAGATCTTCATCTGCCAAAAGCTGAGCACATTAACACCAATTCAACATATTTATAACTTCAGCATATGAGTCTGGAGACTACCTTTATCCAAAGAAATGCAAGCGAACAGAAATCTGCAGGATCCATGTCTATAACAACCCCACTGAAAGTAACCGACCATTTGCTAGACAACTGCTTGAGGGTTTTTTTCCCTCACAAAAAATGTAAATTGGTTGTTGCGTTGTCCTGAAATTTATATACAAACACACACAGAGGTTAAATAAGGTTTAAATTTTTGTGAACTCTACCCTCTCATTTCATGACTATGATCTAAATTTAAATATGGAATACACATTAAAATTTGTACCAGCTCCACTATCTTCTGTTTAGTGAGCACAGTGTACTGAAATACACTGAGTAAATATCTGCAAAATAAACAGCAAACTTGCAGGAGAAATTACAGAAACAAAAACTTCAAACATATGTCATTTGGCAAAATAAAGAGTTGATTTTGAAAGGGCAGAAAGGGGTCTGAAAAAGAAGGAAATCTTATTGTCCAGTCAGCATTCAAGATTTTAGAACTATCAATCAACGCTTCACACAGAAATTACTAAAAAGTAATGAATTGGCCTTATAAATAAGCCCCCGACCTGATGCACGTCACTTATAATACCATTTCTATAGCACTCGCACCTTCAAATCACTGTACAAACTATTACTCCTTATGAGATAGCTGTGTTTGAATGGATTAGGATTTCTATGTTAGTCATGGAAATTCTGTCACCCCATTGTACACAAACCCACAGACTGTAGGTAAAGGCAGTTAACTCCAAGGCTTGAAGAGCACAGTACTGGCAAAACAATCTTCACTTGCCAAATTATTAAGCTCAAAAACTAAGTCACATGTCACATTAGATCACTAAAGTCTGTATTTATGGCGCAAACAGCCTGCATGTAATTTTGCTAGGCTTTGTATCCATGATTCTGTTAGACTCTCAAAAGTATGGGTACCAGTCCTCCCAGAAAAATTTGAAATCCATGACAGATGCATGGAGACGTGGAATTTACCATGTGTAATTTTATATATTTATATATTTGCATATTTATAATATGCAATATAATAATAATGTTTTATATATATATTTATATATTCCAAGTTATATATGACCTGGAAATTCCTGTTTCTCTCCACTGATCATAAAATGAGCTTAGGCTGACTTGCACTAACACAAACATTGGCATTTGGTTAAATGAATCTTCTTCCAGTGTTTGTGGGTTTTTGTTTGTTTGTTTAAGAGGACTTTATTGTTTCTATTTAACTGAAAAGAGTCATGGAGGGGAAAACAATCCAACAGATGAAGTACTCATCTGGGATCTGAGGCTTAACTTTAAGGCTATGCTCTACCAAAAAATTCCTGCATGACCTCAGAAAAGCTATCTAATCTTTGTGTGAAACAGGGATATTACTTCTTCCCTACTTTGTAAGGGTATTAAGTAAATAAATACATAAATGTTTTGAGATGTTCAGATATTACTTTACTGGTTGTTGCATAGATATGCCAATAGAGAGGCAATTCTGTAGCTTCAGGGAGGTATTCCTCTATCAATTATTCCTGATATTTTTACTAAACTGTTTATTCACAGAGTGAATTACATTTTTCTTACTAATACAGAATCCCACATATATGAAATATTAATTTTAACATTTATACAAGCAGAATTTAAATGTATACACTGAAGAAAGGTTTTTTGCTTTTCAGCAGACAGCCATCAAATCAATTTCTGACAATCTTTATTCAGTACTGTATTTTAATCAGTGTTAGACAAATAAGGGTCCTGCTTTTCTGAATTACAGCTCCAGATTAAAATGAGAAATGACTGCATAATTTCTTACTAGTCAATCAGTATAATCACTGTTTGCAGATAAGTTCAGAGTACATCTTACAGTATTTGTGCGCTCAGATTTTCTAAAACAAATAATAATCCTTTTTAATAATTATTACACATCTTAGTTCTTTCAGGAGATCAATTACAAAGCACCAAACCATCAATTTTCAACCCAGCAAACCTATGAGTACTCTTCCCTGAATGTGAAAGGGCAAAGTGGAAGGCTCCCCCTTGTACCAAGGACAGAAATATAAGCTTTACCAAATGCCATCCTAACCTTCGTGAGCTTCGAGGTTCCAGCAAATCAACTCTGCCTCGAGGATTTGTTAGCACCTTTTCTCCTTTCAGCACCACTGAACTGCTGGTCTAACAACCAGCCATAGCTCGCTGCCACTAACCAGTCTCTTTATTCGTTTCTTTTGCCCTTCATGATTCTTCAAAGACCTTTATTAGCCACCTCTTTGATGAAAAGAAAGATTGTTTTTTCCAAACTTTCCTTTAAAACTTAAAAGAATACCTGAGATTCAGAGATTTCTGCAATCACAATATTTATACACAAAGTCTGCCTTGCAAATAAATGCATGTAATTAAAACACAAAGAAAGAGAAAACTCCAGAAAATTAATGAAACTCCCTGAAGGCTCTGAGTTAATCAATTTTCTCTCTGCACTACTTACTAGGGCCTAAGCAGCACACCAGCCTTAGTAAGACCTTAGCTGCAGGTAAGACACATGTCTGAAGACCTCAGAAGCCAAGTCAGAGTGAAGAAGTAAGAGCAATAACTTGCTTCTTCTATCCCTAAAAACCTAAACCATAAAAGAGAGACCCCTGCAAAAAGAAATGCAGCATTAGTGTAAGTGTAGCAGACAACTCTCCTAGACCTACAGCTGTGCAGAAGGTTTCCTGGAAGAGTTGATGGAGCATCTGGCCCCAGAGTGGAGCTGGGAGAGGAGAGGAGCAAAGAACGAGGTGTCCAGCCATGTGGGGTGGTGGACACGACTGCTGCATCTGAAACGAGCCTGTGCAGTGCTACGGTACCAGAGCAGTGCGCTTTTGCCAGCCTGAGGCATTAAAAAATTAAAAAGTCAGGCTATCAGAAGGCATGAGAATATGTAAAAATGGTAGTTTGAGGAAAAAACAAGCCAGTCCAGCTGGGTTATTTTTATTCTCTTTCTGGTTTTGAGACTTTTAAGTACACTTGGATCACGTTTCAAATCTTTTCTTTCTGTGATAAGTAAAAAATTATTCTCAGTCATATGAAAGCAGTATAATTAAAATTACACAATTATTTGACTGCAGGCATTTGGACTTTTAAAAAAAATAAATAATATAAGATCATTGCCTACTGCTTGGGCTAATGTCTGCTGAAAAGTAGACAATAGCAGCATTTGTTTCCATCCTGATCGTTTTTGCTCCTTTTGCTTTGTTGTAATGGCCAGTGTGACGGCTACCTTTTTTTCCCTTTTCCAAATCCTTTACTTAAAGTTCTCCAGAAGGCTTCGCACCCCCCCGCCACTGCTCACGCAGAGCCCAGCAGCAGGGCTACCAGCAACAGCAGCACAAGGGAGCTCTCGTTTTACAGCTGGATGGCTTTAGTAGTATCAGCTGTGTGCTGTCACTTATAACCCAGCAAAACCATGCCTCTCAGTCTCAGTAGAAATGTAAACAGTGGAGTGACTTTTTCAGGGTTTGGGTTTGTTGGTTTGTTTTTGTTGTTGTTGTTTTTGTTTGTTTGTTTTTGTTTTTGTTTTCCTTCCACAGAAGAGAGGTTTGCTCTAACTGGAGGGGAGAAGAGCAAGAGAATTCACACACGACTTGAAGCCTTTGCATTTCTTACCTCAGTAGATAAGATAAACCAAGCTTTCTCATACTGTGTATGTGCCTGGCTGTATGTTATTTTTCATACCAAGCCCAGTTTTAGTAGAAAGGAATCACAGAGACTGATAATGCAGCATTTTTTGAATGGTAAAGCCTTCATTAAGGCTGAATACAAAACAAAAACAAAACAAACAAACAAAAAAACCACCAAAATCCCACTAGCTAATGCTTAAGTAACAAATGCCACCAAGTGCTCATTTTCTGAACAACTCTTTCCAGTTGAACTAAAGTGAAATGTTCTTTACAACTGTAATCCTCAGGAAACAAACTCACCAAATCTTCCAATTTACTCTTATTTATCCACTGGCAGAGCTATTATCAGCTGGCTAGATTACAGCCTGCAGTAGATACTGTCTAAATACTGAGAAAAAAATCTAAGTTAGTGGTTCAAAATCCACTCAAAGAAGCTCTTGCTGTAAATGGTAAACTTGCAGTTTTTGTTCCACCACATGATTTAAGCTTAATAGTGTTATTTCTGTCACTGTTATATCAGGCCTCTAGCTGACAGTTGTTTGAACAAGAGAAATATGAGAAAGTTTCCTGTTTCAAGTTTTGCTGTGTCTCATTTTACAGCTTTGTGCATAACTGTATGGGTGCTCTCTGCTTGGTAATGGTGAAGCTCTGTAGTTTTATTCTGATAACACACATGTGGAAGACAGTAGGAAAACTAAAGACCACAAGTTTATAAAGCAGACTGATTAACAATATGTAAGATACTAAATAAAACTTTTACATTATTTTAAACCTTCTTAGTCCTTTTATTTCCTTTCCTTTATTCTTGGCCAGAGTCCTCTGATGACAGTTCTGGAACAAAACAGAATCCACTCAGGCAGTCTGCCTAGAAGCACTACATTTCTGCAAGATTCAGCTATACTTCGTAGAAGGTAATGTATCAAAGCAATGAGAATAGCATTACATCTCCTGCTCCCCAACAGCAAGGAGGAAGTAACAGAGGTAAATATATACTTGAAAGAAAATGATTTTGTAAGAAGGGCAACAGCCCCAAATCTGCAATTCTAAGTAGGGAAAAGTACTCTAACTTACCCTTACTTTTAATCAGAATAATGCAATAAAGGTAAAAAGATAAGAACTTGCTACAATTATGAAACATAGGTTCATATATGAACTACAAAATAAGACATCAAGACTTTGTTGAGCAAGCAATAAAAGTGCTTAAGATAGTCATTTACAACTTCAAGTGGTGTGACCATATCAAATGCAGCTCCTGCAGTTACTTTCCTTCTTACTCTTTTCTAGTCACTAAATTTTACATTTTTCTGCTTCCTGGAGTGGCAAACATTGCGTCTTCTATTTTGTTTAAACTTATTCCATTAATGACCCAATGAATCAAGTACAAACACAGTGTCCCTTTTGTTTCTTTTTAAAGAACAGCAGTCACATTTGATTTGCAAAGGACAGGGAAAGGTCTCCAGGATCATGCAAAATTCATGATTTATTACCAATTTTTAAGATATTTTTCCTCTTTCTCTTTTTTATTTTTTTTTTTAATTTTAAATTATAGGTAACGTGTCTGGCTCAATGTCTGCTGTTTTAAAATGCTCCTTAGTAAACAGAAGCGTACAGTTTGCTTCTATACGTGCTTCATTTCCAGATTTTCTCGTCTTTATCCCACTCCCCCAGGCTTCAGAGTACCCATCTCCATGGCAACACTCGATAAGGTTGGTGGGTGGTGTTATCACAGCAGGCTTCCCCACAGAAGGTCTCAGCCATATGGATTATTTATGAACTTGCATGACAGCACCAGACCCACTGAAATACTTCTTGGGCAAGTTTTCTCTTCTCGCAAAGCCAGTGATTCAAAGCAGGGCATCCTCACTGCAGTCAGTGCCCATGAGTAAAGAGCTGAGGCGAAGCACCACAAAGGTGGTCAGTCATCCATCCCCAAGGCTGCCTTGCCACTGCCTGCAGGTTTCTTCTGCCCCAGATGAGCACCCATTGACACATGCCATAAATCGTAACTTAGTTATACATGCCAACAAGTGAAACTGAAAACTTGCAACTTCTGAACAGAATAACTTCAGATATACCACGATTAAATAGTTGATACAACTTATACTGCTTTGGGGAGCTGCTGATGCAGAAACACTGCAGAAGTTCTGTTTCTGAGTTACTTCTCAGAAAAAGCTAGCAGTTTGGCTTTGGCATATTTTCTTCACCTGATTTTTTCTAAATCTTCAGTGTATTTTTTAGATAAGGTTGTTGCATTTACACTGTATTCATGCAAATAGCACACACCAATTTTTTGAAAGGATCCCTGTAACAGCAGCTTATTTCTTTAAAGCAGTATTTTTTTTGGACAAACATTTTTCGAGCGAAGGACTTAGGGCTATGAAGGCCTATCATATGCATCCACTTCATCCAATCATTTTTACAAATTTATCAAGCTCCATCTTAGAACCAGATAGAGTTTCTCTAGGAAAGAAAAACATTGGTTTAGTTCTCACATAGGCATTCTCCCCTTTTTTTTTTTTTTTAACATAGCCAATACCCAAGATTTAATGTGTTTGATTTATCTTCCTAGCTGTATCTATTATGTATACATCTGCACCTTAACTGATCATGATAAGCTTCCTTTATGATCAATAAGAAGTAGTAATTTTTGAGGCACAACTCATCAGATCCACTGTCAAAATCTGCTCAAAGATCTTTATTAACTGTACTCTAAGCATCATAAACACCACCAAGAATTTGCAGGGTAATTCTCTGGAGAGGAGTGGTTCAGGTGCTGTAACAAGTGTTTCAGATCAGCCAGTGAAGATGCTACAACCTTTATCCCACTCTCCCTCCTTCCTAACATAGGATTAGTCCCTTATTAAGGTATAATGTTCCAGATTAGAAGAGATCTATGGTTTACAGTGCTGAAGCTCACTCATCTCATTTGGGGAGAACTTGGTGCAGTTATGATGATCAATTGGAGGAGGCAGTAAGAAACAACGTTTGGTGTCAGGACAGAAGGGAAAACTGAAAAACAAGGAAAGTTCACAGGAGAAGGAAGCCAGAAATCACAGAATATAGAAACTATATTAAAAAATACAACCTTGACAGAAGCTTTGTCATTCTTCTTCCTTGGATACAAATTTGTAGCTGCAGACTGGGAGAGCATACCTAGGTATTTAAGATATTGCTGAAGAGACTTGGCCAAGTTCACATCGTTTTCCAGATCAGAATCTCTTTCATTATCTGAATTCTGTTTCAAAATCCTGCACAGCAAAAGCAAAGAAATGAACATTACCAGCCTGCGCGACATACAATGTGTCTGACATAAAAAGCACTGTTTTATACTGCTAAACACTGAAGTTAGTTCTATTCAGGAGTTCTTAACAAAAAAAAAAAAAGGCATTCAAAAGCTTAACAACCACAAAAGTACAGAAAATTCAATGTTTCAGCAGAAATAGCCCAAAAACTCACTCATAATATTAACAATTTATTACATGAATCAAAGTTAATGATCCAACAGTAAATCAAATAAAATGCCTACATCAAGGCAAAGTCATATTCAGAAGAAAACATTTGTAAAAAGAAACTATGCATGATTAAATTGCCCCCCGAAAAAGATATGAGATGGCTCTTTGACTTAAATTTGCCAGATGATGATGAGAATCAACACCATTTTGGCCCCACACCAATTTACAGAATACAGTGACTCCTGGACATGGAGAAATAACTGAGCGAGTAGGCTCCAGCAAAAAGCTTAACAAGGGTATAACGAGATGGGAAAAGTATCTCTTCTGATCTTCTCATGTTTTTGGGAATCACAGAATAGCAGTGTTTCCTGACTGTTTTAGACAGATCTTGGTGATGTTTGCAAAGAAAAACTAAAAGGGTGATTAAACAACAGCAGCGTAGAAGCTTTTATATGGGATTCAGAGTGCTGTGTGCAATGAATCTGAATTATTATCAGCCCTCCTTATCTATCTCAACAACATGTCAATGATGACGATAATTGAAATGTCAACACCAGTAACTATTTCATTCCTCATGCAAGACAGCAGAGGGAGGGTCCCCAATCTTCTTTGTCGCCTATGAGTGGCACATCATTTGGAGGGAGGTCACCTTTTTGGTGTCACCATTTCCTACCTATGTGCCCACACACTTCTTCAGTGAAGAACAATTCCAGGTGGAGGAGCTTTCCAGCTCGGGGAGACAAGGCATCATTTCATTTTCAGCACCTCCACACCACTGTAAGCAAAGTTTTATTCCACTGGCTCACGTCATGGTGCTCATCTGGGGGCACAGCTTGAGAGAGTACTGTTATCTCATTTTCCAAATCTTGGGTTTAATTATATTACTTTATGCACAAAGTAACAGACTTCCTTCAATGTACACAGCTGTATGAAATGCGTGTCCTGACTAATTTAATACTGATAAATGTAATTAGTAATCTAATTTTCTGTGGTGGCGTTGCAGCCAATAGTGCTCACAGTGTTGCTCCCTTTGAAGAACCAGAAAAAAGCCTCCACCTCCACCAAGAGGCAGCTCCTGAGTGGAGAAAACCTCATTTTTCTGCTTCAGCAAGGAACTTGTTGGCTTCAGATGTGGAAACACATGCATCACGGAGCTAAGATAGAGGGGCAGGAGGTCTGGATCAGGCCTTCTGCCCTGGTTGGCGCAGCTTGGTCTTCTCCCCAGGAAATGAAAGCCGAGAGCTCAGCCCACCTCAGCAGCAGGGCCAGGGCCAGCCATAGCCCAGCCTTTGAAACCCACAGGGAAGGGCAGCTGTGAAAAGTTCACCACACCTTTCCATTTTCTCAGTCTGGACTTGTTTCATCACACCCAGGACAATTTACGCAACTCTGGGACTTTATCAATGCCTGTAAACCCCCATACTCTACTGCACCCTCATTGTCCTTTCCTCTCCCCAGAATATACCTAAATTTGCTGCAAGAAAGGACAGCCCAGACTGCCCTTCCTACATTCCCAAGCTGAGGGCCTCCAAAGCCATTTTGTGCAATTCCAAGACATCCACCAGCTACCCAGTAGGCACATAAACTCTAGGAAAATGAAGTTTTGCTGCACAGAACACTATAGAGAACTTGATAATTTTGCTTCCTTCTCATGCTGTTCATATTATTCTCTTATTCCAGGGCTTACTTAATTCTGCCTCACTACGGAGGGTGGATGTGCAGGTAACATTATCCACCTCCTTTTCAACTTCAAGCCAGGCTAAAACTATTCTGCACTTTTAGAAAGAGCAGGGCAGTATGTTTTCTGCTTCAATAGAGATGAACTAATCCAAAGAGGCTCTCATCATAGAAGGTATCCCAGTTTCAAACACTCATCTTTCATTCATCAATTAATTCCAACATCTATCTTCTCCTTTCTTCACTAACTTTGAAAAGAAAGGGAAAATGGAAATACCAGACCAAATTCTGCCCTGAGGATTTCCACTGGAGCTAATGGGAACTGAATGCACAGATAAAAGACAGTATTTAGGTTAGCTTTCCAAGCCATTATTTACAGTATATAATCGCTCGCACTGGTGGTAGAAGCAAAATCTGAGGTCTATGATTTCTCATTTTTCTTATGGAGATAGTAATTTTTCTCAAATTGTGTTTAAATTCCATATTAGATATAATATTTTATCCTATAAACTGAAAAATAATTAAAATGTAAAAGACTAACAAAGTATTACATTTCAATTGATAACTTTAACAAAATCCTACAAATATGTCTGAACAATTTGTTAAAATCTTTGTAGTTCACCAGTATATCCCTGTTGTTCACCTTGTTAACACAGAAAGTAAAATGAATTAAATGAGCTATTATTGTAACTGAACTAAAATATTTCCTTTAAATCTGACAGTGATATTGGAAAATTGATGAAAGAGGAGTATGTAAAAGCACCCACTGAGTACAAGAAATGACTGTCAGCTGAGTTCTTGTTGTGTACTTATTTAGAAGTGTTTTCAGTTTTAATTTGTTCTGAAAAAGATCTTTGCATACAAAGAACTACAGTGTATAAAGCCATTAACATACATAATTATTTATCCACAGAAATAATTATACTATCCCACAAAAAACAGCGCTTTGGAAGCTTTTACATGGAAATATCTGAATGTCTGCACCTCAGATATTACGCTTTTCTAGAATGTTCTCTATTAATAGATACCACACTTTTTAGAATAAAGAGTTTCTCCCTTTTAAATGCTGTGAGAATCTTATTACTGACTTAATGATGGTTTTATTATAGAAATAATGCTATACCCCACTTTATACACTGAAGCTTGTTGGAAACGTTTGTGGTTTTGCCTAATTGTACCAATGAACACAACTGACATTTATTCCCTGTGTGCAGAATGGATTTTTTTCCTTTATCTTGGATCCTCTTTCAAGAATGAGGTTTTTTTGAAATTTAATAAGGGCCCAGGAAATACCACGTACACTCCAGTTAGCCACCAAAGAAAGAACTTTCATCTTGAAATCAAGCTCCCAGTTTCAGGGTTTTTTTTAAGATGAAATCCATGTCTTCTGTTCCATCAGATTTCATACGCACTAATTTAGCCTAAGTCAATTTACCTTTCAAGTGTCTGAGTCTATTTTCTTGCTCTCACTAACTCTATGGGGATTAATGACTCATTAATATGACTTCATATTGTCTTATTACACACTTTATCGTTAATAAAAGGTCTTCCTGCCATAATGTTTCTTCGATAATGAGATACCTGCACTGTTGCTTTTTTAATTATTTAATTATTATCTGATAATACTTTAGCAAGTGTATTGAGCACAGTGAGCATTTAGTGAATTTTATTAGAATCTATAAGAAGCCAGGGAAAAAGTTCCTACTGTTCTCTGACCTACAGAATACATTGCAAATGGACAACCAGAAAAATCAATTAATGTTTTAAACTGTTGGCACTTAAGATAATGCTTTCAGAGGCACAGCTTGGTAACTTCAGAAAATCTATCCACAATGGGAACTGCTATAAGTGGAATATATTTGAAACTCTGATGTTCCTGAAGTGTCAATACACAAAATGTTTTTTTTTTTTTTTAAAGTATAGTTCTAGTTAAAAGCACAAAACAACTCAAACCTGATCCCAACAGGAACTCCTAAAAGTGATCATCTGTTCTCCGTCTAAAACCTAAATTATTTTTCATATCTTCTTATACATTTTATATTTAAGTAACTATGAACTGGGAACATTGCAGGATATAGATTTGATCTTGTGGAAATCTGGCCTATTTTATCTTACTCCCATGAATAAAAGTTCTAGATACAGTCATTACAAAAAAAAAAAA
>VXAL01001862.1:75727-98931 GCA_013399475.1 Chauna torquata
AAAAAACCCAAGATATTCAAAATCATTTCTGATACCATGCACAGAGAGTCATCTACTCAGTAATGGCATTTAGTGCATCTATGCAGTGAGAACAGATTTATGGATTCTACCAAGTGTTGTTATCAGCTTTATGATAAATTATGGATTACTGTCTCTGTTAGAAGTTAAGTTTATACCTTACCGCACTCCTGAAGTGTATGGTACTGTGACTATAAGGTATGGTTTTGTTTCCCTTACATTAAATGAATCAGCATATATGCAAAATACAGGGTGAAATTCTATGAACTAAATCAAAACAAACTGAGGCAAACACAGCTGAAGCTGCTGCGCATTTTCAATTCAGAGCATTTTTATTTCCATAAAAAGCGTAATCTAGTACAGAAATGGCTTCCCCTTCTTTGCAGTATATGAAGATCCAACAACCAACATCTTGCCCATCAAGGCTAGAAGCTCAAGCTTCTAGCAAAAAGCAGTTTCTATCAATTTCACTGAGTTTGAGATTGTTTTTCATAAAACCATGTAGGAGAAAGTCAAATTCCCCATTTTTAACATTCCTAAAATTTCATGCATTTTAAAATTTCCTTCTGGAGGGTTGTGTGATTGGGTTGCACTTAAGGACTGTAAGGACAGAATATAACAGGTGAAAGAGGATATCTATACATGTGTCTGTATATGAAGATGATATTACAGACCAAACATCAATATCACTCTATACAATTATAGGTGCTGTGTCTCTTGCCACCAATAACTGCTAAGTCACCCCTCGGTATCTATCAAGCCACAGGAAAAATGGCTTCTATAATGTAAAGTACAAACAGAAACGTCCCAACCTTTTCCGCCATAAGATCTTGCATGAATCTTCCCTTCCTGAGCAAATTTTGCAACCAAAGCAGAGAATCTATGGACTTCAAATGAGTTACAATTGTGTATCGGAAGAATATGAATTTGCAGATACTATTAGTTGCCCAGAATCTCATTCAGTTATTCCTTTTGTTTCATTTTGTTGGCTTATTCCAGAATAAAATGCTTACTGTGGATGAACTACTGTACAAGTCTGCCTTTTAAGCCAGTCATAAGTACAGCTGGCTGAACTGAGACTAGACACTGCATGAAATGGATAAAAGATGTTTGGATTTCTGACACCTAAATTAACAACAGAAGACATATTTTCTTAACCTGATGATAATCAGAAGAACAGGGCTGAGGGTTTTAATTCACTCTATCTGCTATTTTCCTACCAGTGTTTCCAGTGCTGTTGTATAGTTGGTTTCCCTTTGTCACATACACAGTGGTTTTAGTGATGCATTTAATTTAGCTTCAGTGTCAATCTGTTTCTCATCGTTTGTAAAACCTCCCCAACACCTACCATGCAAAAACACTGTTGAAGACTTACCTTCCTGAGTCAGATGCTTCAGATGCAAATATGGCAGGGTGTCTGTTGTGGATTTTGTGAATGTTTGACAGCTCCTGACCAATAACATGCTGCGTATAA
The DNA here is from genome assembly GCA_013399475.1 of Chauna torquata. NCBI lineage: Eukaryota > Metazoa > Chordata > Aves > Anseriformes > Anhimidae > Chauna > Chauna torquata. The sequence goes on from VXAL01001862.1 coordinate 77,220, forward strand.
TCATCTTGCCAGGTAAAACCTGATAAATAATGAAAAAGAGAAACAAAAAAAAAAGAAGCAGAACACTGTTCAGTAACTTGAAAGTTTGGCAAGAATATGTCCTATATAAACAATATTTAAAAAGAAAAAAAGAAAGAAAAAAAGCAGCTTTGTTCAATGTGAATCCAAAAGTGAACTACAGATTCTTCTCTCCTGTAAGAAATTTTGTTAATCAACCTTTTCCTAAAATGGAAGGAAGACTGTAGATGACATAATGAGATTTTGAAGGACCTTATTCTTAACAGAATTGTAGCTAGTTACAAATAAGGTTTTATGTATAAAAAATAGTTATTTGTGGATAGCTATGGAGAAGAGTTATCTCACTAGCTAGCTATTGGAAAACAAAGTTTAAAAACTGAATGCTGGTATCCATCGAATAGTTGCTTCCCACAGGTGATTCATTCACTTCTCCCCCATTTACACCACCCTGCCCTTTCTCTGCTCTCCTCATGAAACTTCACTTTTAGACTACTAAGCAGCTAGCATTGCTGTGTAAATAAGTATTTTGAGTTTTCATATAAACCATGTGGAGGTCAATTTATGTTATCTTTATACTTAAACATTGTGACAAAGAACTTTACAACAAGGGGGAAGTGCAACTATGAAGGCAAATTCCAGTGATTACTTATTAATTACATGCACTGCCAATCTCATGGTAATTATGCTTAGAATAATGATATAACTCCAAATATAACAGTTATCTGATTTGTAGATTTTAGATGTTGCAGTAACAATTTAGTTCATAGAACTTGCCCGTGCAATTCTCTGTAATTATCTAATAACTAAATATCACATAATTGCAGAGAATTTCTGCTTTTACGCCACGCACAATAACACACCACAAAACCCCTCAATGAATATTGACAAAAGTTCCAGATATGGTGATCCTGCTAATATCTTCCTGTAAGAAACCACCCAAAGAAAAATCCTCTCTAGCTGCAGATGGAAAGGGATGCATCTGGTTGTTAGAATCAGCCTCAGAAGGGGGCTTTCTGGTTCAGTCCCTATTTCCTGCACACACTATAAACTTCAGCACTATTCACAGTCAACAACAGAAGTGTTGGTATAGCACTCTCTTAGGATGCAGCTAAAGCATCATCAGTCTCACCAGAACCCGGAACTCGGCCATCTCACTTCTTGGATGAGTGCTTTATCCAGTGGGCTATTAAAAAAAAGGGTTATATTCTTCAGATTTTTCCAAGGTATTAAGGTGGAGCTCATTGTCTGTTTACTTAAGCCCGGATTTAGAAAAGAAGTTTAAACAGGAGATCTGTCCATTCTGCCAAAGCAGACAGTTCTGAGCATGCAGAAGTAAAAATAACTTCAAAATTTATCAAATATTCAGTCTCAGTAGGATATACTTAAAGAAGTTGGGTGTAAGTTTAAACAGGCCAAGGAAGTATTCAGACTGCAGTTGTCTGGGACTTAGACAAGTTTTAGGAAAAAAAAAAAAAAAGTACCCGTTTTGGAAAGATTTAGTTGTACTGCAACACAAACTTCATTTTTTCCCAGTAATGAAAATAATAATAAACTATCTAGAACCAACGTAAGTATGCATGGGCCTTAACAAACAAAAATGCTCTTTGACACCTCTCTTTGTTCCTTCTTCTCATTTTCTTAAATAAAAATGTTACTCAAGTTCATTGAGGAAACACTTCACCCGAAATCATGTTAGATATTAACGGCTACAGTAGATGATTCCAGACCCTTGGGAGGAGGAAGAATCTCCACGATATTTTTAGATCTGATTCATCCTTTTCAAATGCAAATCTCACCTTTTCAAACGTGCCATGTAAGTAGATGGATTCAAATCAGTTCACAAATCTCAACCTAAGGCTGCTCAGAACAAGTTCTCATGCGAATACACAAAAATGCGTCACCACGCACTTATGATTATTTTGGCATAGCGTTATTAAAATGATTTTTACATGGAGGTTTATATATATATGTATGTTTGAGTTTATTTCTCTGTTGCCTAGCATCACACACTTTTATTTGTGTTATAAATTCATGCAGGAGAAAAAACTGTGATAACGTTCAAGTTTAGAAGTGCAACAAAGGAGTTCAGGTAAAATACATATATATATAATTAGCATAGCTATAAAACTACTAATTTATGAACTATATTTCCAAAATCACTACAGTCTCACTTTGCAACTCTAAGCCAATACTAGCCCTATTAACTGCTAATGATTATTCAGTAATTACTGTAAACTTTGAAGAAAAACACACAGAATCACTCTCAAAAGTTTTGTTCAAATTAAAGCATGAAAGAGTTCATCTGCAGCATCTGCACAAAGTCAGGTCTCTCTCAGTCCTGAGCAATATATTTGGGAGCAGACAGAGGTGTCAATAGTTAGGTATGTCTTTATGTAATAATTCTTCCATGAAATAATGTTTTTTGATTAAAAAAAAAAAAAAAAAGCATAGCAAACCATTGCAATCCCAATTCTCACTGGTCATGATAACTCTGTCTTTTGTTAACTTGGGTGTACTTTCTTTCTCCTGACGCACAATTTTAACATTTTCTCATAATGCATTTCCAACCAGTACAAGCATACAGTCCTTAATACTGAAAACGAACATAACTGTGGCATTAAAGGAGAGCAAACAGATGAAAGATGAACAGAGTAATTATTACAGAGCTGAAGAAACTAGAATTAAGGGAATATGCTTTCTCAAACGTATCTCCTAGCACTTCTAACTCAGGTAAGAGTTAGAACGACACATGGATGAAAAATGAGATTTTAACTAGTTCAAGGAAATCTCCCCTCTGCAATTAGTTAGTATTGCTGTTCCTTATGCAACTATCTCCAGAGTTGCAATGTGTCTAAAGCCAACCCTTGTGCCAATCATTTTCCAGCATTGTTTCAGTTTCAAAAAAACATTTCTCCCACACACTGAGCTCAATAGAATAGCACATTCAAGAACTCTAATACCACGCTGACAGCTGCAATCAAAATTAAGGTTGAGAAGGTGCACATGATGCCGTATGGCGATTTCCTGTCCCCTTTGTCTCCAGCGTCACACCTAGCGCCAGCTCCCGGCTCACCACCCAATTATAACAATTTGTCTCCACTGGCTGAGCAGGATCACAGCAGTGCTCTTGTACACACATTACTTCCATGTCACTAACGGGGAGCGGAACAGGGGGACACCCTGCCCCTGACAAACACCTGCACCACTACCCAACTGCGTGTCCTGCCCATGAATTCCCACAAGCGGACAATGCCGAGGCACAAGCAAGAGAAGGAGGCTGGTGGACACTGAAGTGACGCAGATATAAAATTGCTCTCAGCTGAACAGCACTGATGGCTGCAAGTCCCCACGAAAAAAAGCTATAGGTACAAACCTCCCCACAAGAACTAACACTTCTCCTTGGTGACACAGCCCAAGGTTTAATTATTTTCTTGGTTTTTAAACTGAAACTTCATTACCGCAATGCATGTGCAAAATCTGTGAATGTGTAGAGGCAGCAAAGACAAGACATGAATACCTTTATTAAACCCAACCTGCACATCAAAGCCAATGGAGTTACTCCAGATACAATCTGGTCTTTCCTTATAATCATCAAGGATCTCCCTGGATCTTTCTTTCCACTGCACAATTATTATAATTACCCAAAAGTACAAAAATAATAATGAAATTAGTATTGTCTAGGTCCCCATTATGTTCAACAATATGTCAATGGAGAGTCTAATAATTATTTTATTAATTGAAATCAGAAAATTAGAAATTAGTTGAAAACTGAAAACTGAAAGCAAGCAGTGTTAAATAGTGAAGAAAAAAGCTTTCACAAATTCACATTGGTAAAGATAATGTCAGCTTTTGCCTCCAAAAGTCAAAGTTGTTTTCACATGTATCATACAATTTCATTTTTAACCTGCTTCATCGGCTTTGCCACTATATCCATTACACAGAATTATTTAAAAAGAATCAAAATTCAAATGTCTTTACTTTTCTTGGCTGTTCAATCTTTCTAAGTAATAGCACCCTTTCCTGTGGTTTTGACTCTGTTTTTCATCTTAGAGAAACTTGGTGCCTCTCCAAATATACCCGACCACATTTTTAGTGCCTGCAGATTAATTAGCAACTGTTAAAAACATTCATCTGCTACTTCTCCCTCTTAACTTACTCTAACTCAGTATTATTGATACAAACAAAGTTATTGATACAAACAATCTTCATCCCTCTGAACGCTTAGGGAGGAAAACTACAGCTTTTTAAATTTGCAAAGGGATTCTGGTGTACATCAGTAGAGCTCAATTTAAGTCCCTTGCAGCAGTAAGTTCTCAGTGCCTGAGGACTTGGCTGTGCAAATCCTCCTGCTTGTACTCCCGAGCAGCCTGGGTAAGGATGCTCAGGCTCAGGGATCTGTGGGCACTTTCAACTAGACCTGTGCCTGACAGCCTAACGCAATGAGGCTCTTCCAGCTCTCATGCCATTTGAAATCCAAAATGATTAGTTCTGCATCAATATTTTGGCAACAAAATGATTTTTACATATCAAGTCCATTCAAAGTGACAGGAGATTATTATACATTGGCAGAAACCTATATACCCTAACCTGATCCTCTGACAGGAAAATCCCCACATAAAACTGCAAAAAAAAATTCAGAAGTATTCACACTTGAGGCCAGAACATATTATTACTTTTCAGTTGTGACATTAATTTTTTTCCACTTTTTGGTTTTATTATCCATTTTGTCCCTGTACAGTATATGATAAAATAGTTTTTTTCTCTAAGCTACCTTCAACTGCTACTTCATTTCAGCCAGGAACCTTTCAGTTGCAGAGCTCAGAGAGTTTCATCCCCTCCGCCATGTGTTGCAAACTGTTAATGCCTACTTGAGCTGTCAGAATGTCTGCAGAATAGGGAATGATCGGCTTTCTTCCCTGCTTTCACAACAGACAGGTCAATGTATAGATGTGGTTTTCTGCAGGCTGCCTTTCCACATCCTCTAGAGGAGCTGCACTTCTTCTCATCCCAGACCTCCATTTTCAGATCTCAAGGACATGCCCAGTAACGTTCAAGTTTCAGTACTAAGACAAAATTGCAGTTCTAATGCTGAGGTTGCTGTGCATATATCAAAATTCATTCTTTCAATTACATTTTTTTTTTTAACCTAAGAATGCAGCCAAGAGATGAAGTCTTGATGTTTTCTGTTACAATAAAAGAAAAGTAGAAGTTCTTCTGAAAACAATTTTGCAATACAACTCACAACAGTAGGTTAATGGCAAAAATAATAATAGAGAAGTTAAACTCATTTCTACACAGTAAAGATCAGTACCAGCTTTCACTATTAACTGGTGTGTCGCGTTTTAACTCCCCTGTATCTTTGACTGGGTATATTTATTTACTCTGAAAATTGTGACTGAAGATGTTTTCTACAAAAGCAGAAGAAAATCTGGCAATACAGTTTTGCGTTACACTTCCATGAAAACTTAACTTGAATTAATTATTTTGCTCTGGCCCAGCATTTTATTGTCTTCTAGATTAAAAGAAAACTTGATACAGCTTGTATTTGAAGAAACAACTTGGAGTTATAAGCAGTCATCACCTCTCTTGTTCAGTCCATCTCAACAGGAGCTGCGGTCATGCTCTCCTGAAAAGTCCTCACAAACTTTTGTTGTTCCATTCCCTTCCATTCCCTCACAATAATGCTGAGTATCAGGCTTGCACTGGTGAGTTTTTTGCCCTCTTTTGGAGCTTCTAGTGGGATCTTCTCTATAACATGCAAGAATTTCAGTTGCTGCACTCAGCAGCAATTCACTCACACTCAAAAGGCAGAAAGCTTCCACTTGAAAGAACAGATGAAAGGGCTGTCTAAGGATTACAGTTTCAAATTTTCATATATTGTTTTATTATACATAAAAGTGATAATCTCCATAGAATTAAATTACTAGCATGATCTTCTTACAGCCCTGATTTTAATTTACTCTAAGTAACTATCCCAGAAGGTGGAGGGAAGGCTTTTCTCTTCAGTTTTTTTGGAATTTCTATTATTTGAAAAAGCCAAATGAGTGCTTCATTTGCCAAGGAGATTATAAAATACTCTCACAGGACTCAGTATGCAATGTTTCCTTACCTTTATTTCAGCTCTTCTAGCAGCTACAAATAATTGGTTTATACAAGATAAGGTTTCTAAGTGTTACATAAGATTTTTTTGCTACTAGAGCTGATAGTAGTAAAATATGATAATGTAAAATGTATCAGCTAACTTCCAACCAGAATAGGCTACTTTCCAAAGACTAGAACAGAACGGATACACAAAAAAGACTACGGAATCCTTGACATAAATCCTATGCTATCCACTATGTCATATAATCCTCTTCACAAACTGATGACCCTCAACCTTGAAGGAAGCTGGTTCTGTTCACAGAAATGATTCTTTAGGAAGTAAGATATGCAAAAGGGAGCTTCTTGCATGGTTACAACTTTATATTAATGTTCAACCTAAATTTAATTCATGGTCAGTTACATCTTTAACTCTGTGATTTCTTGGCTGTGGCACACTTATCAAAAAACAATCGAATTAATAATATGGTAAGTAAAGGTGCATCTTATATTTCTCCATTTCCTTCTGCCCCTGGACAATGCACAGACATTTCCTCAATGCTGTCAGTCCGAGCAGTTTCCATGTACATGAGGAAATATTCACATGCATCCAAAATAATATAAAAAAAAAAAAACAACCTTTATATTAAAATAAAGATGAGACTGCTTTGCTTGTTTCACTGAGCTTTGAACCCACCTGTGTTAGCTGACAAGCACATCAAAGTGCATGCGACTATTCCACATGTAACCCAAAAAGCCTGATTTTAGTTCTACACTGTGAAACAGCTGTCTTTACCACATTAATCCTCTGCAATCTGCTATTAGATTACAGAGAGGTGATCTTTTTTGGTAAAATATCGGTTTCATTTTTCTGCTTCTTTCTCCTCCCTTTTTCTTTCTTATTCTTCCTTTCCAAGAATTCTTACGCCACTCTAAACTTCCATTCACCCATCTCATAATGCAGGATCTTTTTCATATGTGGAAATTGGTTGTAATGCTAGACTATACAATGCTAAGAATGGAGATATTGTCCAAATAGTAGTTAACAATGCATATAAAATCAGCAGTCTTCCTTCTCATTTTATTTTATCCATTTCATTTCATGCTAACAGTAGGATGACAGCCTTATTGTCATGAAGTTCCTGGGAAAGGACTTTTGAAATGCCTTCGATCTGGAATTAAAATTTCCTACTGTAACAAGGCAGAACTGGTCAGAAACATCCTGGTACTTAAATAAGTATAGAATATTATGTGGATATACAGGCTACACATAGGCTAGCAAATTCATCTCAGATCTACAGCTCTTCGTGTATTTTTAAGTGCCTCAGAGCAGAACTGTTCTTTCAGATCCACATAGTGGTTCTCACCCACACTTCACGTAGCTGCTGAACTCTCACTGATGTTTGTGAAAAATCAATTTTTGGCTGTCAGATGAGGGCTTTCAATTGCATATGCAAAGTCAATATATGGGAGTGCAACACTGGGCAGTACAGTAATGTTTGCAGTTGCAAATGCACCTTGGTATTTGGTTCTGAATGTATGTCTTTAAGACCAATGTACAGATCATTGTACGGCACATTATGGAGGGAACATCAGCATGAACCAGAGCAAAGGCTTCTGCAGCTTATTCATAAAGTGTACCAGGGAAGTCTGCCATACTTAAAACATTTCCTCTAGCAAGAGCCTTCAGTCTCCTACTCACCATGCGCTATCCTGCATCAAGACCAATGCAAACTAAAGCAGAAAAAAATAAATCTTTGATAATTTTAAATGACAGGCCGAAACTTCCATAACTACACATAGTTTGTGTGAAACTGTATCCTCCATTTCTTACTTTTAAGTCATTTCTCTTGGACTGTAAATTCCTCCAGGAGAAGGTCATATATTGCATGCATTTGTACAGTCTCTTTCTACAGCAATAACAACAGTAATAACAATAATTGTTATTGTTGCTAATTGTTACTGTTGTTTATTTATTAATAAAAACAAAGCAGTTGCAGAAGTTAGGGTTCCCTCAGGAAACTTGCAAAGACCTTGGTGCCTGAAAATTAGGGGTTTTCCAGGACAGTATGTTAGCCAAGTTGGCTTGCCTGAAGCAAAGATGAGCATCCTGCAGGTCACACTGCTCCCCCAAAAAGCTGATTAATATTCCTCAGGTTTCATTTTGAATTCACCCCACATACAGAAAATGCACCCTATGTGAGTTTGTGCAACTCAGAAAGGCAACATAGCTTTTTCAGCCTGAAGAGTATTTGAATTATTTTTTTTCTGTTCTATTGTGTATATAAACTTTTTGGATTTAGACCTTCCAACACTTGCAATGGAGGAAGCAATACACCTTACTGTACATGGCATGTCAGATATTTTTTCATTTAGGCATTTTTGGCCTGTGTACCTCAGGGCTCTGATTTACAAGGCAGGTACTTTTAACAAATTTCTGTAACACATGGCAGCTGAGGTGCAGTATCTGCCCATGTATCCAGCTGATGTCCATGGGTAAAAATGAGATTATTTAATTTATTTTAGCCAACAACAAAACAGGTTTGAGAAGAAAAGTTCTGACTGACATGGTTTACTACCTGATGTACAATTTCCCTCCCTTGTTTCACACAGTTAATACCTCAGTGAGCTCTAATAACATTTTTGGACAATTCATGTAATGCTGATTCACGGATTCACACCAATGCTCTGTCAGCTGCATGCACTCCGATTTCCAGCTCCTTTACTGCCTTTTGGGGTTGATCTCAGAATACCTAAAATGTGCAGTGCTTAGGAGCTGTGATTTATCACAATGCCACTAGCAAGTGGAATTTTGTTGAATCTCTGAGTGAGTTTTTGAGTAAGTTTGTCGATGAACTAAAATATTTACACTGGAAGAGCTAGCACAATCAGATACGGACTAAAAGCCCCTCAGATTTCAGTCTTTGTGAGCACAGTTCTAGCTAACGTCTATTCTTAATACATCACTTCAAAAAGCTTCATATTTTTTTGCTTATAACAATCAAGAAATGCTAGATTTAAATGGCATTTACTGGAAACTCTGACATTAACAAAATGCCTCAAAACATGGCATGATCAAGTAACACTGACGTGAAACATACGGAGGGAATATAACTCTCCTAACTTTCTTGGAAGCCATTTTACCCCATTTATTTTAAGGTTTTCCTTTGCATGTTCTATGCTCAACTAAAACCTGAATATCCTGAAATAGTTCCAGTAACTTCATACCACCAAGGTCTAACATTAACTGCACTGTGCTCCAGGAGAACTAGAGAGAACTTCCTCTGGGCAAAGACAGGGCTTTGAGACGTAGCCCGGACCTGCAGGCTGAGCCGCATGGGAGCTAGCTCTGGCAACAGGGACCGACAGCGCACGCATCATGGCACTGACAGCCTTTGCCTTCATCTCAATCTACTCTGCAACTTGTGACATGACAAAAATGCTGTGACTCACTTCTTTATCCACAAAACAAATATACGAAAACACTATTTCAGGCATTAAAGTTGCACTGTATTTTGCAAGGCATTCAGGTATCACAGAGCTGCACTGGCGTAAACAAGAAGCAGTGTGAAAAACAGGGTCCACCAGGAGCTACACCAACGTGTCATTAACTAAGCAGCAGGTAGTTGCTTTTTTTCTTAACTTCAGTGTATTTCCACTACTTAAGGACTAGCAACTAAAATCAAGAAAGTCAATGTATTTTCAAAAATTCCATTCATTCCAGAAATTTGTCCACTAGCAGTTCTGAATGGCATACAAAGCAGCAAACCTCCTTTAGAGCAAACAATGAAGTGAAACAGCAATAACATTAAAGCATTTCGTAAACATTGGTGGTGTAGCTCATATTTATCTCTTTCATTTAGTATTGTTACAGAAGATAAGTCTTCTGATCAGTGGCTGCTAGCATTAACAAACTGATATATTTCTAGATAATCGAGTGCTACGTATTACCATACTTTTGATGTGGTGGACCGTTCATGTGCCTTATTTTCCACTTCCTCAGGGTATCCTGGTTAAATGTCACATGCATTTTTCTCCCATGTTGAGAAAACAAAACCTGCATATTAATTCTTTTTAAGAGAGGTATAAATGTAATAATAAGGGAATATTGACTATTCTATTTGTCTATAAACTACTCCAACAGGCACATATAAATAATACTGGAAAATGTAACGCAGCCTTAATTATCAGCAGTGTTACCCCTCTGTTTATAACAGTCATGATAGATGAAACCTGCAGCAATCAATCTGATTGCTGTGACAGCAGTTTAAGCTAATTCACAACAAAAGATGCAAAGTAAAAAGCAAGGCTATCACACATATTTTAAAAGCATATTGTTATTTAATGTAAGATTTGTGTTTCATTGACCAGATCACTGTTTCTTAGTAATGAAATCCTGAGCAAATGTCCCTGTAAATGTATTTGACAGCTAAAGCGTCCAAGAGCTCCATGCAGTCCTCCTTAGCTGTTCCCAGTACAAGAATGGAAACACAAAGAATTGCCCTTCTCTCATTCCAAAATGCTCGTGGTTCAGTTCCCCAAACCTGTAGCCCAGCGAGACAAGCTGCCTAGATAACTTTTGTTACCACCACCCCCAAAGGTGTGAATCTTGGAAAGGAAAGAGCAATGAATGAATAAACTATTGAAAACATCCTGCTTCACCCATTTACTTGCTACAAATCTGGTCTTCAGCTGGTGTTCCCTATTCACACCACCTCATACTATGCTAGCACCTGCAAACAGAAAAATATTCTCTTTGTCTAGAGAAACAATCATTTTATTTTACACTTTAGGACTATTTGTTGCAAAGAGTAAAACAGAATCTGTGACTGACTTGTTTTATTTACTACAGCCAGCAAAATGTAAACATGGGGCATCACAAACTCAACAAGTTATTGTTACTTTGCTATTCCTACTCACCATTGACTTCTATGTCTATATATAAGATAAATGATATTTAGAGATACAGATTTTACTCTACTTACATTATATGACATATGAAAGAAAATACTTCCTTCTGTCAATTACTTCCTAACTAAATGCCAAAGGTTCAAACCTAAAAACTGAATAGTTCTGTCCTGGCAGACACATAAGACTGTATCTTTTGCACATTACATTATATTTAGCAGTTTGCCAGGTTTGATTCACTTTGCTATACACAGGATCAGGGTATGTCCTTGAAGCTTTTACATTTGTAAAACTAAACATATTCAGTGTTTTTCAGCAAGATAATTTTTGATCATCTTATTTGTTTGAAAAGTACATTAAAATTGGTCAAAATTCCAAGACTACATCAAAGATACTGCTATGCCAAATTGATACACAGTCAAAACCAATTAAGTTTCTCTTTCCTCACCCACTCTGTATTTAAAAACTGCTGTCATGTTGACTGCGATGTTGATATACTTTGTGTGTGCGCACTGTTTTGCATTCATTGTGATCCCACCTTACAGCTAAGGCTATGTAAGATCCTCTCGACAGCACGAAGTTTCAGCTGTTCCAGCAGAACTGCTGCTGCACAGGCAGCACTCACCAGATGTCAGCGCAGCGGAAGCACCTTCACACCACAGACCGATGGATGGACATGGTCCATCACCTCCACCAGCGCTGGGGAGGCTTAGCCGGCCAGACCCAAGGCAGTCATCACCCAGCCACTGCGAAGCACTGGGTGGCGTGGGACTTCGCAGGATAGGGATGAATGGGAACTCACATAACTACTGTACTGACAAAGCCAAATCTGGCCCCTTCCTGCTCTCCCCATGCTAACTGGCCTTGCGTTGCTAATGGGAATAGGAAAATGTATGAAACGTTTTTATTATTCCTGTTATCATTTGCATTAAAGTCAAGTCACACAAATCTGGCAGTCCAAATGAGGATCCTAACAGTTTTAAATTATATTTACTTCCAGTCTAAGTTCTTCAAATGCCACTGGAGCATTGCAAAGCACTTTTGTTAAAAAAAATGTTAGACCCATGACAGAATAACTTCTACTGAAGTATTATGATTCATTTGTCCCTAGCTATTATACCAAACACCCTCATACACACAGTCTAGATATAACCCTTATCCTATTATTCTTTGCATTATTTTTGTTAGCCAAGGAAAGTTTCCCTGATACAGTTTTGACAATTCCATAATTAATTTGTCTTCATTTCATTGTGTCCTTAAAAACACTGTAGGCAGCACATGTTAAGTCCTGCCTTCCAAGTGGAATGAAGCAGAAGTGAACTCACATCCCTAATAAATTGTTTATTGAATATTTATTTTTACTTGGATGACAAACCGCTAGTGAATCCGCTGGTGGTAAAGCCCATGCTTACATGCAACAGCACAACATTTATTGAAGCGGCTATTCTGGACAAATCTATATTGCATTTATAAATCTTCAAAACAAGCCCTAGTAAATGTCACTTCTTCTTAAATGCTCAGCAGAATCAATGACTAGTGATGCTGTCTTTGCCCTTGAAGAATTCACATTTGGATCTCAGTCCAAATTCTAAAAACATTGTTCAGAAACACACAGTATAAACACACATGCAATGTACCAGAAGTGTCAAAGAAAGAAAGGAAAAGTTACTCTAAATGCACAAGCTAAATCCAAACAGGAAAAGCTGTCTATTGGTTTTCTAGACTTTCACTGTCATCTCTGTGAAATAGCCTACAAAGGGCCATTAGCCTACTTCTCTTCTGCACTGAAATATTTTGCGGTGGTCTTCCACACGCTACCCAAAAGCAAACAGTTGTTTTTGACATTTCTGTGATCACATTAGGTACCTCTTGAAATACGTATCAATATAAAATAAATAAAAATTAAAAATATACACATATGATACTTAATTATATCTAACTAAATTTAGGAACTTCAGGCAATACCATGTGCTGCATATTTATTTCTGTTTCCTAAGTATGTATCCTTCATTTACTGAATAATAATTATGATTTTTTCTTATCTTCAAGTTGAAAGAGATGTGAAAGATAAAAACGGAGTAGCACAGTAAACAATTCTATATCTCCTTTAACTTCTTGAATGCCACCATTGAATTCTACATCATGGAACAGTCTGCTTGGTGTCAGTAGGATGCCCATCTCCAAAGAGCAGAGCTCTTCTGGGCTAAGCAGCACAGCCCAGATTTGCTGCCACATCTGACATGGCACAACCCAGAGAAATGCTTTTCCAAGGAAAGTATTGCAGCTTCCTCATTTTCCAGTTGTTTTTGTAACAGCCATTTTCTAGCAAAACCTACACTTGTTTCACTCCCAAATGGTGCTGACATGTTAATTAAACAGAAATTAATCAGCAAAGTTTGCCACAGAAATGATATTTTAATGGTAGATGAAATCTTGGGGCGATATTCATTGATAAAATATAAACTGAAATGGAAAAAAAACATTGATTCAAATCAAGACCTTCTGCTTATTGCTAGAAAAAGTCATCATAGTCAAAAAAAAAAAATTAGTCTCCACCTATTGACAGCTGCTAAGCTACTAATTGCCCCAGAATGGAAAGCTGGCTTTGAAATGGGAATAGTTAAAAAGCAAGCAACAAAACACAGCCTAGATGGTAACAGTGTGCAAAAAAATGACTTCCCAAGCACACATTCAGGGAAATAGAGGACAAAAGGATTATGAGTTACTTTGTTACTTTTTATTCCCTTGCTGAACAAAGCACATTCACCAAAATAAATGAATAAATAAAATAATACAAAAAAACTAGTTCTAATCCTTTATACTTATATTTGAAAGACACACAGGTCAGATGAATAACCTAAGTCAGCAATTTCACTCTATTTAGTAAAATCCCTGGGGACAGTGCGTTGTACTTGGTATGAAGACGTTTATTGTGCTCTATGAGAATTTAGAAAATGTGATTATTACATTGCTGCATATTTTTATTCTAAATAAAAAATAAAGTCCCTTCTCTTATAATTTAAATTTGGGTTTGATGTCCACATGCATTGATACGTAAAGCTTATAAAAATGCTTAAGCATGCACCTCTTCTTTTTCTCTAATTCCTGTACGCTTTGTTAAATAGTTATTTTCATGCAACAATAGCAGGATATTTTGGATCTTTGCAGAAGAGATGGATTACATGGCAGCCATTAAATAGCAGCAAAAGCGTCACACGTCATACGAAATTTCCAAACTTGTAATGCAAAGAGTCTTTCATTTCAACCACCAATGCTGAAGATATTTAAATTAATAAAAGGAAAGATTCCAGACCTCTCATTTGAAAATTGCAGAAAGCCAGGTCTCAAGGTGCTAGAAAACTGCCCTTTTGCCTACTCTTTTGGCTATGTGACAATGAAGTTAGAAGCTGTTGGAAGCAACAAATGATTCTCTGTAACTATCTTCTCAGTCTCTGTGGCTCTAATCCCATACAACTCTAACTGATGGACATGATTTGGAATAATTTGAGTGACTTTTTAATGGTCCCTAAGTGCAATGAACTAATAGGGGTTAGAATAAGGCTTGAGAAAAGAAACACAACCTGTGCATGGTATGGATTGCAATGAAGTCTAAATAAGATACAATTTCCTGTTTAGTCATCTTGTATACTTCCTTCTCCTCATTGTATCTCTCTACAAAATGTTTAGGATTGTAAGATGGAGATGAATTACGACAGGCCCTTAATGTGCAAAACAACTGAAAAATGTTATTTTTTTGCAGAGACAATCCCACACTCATCTGCTGCCCGATTTACAGTTTCGATCTGGACAGTTGGCAGCCACTCACAACAGCTCAGGCTACCTCAAAACGTAGCACAGAGACTTTGGTGAACTCTGAGTTAGATACTCAGTAAGAAGAGAACAGGTTCTCACTAAAATGACTTCCATTTGCAGGTATACCAATCAAACGAACAGTAGTTTCATTTCCATTTTTCCAAAAACAGAAAGATAGAAAACCACTTGAAAGCTGAAATTATAATCATGGTGAATTTATTGTGCCCTGAATCTCTCGATTTAGCATGATGACCAGAAGACAGGTTTAGTCCATTCACTTCTCTTCTGTAACTTATCCGTCTACAAACAGATCTAATTAAGATGGTTTTCAAAAATAAAATAAAATAAAACCATATGACGAAGAGAAAAAGCCAGCATTTTCAGAGACATCATTTCATTAGGGATGTTCTCCCAACATCATTGTTCTCCGCACCACACAAGAAAATGGAAGCACAGGCACCTTCTCCTCTTCCTCTTTCTGTTACCCTGTAGTTAACTCCAACTGCGAAGCCACTGACCCTTGAAATTATTTTCACATGCCTGGAAAACACGTGGCTTTTACTTGCCTTTATCTTTCTAGCATTGTTCTTTCAAAATTCTGTGTGCTCCCTGGAAAATATTAGTTCACCCAGGATTCTGTTAACAAATATCAAAACTTAGCCTTAGAGACTTAAACCTCTAATGAGGGAATTCAGAGTTCAGCTTGCATTATTACCCACCAGTAACATAAAAACAGGTTCAGCATATGTAACACTGCTGCAGCTTAAGCACAGCAAGATATACCCTGAACTTTCAAATCCTTGCCTCTTATTTGTACAAGCCAGGCTATGAAAACAGACACTTTTAATGAATTCACTGAGAAATCCTTAGCAGAAGTAGCAACAGCAGACTTAGAGCTGTAATATTTAAAGCAACTGTAAAATTGTGCTTTCATCAGGAAAGGAACAAAAGCTTTGTTATTTTTTTGAAGCTTACATTTATATTCAGCATAATAATTCAAAGTATCATTCCCTGCCACTATTAGGAGACAGAGGTCAAATATGGCAAGGAAAAAAAAAATTACATTCACAAGCTATACAAAAGAGAAAATAGGCTCAAATTGTATGAAGTGCAGTGACATTATTTAAATGTCTTTGTTAATCAGGGTCCTGACATAAGAGATGGTGCTGAGAAGAATTTGCTCTTCAGACTCTTCTCAGCATGGGTCAAATCTGCTTAATATTCCAAACGCTGAGTCTAACTGAACCACGTTACCCCTTTATGATCTCTCATCTATTTTTTTTTTCCTCCTTTGAATTCGAGATGCACTGGTATTTTCAGTTTTCATCACTGCTAAAAGGCAGGGAAGCTATAGTATAAACAGTGAAGTTCCTTTCAAGCCTTGTTTATAATGATTTATACATTATACAGCTGTTACACCTGCAGACGTTTTTGCAGAAAGTCAGAACACAAAAAAGAACTTCAGGAATGTTTACTTTCAGCCCTTCTTATTTTTTCTAGTTGCTCAACAAGAGAGAAAAAATGGGACTACCTGCTGATTCATAAATAAGAAAATAAGAGCAGTCTAATTTTTCCACCCCGTATAGCCACAATGGTGTGAAGCCCCTACAACATGAAGAACAGTGAGGCTCACAGAGCATTCAATGTGCAGATGATGTTGCTTACTTACCTGCACCAACATCCCATTTGAAGCACGCCCGTGAGGACTACGAAGGATGCCCCAGAAGGTCAACTTTCAATCTTTTACGGATAAATAAAAGATAAATAGAAAGACGAAAGTCACAGGGTTGTCAATCTTGGCCTGTACATTTGTGTCCCCATTCTCCTGTGACGCTTGTGGAGAGCAGAAAAGGTTACTTTAAAAGAAAAAGTAGATCTGACCCTCCTGTTGGCACCACACTATACAGGATGCCCTCTCCGATCACAGGATCAAGGATTTGTGTTCCTCTAAATTTTCTCCTTCCTCCAGCACTTGTGGAGCTACTCCAGCCTTCCACAAGCCCCAGACAGCTGCTTTCCCATCTCCCAGACTTTCTACCTGAGGGATCTGGATGTTGTTTTTGTTTCCCTACCAAAACATTCAGTGCACAGAAGACTTTTTCTCATTTCAAACAAGACATGCAGGGCAATGGGAAGATATAACATAGCAGCTGGCTAGTTTATTTTGATTTATTGGAAACAATATTATATTATATTATTTGGGATTGCCCAAAGGCCTTGATCACAGTCCAGTTGTGCTCAGAGCTGTTCCCCTTGTCTGTAGCACTGCAAAGCAGAAAGACAGATGAGGTTGCTCTAGACAAGATGAGATCCAGATTATGTGAGTGCAACCATTTTTTTCAGTGAGTATTGAAGAAGGAAATATAAAGACCAACTGCACAGTTGAAGATTTTGATAGCCTGAGGTAACTGAAAGATTTGAGAAGTTCCAATGACAGATCAGACCTAGTCCAATAGGATTCCTTTCTGTGCATTCAGGAAAGTGTAATAAGCTTTCACACTATTAACCAGCATTTGTTGAAAGCTTGTTTCCAAAATGTTCCTGTTTGGATTCAAAACCAACCAATTCCTACCTACTCACTACTCATATCCCATATTTACTCAATGTTAATTTTTTTAATTGCTCATATAGACTCACAGGAACGCCCCACTTAGTTTAGAAAAGACAAAACTATTTAATTCGGCTTTGAGACAAGTCTTCACTCAACCCATGTATGCCACAAGGGTTTTCAACCATAACAGTGAAATCCAATGGAGTACTGACCAGGAAGTTAGAGGACCTCCTGAGTCTAGTAACAGGGTTATTCTACAGAATATTTTCCATGTTTTCAATGGGTTTGCTACACATTTCATTGTTTCATATCCATGGTTCCAATCCCTCTCCTCTATGTAAACCCTGCTGTAGACCCAATCCCAGTGAGAGTTTGGGGGAGAGGAGTAAATTAGAGCCTTGCAAGTCAGGAGGAGGAAGTAAAAGTGCTGGCAAGGCTGAAAGTGTTTTGATGCCTTCCTCCATGATCAGTCCAGGCAGCAACAACTAGGTGCTGGTGCTGAGCCACTTCTGGGAAGTGTGGTGCACTATACATTGTATGTACAACATAGCATAAATGCAACGTGTTTTATTGGAGATGGCATAACTGCACTTCATTGATAGCAAAAGCTGTCAGAAAAATAAAGTGCAATAACAAATAGATCACAAGGAGATGCATAGGATAACAGGAGAAAGGATTTTAGAAAAGAAAGGGAGGGGAAAGAAAGTTTAAAAATATTTCTTCATCTCCTTTTTAAGATTTTCTTCACAGTTTTTTTCCCTTTATCAGAACCAGCTTTGGAAGGGGAGTATGTAAGGATTGAAAGAGAACTGCTCCCTTCAGAGAACCAGTTTCACCAAATGTAATGTTGACAAGCACTGTACAGCTACTGTGTGTATTTGGGAAGACATAATAAATACGAACTGAAAAGGTCACATCTCACACAGGCACCTTTGACGACTCATGCAGACTCTCTCTCAAAATACAGCTCAGAAGTAGATACTGTAACACATTCCTTCCCTCCAGCACCCACAGTAACTAGGGTCTCAAAACAATTTAAATTTCCTATTAGAAATCTTGATTCAGGAATATGTCCTGCTTTGATTTAACGTGTTCCCAGCAAGCCAGTCATACTCTGGTATTCTATTTGGCAATCCAAGTTGGAAATGGAATTGTTTCTTTTTCATAACAGTAAATAAAAACTGCAGTTTTCAAAGGAAACAAAATAGACAGCAATGCATGTATGACGATATCCTACTCACTCATGCTTATACCGTACTGCCGATCAATATTTCAGAGATAAGACTTCACATTGTAGAAAAACAATAAAAGACTGCAACGTTTTTAAACAAAAATCGTGCGTGACTTGATTTCTCTTCTTTTTCCTGGTTAGCTCTTGGGATTGAATGGGTTAATTTATTTCTTGAGAAAGAAGACCTTAGATAATCTCAGTGGTTATGTAGGCATGTCTGGGTTGCTAGGAGTTTAAACTACCAGGTTGCAAATGGAGCTATTTCAGATCCCAGGTGATCCAAAGAAGAGGTTCTCCTCCTGCACTAAATGATGCAGGGATTATATAGAAAAATACATTATGCGATCACATCACCAGACATTGCACCGTAACACACAAGCACAAAGATGCTGAATTCAGGCAGTACAGGCAAAGCCAGAATCACGTTTGTCCACCCTCTGAATGTTTGATTTGCAGCCCTCAGAAGGTTTTTTCTTTTTTTTTTTAATTAATCTTAACTATTGTGTACAACACACACAGAGAATATGATACAGTACTGAGTAAAAATGAGACTCCTTGTGTGCCGCTCCTGCTTGTTAATTGTCCTGGTATTTTCCTGACTTGGACATGGGTATTTCAGTGGTTAATGATATTATATCTTCTGTATATGAGTTCACTCAAGCATATGACCACTTGATTGCCTCACATAGGCAATCTAATTATCATAAGCATTGATGTCTCAAGAATTTTCTATGACTCCAAGATCTGCAGTATTGAAAACAGGCATAGGTCTCTAAGCAATTTCTGAGCCTGACCACAATACAGTAAACCTGTGCCACTTCTCTAAGCCTGAGGCATCATTGATAAACGCAGCTGAACCGGTTTCAACAATTTTCTGTACCTTGTGCTACTGTTTGAATTAGAACAAAGGCTAAAGCACCTATAGAAAAAGGACAGGAGCTTTGGGGGAAGGGGAATTGAATTTTTTTTTAACAGCTTACATAAGCATAAGAAACACCACTAAGTACTTAGTAAGGGGGGAAAAAAGCAGGCTTGAGTTTATCCAACAATGAAAGTAATCAGAACCTGTCACACAGTATATAAAATATGTTCAAACACATACTTGACTTTAATTTATTGGTGCTAAAGCTCCCATTGAATTAAACTGGAGTTCAGGGTGCTAAGCACCCCTGTAAATCAACAGTTTCACGCACACGCGACTGCAGTCCCAGGCTGCCTACTGAACAGGAAATCACTTTTATCATCGCAGCCAGTCAAGGAGCGAAGCCCATGACCAGAATGCTATTTTTATCTCCTGAATCTGTGACTCTGTATAAACTATTTCTACAGGAAATAAATATGTAAAGGTGGCATCAATTATTACAGTTTCAATTAAGGCAGTGAAAGGCAGGAGATGCCATGCATAGCAGAAATGACTAATTGGAAAAGGGAATAAAGTATTTTTCAGATAAAGCTGAAGTATTTTTTTTATTATTATTATTTTTTAAGAATTTAGGCAGGATATTTACTCTCTTTTCAACAAAGCAGGTGACAGTATCCATGTATGATAAATATCTTCTTACTTCCTCTTCTAGACAAAGGTGGAGACAAGAGGCTAGTTTTCATATTCAAGCCCCTCAATTATTAGTTTTGCTACCATCTCAGCCCTTGCCAAAAGCCTCAGCTTTCCTCTTTTCTTGAAGATAAAACTAAAAACCCTGAATATATGATCCTGAACTTAGAAACATGACAGAGATTAAATACATGTTCACCTGTGTTTAAATCACAAAATAAATTAATAGTTCATGTATCATCATGCTAAAACACCTTCACAATTGCCTATATGATCCATGACTGTTGCTTTTACATGAAAAATAATGATGAATAATCTGACTTGTAACATTTTGGGTCAGTTCAAGGGTTTGAGAAGAAACAGCAGCAGCAAAATGAATTTGCAGAAATTACACTGGAACTGATCCTGCTTTGACCAAATTTGGCACAACTGTCCCATCTATTACATGCACTCCAATTAACCCACCTCCTAAAATTATCAATAAAATGGCCAGGAATGACAAGGCAATACTTGCAAATCAGTAGCTGAAGTGACACCACTGCTAAAATCTCTATACCCTACATTCACATAGTGCTGAGCACCCCATGGATGCTAACACACCTAGACCTCCTGCATAAGAAGTAGAAGTCATCCAAGCTGCCCTGGCTTGGCCCAGGTCCAGCGGCCCCGGCTCTGACTCTGGACCAGGACATCAGATCGTTTCCCTCCAAAAACTGCATGAAATTTTCCACTCAGTAAAAAAGGGAATCTCTGATCTCTCCAGGTACGAAAGAGCAGCCCACGTTTAACCTCACACGACTCAGATCCCTCTCATGCCTGAGTCTCCTCTCTGCCCCTATTTCTCTGCTTTAACTTTTCTTTCCTTCCAGTCAACTGCAAACATATATGAAGATTTGATTTTCGGGAAGCACCCTCAACTCGATTCACTTCAGTTGAATCTTCAAACGCTCAGCCTCTCTGACTACCGGGCCATAAACATAAGAGAAGTAAATATCTGTACCCTGCAACCTCCCCCCTTCCCTTTGTGTGACTGCGCTGCTCACAGGCTCCCGAGGGACTGATTTCTCCACACAACTGGCATTTTAAATTCAACAACGTACAATTCATTTTCACTGCCCTCAATGATAACAAATACTAGTTTTTAATTATTGAATTATTGATTTAACTTAGAATGCCTGAAAATGATCATTTTCATGGAAAGTAATGAATTGCAATTGCAAGTAATAAAAATATAAGTAAAGAGAGCACCCAGACATGCCACAAAGGAAATACCTCATTCTGTAAATGTGTTTAATTAATGATGATTTCTAATTGTAACACATTACTTACAGAATTAACACTTTTTATAACTATCTACTAATCCCAATTTTAAAAGTTATTTCAGCTGCAAATGATTTGGAACTTATTTTGAATAATAATTCCTCTGAGGTCAGCCTTCCTCGAAGTAGCAGGAAGCAATTACAGGCAATTATGGCACCTTCAAGTGCGAACGTAACTGACTGCCTGGACTCATGTGTAAAAAGTTAAATATATATATATATTTTAAAAATATATATATTTA
>VXAL01001862.1:99136-131490 GCA_013399475.1 Chauna torquata
TATTTTAAAAATATATATATTTAAAATTAGATTTAAAAATTAAAATTTAAAGTAAAGAGTTAAAAAAGCAAAAGGCAACTTCTCTCAGAATCTTGTGGATATTGCAGTAATCGCTACTTTCCTGTTTACCTCAATTAAACCGCAGTGCTGGATGCAACCTGCAGCACTACCCCCACTGCAAGAATACAGACACCATTCCTGAACAATGTCTGTTTCTTGGACAACATAACTTTTCCCAAGCAGTCCCAAGTGGTTAAATACAAAGGCCATCTCCTGTTGAAGACAACAGCAAAGCTCCAATAGTATCACGGAAATTGTTCGTTCTGGCTGCTATAATACTTCTTGTATGAAACAATAAAGTATCATATTTACCAGTGCTAGCGGCTGCTAGTCTGGCATTATGACTGATTACTGAAAAATTCAAAATTCGAATCTAGATCTTCTAAAAATTTACTGGTGATGATATTCTGTCAACACAGAATAATCCTTTGAACTTTTCTTCTCCATTTATTTAGCAAGTTTGGCAATAGTGATACTGTGCTGAGGGCTGTGTTATTCAAGTTGGTAGAAGCTAGTATCTTGACCTCCATTTTTCATAAAGTATCACATCATAATTAAGGTTGTTTCTTCTGTTGTTTGTTTATTTGTTTCTAATTTCCCATTTGAATTCATCTGGATTCAGCTTCCAGCCTACTTCAGCCAATTCTTGTCTTTGCTATATTATAGAGGTTTCTGGTAACAAATATTTTCGACACATTAAGGCACTTCTGCACTGTAAACAAATCATCTCTCTTTCTTTGAGAAAAGTAGAACAGATGGAGCTGTAAGCTTCTCACTGTAAGACGTTCTCTCAAAACCATTTTTCTGGCCCATTCCTGTACCTTCTTCAATTTGCCAACATAATTTAAACAAATACAGACACAAAACTGAACACGATGTTTCCAGTATCTGCCTGACTACTGCAATATAGATAGGTAAATCACTTCCACCCCCCTTAATCACTATTCTAATCTGTATATCCAAGAACATTAGGCCTCTTTGCCCCAGCCCTCACAGAAAACCCTGATGAGTTGCACATTCACCCTGACCCTAAGATCTTTCTGAAGTGCAAGCTCTGAATGGTATGGATAGCCTTATTGCAACCCCAGGCCACATTCTCCTTATGCATTTTGTTTGAATGGCTCGTGTTGGCAGGTATCCTAAATTTTGTGGTAGGCTATAATTACTCTTCACAATTCCAATAGTCTTTAAGTCATCTGGAAGATTTTATTTTTTTTTTCACTGGCAGCTTTGATTAATATCCACGTACATATTACAGATCTCCTCAGTATTATTTCCTACAGGTTCTTTACAGAACATGACAGTCTTCCGTTTCCTTACAGTCAGCTATGCTTTTCACCAAAAAGAACCACTGGCAGCCAGTGTATATGTATCTCCAACTTACTGACGAAGCTGTGGATGAGAATTGGGCCAG
The DNA here is from genome assembly GCA_013399475.1 of Chauna torquata. Taxonomy (NCBI): domain Eukaryota; kingdom Metazoa; phylum Chordata; class Aves; order Anseriformes; family Anhimidae; genus Chauna; species Chauna torquata. The sequence goes on from VXAL01001862.1 coordinate 100,611, forward strand.
CATCTATTCCTATGGAATTTCACTAAAAATCTTACTTAAATCTCATTATTTTGGGAGTGGAAAGCATTCTTCTGTCCAAATAAGGAGTGGTATTCATATATTAAAAGATATGCAAAGCCAGACTTTCCAAGGCATAGCAAATGATGGGCTTCCCTATGTAGAAACATAAAGGCCATAAAAATAACGTGTGTAGCAAAACCAGCAGTCCTTAAAAATCTGTTTCTTTTGGGCAATAATCTTTAGACCTTGTATTTTGCACAATTCAATGTACATTGGAAGAACATAAATAATATTGTACAAAATAAAGAATGCATGTGTTTATACACATTCGGACCACAAAGACAAGAGTTAACAAAAAAAAATTCACATAACTGCAAAGCAGTATGGAAAGCATACTAGATGGGTGTACATTAATGCTTCCATAATGGTGATATTTTAGTCAACACAGGCTCTGTCAAGGATACAAAACCTTTCTGGCTATCCCCCAAGTCCTCAGGCCCAAAATAAGACCAGATTAACTTTCATGACCGACTTTTTTTTTTTTCTTTTGGGGAGGAGTGTGAAGGCAGAGGGAAGAAAACATGTCAGGGTGGAGGAGGGGGTCTGAAAGCACATACAAGTTCAAAACAGGAAAAAAAAAAATCATCTTCATTATTTTTCAAACTACCTGTTCCCCAGAAACCAGGAAAGCACTGAAATGCACAGCACATTCATTCCTCAGGAAGCAGCAAATACAACTTAAAGCAATGCTAAAATATTTCATGAATAGGAAAGCTTCTACAAGGCACCCTTGTTACTGCTGCCTGAGTCCTCCTCAGTTCCTCCTCCTTTTCCTCCTCTCCGAGTTAGATGGCCAGGGCTGCAAATCTCAGAATGAAATTTCTAATATAATCAATAAGATGCCACAAAGCTGAATATCTGATGCTAGTTTATTATTCTCGTTGTGCTTCTTCAGGTTCAGTCTCCCCCTTCAACCTGCTCTCCTTCCTCTCTTCTGCAAGTCCCCTCCAGAGGCACCAACAATTCTAGCTCAAAAGCTGCATTACCTCTCATTTTATGAAATTTCTGCAAGGAATAACCTTTAACCCATACTTTGCCTCCTCCCCTTCCCTGCCAAAAGCTTTATTCATTCAATTCTTTTTCAACCTCAATTACTTCCCATTTAACAAATGGTTGATATAGCCATGAAGCACTACAGTAAGAACAAAGGTTGGTGCTCCATTGCAATCTCTTCAGGGTAGAATTAAAGGCAAATTCTCTATCAGAGAAAGCCACCTCTCCTCGATTTTTCTGTCACCGCAGTATTATTATACAGCTTGTCTCTGAAAGAAAGGCTCTCAGGGTGTCATGAACTCTCGGAGAATTTCTAGTCTACAATGCCTTTCAGTAAAAAAGGGAATGCTCCAGAGAGAAAATAACCTTTGTGTAAGGAAAGGTTTGTTCTGCAATATTGTCTGAGCATTGGCTTTACAGGGAAGAAATGAATCTTTGCATTTGCATCACCGGAGCATAGAAACTGGTCCAAAAGAATATCGCTGTGCACTGCCGAGCTACACTGCTCGCCTGCCTCTGACTGAGAGACAGGGAGACTTGAGCAGGATTAGACAGTTCATACAATTCCTCCGCTACTGATACATGTCCACAGCAGAACGCACAAACTGAATTCATAAAACAGGAATCCTCTTCATTTTAAGTGATATTCTTTAATTAAAAAAAGCCATGTTACTTATGGCATCTCTTCTCTGATCCAATTTGAAGCTCAAGGAAAGAACACATTCCTAACTGCCTTCTCCCCCATTCTCAACCATTCTCTAATATTTCTTTCTCCCTTTCTAAATATTTTAAATGCAGGAATAAATTCCTGCATTTGGCTGGCATGTCTATAGAAGCAATTCATGTCAGCAACAGGACAACACCCTCATAGAGACAAATTAGTGAGGTTTCTCCAGGAGAATCCTGAACAGTCTTGTCCAGTAAAAATAAAGAGTGCCTATAGCAAGTATCATTCATACGTATATAAACATGCACACAAACACACACATTCTGGCACAGGAAAGAACGAAGGACAGAAAAAAATGACCGGTATTCTTAAAAAAAAAGGGAGGAGATGAGGAGGCAGATTCCAAGCTGTGTGAATTGTTAAATGCCCATTGAAATAAATAGAACTCTGATAATTAATTTCAGCTAAGGATCTGCCCCTGAGAAATGAAAAGTGCCTCTCAACCTGCTCACATTCTGTTTTCCTGAACAATTTTCATTACACAAAAAGCCTTTTTTGTTATTATTTCATCCCATTTTATGTATTCCATTGGCCATTTTAAAGATTTTTTTTTTCTGTTTTGTTTTAAACTGGAACATCTTCTTAATCCAAAGGAGACTAGAGAAAAAGAACGTTGAAATACAAAAGGAAGGTGAAATGGTTAATGGAAGAAATGGAATAAATACATAGCGGGGGGGAAAAGAAAAGGAAAAATAAAAGTAAATTTTCTACTATTCAGTCAGGTTCAAGCTCAACAAGAAGCATGTTCAAAATGCATCCTCCCTTGAGAGTTACAGATTACTGATGATAGTGGCACTTCATATGCTTTTCTTAATACTGTTTACAAATTACATCCTTCTGGGAGTTGTAGAAAAAAAAATTGTACTTTAAAGGCATGCATGTAGATTATTAGCTAAAGCTAATGGCTACCATTCCCCCATATCTGAAAGATTATTTTTTCCCTGAAAGAAAAATAAACCTGAGAAAAATGATATCATACTTGATGTTCTGCAAACATTTTAATAATACATAAAGTCTGAGTTATAAAGGAAAACAACTCAAAAACAAATCAATAAAGTCTGTAATACTGAAAAATTTCAATTTAGCCTCCAGTTAGTCTATGTCAGTGTTTACTACATGTCATACAGGCTACTTCACATACCTGCATGCCCAGGATATTCTTAGTGCCGAGAATCCTTTAGATGTATCCCAAATGCTGAAATAATGTTATTTAATTCTCTGAAATAATAAACAATTAAAAAAAAACACTACTGCTGTCATTCAGTTCTACTTTAAAAATAGCATGGCTAAGCAGGTGGTGAGCAGTGATTACTGCATTTGCTGTCACCAATTGACTGCAGATTGTGCACACAGCAAATCTATGCCATATATCTAGTTAATTTTGTTACTCATCTCTCTTCCTACTCATCAACCTTACCTAAACGTGTTTTTCAGCTGTAACATGCTGAGCTTTAAACTCTAGACTCCTAAAGGTAGGGATTATCACTCAAAGCTTGGTTACTACCTGTAGACCAAGTCTTAGACTTCAAACTGAATTTTCAGCCCAAAACCTTGGCAAAGACTCAGCACCATCTTCAGAGACAGACTTGACCCCATAAGGGTGAATATGAACAAGGAAGGGTTAAGCCTTTTGTCTCCTGAAGACTTTTTTTGACAGTGTTAAATGCTGAAAAAAAATGAAAGGAAACCAGGATTTGGTATGCTAGTGAAAGGAGCAAGCTGCAGGTTGTAAAATTTTAGGCTACCCATTTGTTAAATTACCATCTATTTGTAAAATTATTTCAAGTTTGAATGATATGAAAGATGAAGATAGACATAAATTCAGTATAGTGCAGTTACCTGCAGCATTTCACAGTTCATTTCCAGAATATTTTGGGTCTTGTACTCTATGGCTCTTTTGTATAAATGGTTTAGTACACCTGGCCAGCTCATCATGACAGTACTTCTTCAGTATGATGTAGGAGAAATCACAAGAGGCTTTTAAAAAGGGAAAAAAAGAAAAGGTTTTCAAAACCATTGTCAAAATGAGGGTCCAGAAATCAATTTGTAATTATCTGCCAACACAAATCTAAAGGCTTTTCTGTGATAAGGGTGGTAATACATAGGGCTGTAATGTGAATTATTTCAAAGAATAAAAGACTGATTGTCTTCATGACCTATATAGCTTTTAGTGAGCTTTAAAACAAAATTACATTTTATACTTCTCATGAATGGCTTTCTCCCCCCTCCTTCCCCCTTAAAAATGCAGGGTTTTTGTCCCATCTAGTAGGCTTTCAGCTTTAAATAGGACTCGGTTTCTTCCAATGTTGATACATTTCGTTCCACTGAAAGTGAAGGCTCCGGCTTTGCAAAAGAGATGAAGCTTCCTCTGTACAAAAGCAACCCTTTCCAACTCATTTAAAAGTAAACTACAAATCATATGATCGCGTTATTTTTACACAGCTCAACACCAGCGTTCTTTTTTTTTTGAAAACTTTTATCAGAGAAATATCATAAATAAAATAAATATTTCATGAGATATAAAAATATGAGAGAATAGCTTTTCTAGAGGTTAAAATAAATTCAAATGAATATGAGGAAAAAAATTACAGGGTTTAGTATTTGCAACTGATAAAAAAAAATGAAGAGTGTGAGGGCCATACACAGATCACGGTAATCACTTCAGCTCCTAAGCCATGCACACCTGATGCCAAGAGAGCAACTCTGGTTGTCCCTGCAGGTGACTACAGGCCGGGCTTTTGCTCGTTCAGTGGTACTGAACGTGCCCTGCAGCCTCACAGACCCGAACCCTTGGCAGTTTCTGCACATGATCCCAGCTGCTCTTTCTTATGCAAAGTTGCCTCTACATGATTTTACTTATGGTTATTGCCTGCTTGAAAATTGCTTTCCAAGCAGACAAGGTAGTTTCAGTGAACTATTATGATAAAAAAAATTAAGCATATTATACCATTAATAAAGTAGAGAGTATATTTCTATAGAACCATTTAATTTTTGGAAAGATTTTTTTGTTTTCGTTCTGTTGGCTTTATCCAGAGATTCAGATTAAGCATTACTTCAGGTGTATTTGTCTGAAAGCCTTCTAGATTTTGGTAAGTAAGAGCTCCCTGGGATTAATATTTACATCCCATTCTTATTAACAATAAGCCAGCAGTCGTAATCAAAGTGCCTGCTTGGATGCTTGTGCATGTTGGGATTCCTTTGCACTAGCAGCTAGACCATACTTTGAAAATATGATGAATTTCTTTACTGTTCTAAGATTCATAAAACAATTCCTAAATTAACCTAATAATTCTGGATTTTCAGGACAACTGTTCTTACGAAAATAAAAAATCTCAATTGCCTTGGCTTTTTTTCAGCTGATCAGCCAACTTTATATAATAACTCTATGGTGAAAAATAAGGAATGCTCTCTGCTTTGACTTCAGAAAAGGTTAGACAAGTAGCTCTTTCCTTGTACACAGCTTTACTCTTTAAAAAAGGGTTTTCTAATCTATTACAGTGAGACCTTTTCCATCCTGTATCTACTGATTCTTCTGAGATTTTTTTTGTAGTATCATATTCTTCCTGCTCATAACACAACATATAATTTAGGCATTGACACTGCATATTCATACACTGCCTACCATTTTCAATGCTGTATTCAGAAGTCCTGCATGAGGACTTGCAAATAATAAATAAAAAAATACAGTGCCAACATATCTCTGCCAACTTTTCTGCAGTTGGCAGGCACTGCTCATTTAATAACTTTACTTTTCACTAGAGAGTAAACCTGTCCCCATTAGCCATATGTCTTTTTCTAACATTTGTTTCACTTGAACTTAATTTCTGAAGGGACAGTAAAGTACATAATGTCACAACAACTTGCTGATATATTTGCTAATGCTGCAAGCAAGGTTATCCAGTCTGTTCTGAAACTCCAAATGGCACCTATTGGGACAAAAAGGTTGAAAGGAAGCAAGGTGGAGATCACAACTGGTTCCTTCTTATTTCCCAGTTTAAAATAGCTTTTATGTTCTAGAGAGTAAATTAATGGTGGGTTAACAAGATGATAAAAGAACAATAAGGATGGTTCATCTAATCTGACGCAAAACTACCAAAGATTCTCCGACAAATTCTTTTCTGGGTTCTGGCTCCTTCCAGTTGGCAGAAACCTCCCAGGCAGCACATGTTATGTAAAAAAAGATGCAAAACCACTGCAGGGAGTGCCCTGACAGCACTCAGCTAACACCCAGTCCTTTGGGAAATGTCATCTCCTTAACACAATTAGGTGTAGATCTGAGATACTGTAAGCTACTCCACAGACAAAGGAAGATGTAAATACTCAGCTGGCATACACATAAGGACACAAAATTACCTTCAACACTTTACCCTTCTCCCTGTTGTTCAACCTGAGCACAGCACCTGGCCTTTGAACCAGCCAAACGTGGCTGAAGAGGCAATTCCACAAAACTTCCAGAACAAACTTTTGTAAGACAGAAATATAACTCACTGCACTATTAATCAACTCTTATCTTTTAGAGGAAAAAAAAAAAAAAGTAAATGTAACATCATTAAAAAAAAATGATAACTTTAATGAAAACAAGAATTACTCATACTACTCTGCAGAGGATAAAAGATCTCTCTTTGGATTCCACTGTAATCTAGTTTCAGGGTAATTGTTAAAGTGTTTGAAATATCTTATCTCTCCCTCCCTCCCTCCCCCATATTTATATTCTTTACTGCACAGACTGCCTTTAATTTGGTTGGTTGGATGTCGATTCTGTCTAAGGCTGCGTCTCCAGCCTGAAGACGTTCAGGAGCGACCACGGGCCTGGCAGTTTACTCAAGTCCCAGTTAAATAAGCATTTCCCAAGAAATAACCTTCCCTCCCCTCCCCAACACCTTAGGCCCAAAATGCCTATCACTGTTCCCATGCCACAGGAAATTTTATTGTCTTCTTCTCAGCCCATCTTGCAGGTTCCTTCCCACAGATCTACAAGGTCTGTCCTCAGACCCTGCTTTCTTCTCTGCACATGGTGTGACTGCTCAAAAGAGCAGTCAGTCCTGCTCCAGCTCTCAGTGTTACAACTCTTAGATCCTGTTTTGTTTCTCCATTTCCCTTATTGTCAGTGACTTTTCTGTGCTAAGCAGCTCAGATTTTGTCTTGCTAAACAGTGCTTATCCTGCAGAGTAAATCTTAATGACCTTTATGTAACTGTCTAGTTTGCACACACTGAAGTCTGTATACTGGAAGCACATATCACTATGAAATCCTCACTACAGTCTTGTTCACTTCAATTACTCTTTCTGAAGTTGTCACCCCTCTGTGCCTTTGAATAACCCTATATTTTTTGCATTATTTTCCTGACTGCCTTGAACCAGAGAGATCAGGGGAACTGAACCTTACGTAACCCAGCAAGAGACCTGTAAAAGTTTCTCAACTTACCAACGATTTCCTCCAAGCAGTCACCTCAAGGCATAGAAGCAGTAATAAAGGCTGTGTAACATATTTGAAAACACTTGTTCTTTTCTCCGGCTGTATCTGCCTCAGTAGGAAATGATCCCAACAATACAGAACAGAAAAGCCCGGTAGGTCTGAAAACGTATCTTACAGTTTGGGGTCAAAGCTTTTTTGGCTTTCTTTTCCTTCATGGAGGTAATGGACGGTGTGTGGTAGCTCAGCATGCTTGTCACTAACTTCTCACCTCCAGCTCTCCAGTTCATAGTCAGATCAAAGCAGAGGAACACAAAGGAGGATTCTATCATATGGATCATGGAGAAAGACCTATTTTTCATCCCCTTTGTATACAACAACCCTTCTGATTATTGGCATTATGTTCAGTTCCTCTTCCCTTTTTTAAAGTCTCTGCAGTATCGATTGGTACAATGGCAACAAAGAAGTTCATTCAAAAAGGAAACAGACAACAGAAGAAAACTACTGATAATCAGAAGAGGAGCTGTAATAATTATTGAGGTTTGAGTGCAACTCAAGCACGTAGCAGTAGTTCCAGAAGTCCATTGATTCCAGAGTAATTGCAAAAAGGCAAACTATCAAGACAACACCTAGCCAGCCTCGGGTTCAGCAACACCTTCTGCACATTGACAGTACAAAGCAATCCACCTTAGCCACGTAAATGGTAAACTCGCAGTGATTCAGCCCACTGTAACCCTAATTCCTTCCACTGAGCGGTTCAAAAGCAGTGTTTTTCCAATTCCCATTTGCAGGTAAGAAGTTTTGTCTTCCCCTTATTCGTGATTTGAACCAAGTAGTGCCTTCTCTAATTCAGTCAGTCACAGTATTCCAGACTGGCTCTGTCACGCTGAAGCGGCCAACAGCACACAGCAATGGCTGAGAAGTTACAAGATCACAGCTCACTACGTGTTGACTCACGGCATCCCTAGAAAGCGATATACAGCAAGCAGTGGTTCTCAAGTATCCTGTCTCGATCGTCAGTCACTTTCTGCACTAAAACAGGTACATTCAGGTATATATCTTTGCCAGCTTCACCTAATGATTATTCAAAGCTTTACATTCTTCCTTCAACAGCCCTAATAATATGTTTTGACAACTTGAACTCCTTGACAGTTATCCTTTAGGGAATCAAAAGAACATCCTATTATTAGCTGGCAACATCACCTTGCAGAAAGTATAAAACCAGGATTGTGATCAGGCATTTTTTTTTCTGGCACAGCTGACTGAGATCTCAAACAGGGACTAATAACAGGAGGGACACTGCTGGGCACTAAGCAGGTATTAGTGACCTGGGTAGTGTGTTTGATAGCACCGTTGCATATCTGGTGGCTTTTGTAACATCACTGTTATGACTTCTGCCATTATTTGTTATACTATTTTCTTAGATTTGATCAATGGTAGAGGAACAATCTCTCATGATGTGTTTGTACATGCTTAACACGGGGAGTAGGGAGGTTATCTTCATGTAAAAATTAACACAGTTTACAGCAGAAGCTAAAGCACTGACAGAAAAGAAGGTATTGCTTCCTTCAATATCTAGTGTTTTACTCTTCGCAAAGTTATGAGCATTATCCTACCCATCTCAATAGGGAAAAAAGATAAGACTGGTAAGAATGATTCTAAATTAATGTAGGATTTTAATCTTCTTTAGTCCTGTTGTTCTCTTTTCAAAAAAATAATAAATTCACGACCGTATTTTTCGTTGATGTAGGTGCATGAAAACTTTACATACTGAATAATGACAGCTGATTTTTCATTTTCTTATTTTAAATATCTTAAATTCTGAAAAATTTACTTCAGAACCAGTGTTGTTTCAATGGGGATTATGAAATCTTTTTAGTGGTGAAAAATATCACTATAAGATGCTAAACTTCAGGCAGATATCTGAATATTGTCACAAGATGACTTTCCTCCTGCTAATCAAAGGCAGAAAGCAATCATAGTGGTTCACACCAGTAGTTTAACTGTTGTCAAATACTGCCATGTAAGAGGAACTCTGACTATGCAAATAATGGCAGAGACATGACCCACGCCCAGGTCACTGAAAATCTAATTGCACAGCGTCAAATTTACCAGAAAATCACAAGGGCAATCACCAGGTGATCACTGGCCATACGAGAGTATGATATTCTTTCTAATGACATCCCTAAGCCATACAGGACGTTATCTGTTTTGCTCAATTTCCAGACAAAATAGTTTAACCAATATTAATGCAATTTAGAGTTTAATGCTCCCTCACACAAATGCTTTCTCTCCCCACTCCAGCAATCAACAATCTCTTCTTTCCATCCCATTTGAAGCACTGATTTTCTATCAAGGAGGTATAACACACCTGGGGTTATACCTCGTCAGCACTACTGGAGAATATTTCAGCTTTAGGCCTGTAAGATGCCTACTGAGACAATTCCAGATACTGAGAAAAAAATCTTTTCCAAAGTAAAGCCCATGGCTTTGTTGTACTGCTGTTAGCTTTGAGTAGACAACAGTGACTATTCAAAAGGAGGCACAATGTAAATCTTATATTAGCTTAGAACTTGTCAGAAAAAGTGGCTCTGTTTAGAAAACATTCTGGAAAATATTTCACAGAAACCTGCTTTCCTACCCATTAGCCTAGGAGGAAAGGCTGTATGAAAAGTCCTGGGAGCTCCAGCCTGCCAGCAGAGAGCCAGGCAATCCTGGTAATTCTTCAGTCCACAGGAGCTGAAACTCTGAGGACTTCAAGTAGATGGTGTTTCTCAAGCCACTGGGAGTTATAAAACAATGAGTTATATACAATTTATTTAGGAATTATCAAAATTTACCTCCATACATCAATCCGTATCCCCCAAGACAACATATCTTTCAGATGTTAGAATTTCTTACAGATGAGAAAATCTGTTTTTTTTTTGTTTGTTTGTTTGTTTTTTGGTTCTGCTCTACGTCTGTTGCGCTGCAATTTGTTCTCTGTCAGTACTGTTATTATGACACTCCCGGATTCACTTATTCCAAGTTACTATAAAGACGTAGTGCATTTTGCCACATTACTCAAAATTTAAGAAAGCAGCTAAGCCTATTAATGGAATTGTAACAGCCTTTCAAGTGAATGACAATGCAAATGCACAGGGTACTCCAATATGACAGTGGCCCAATCCATTTCAGGAAAAATACTCTCAAAGTAGGCTCAATTTTAAATAATGACCAAAGTGAAGCTTAAATCACTGTCAGACCCTTCTCTGGTTTTCTTCCCTTCTTTCCCACGTGCCTAACCCTCAAAAACCTGTCTTTAACAAAAACAACAACAACAAAATCAGCAAGAAACAGAACCACATACACTCATTTCTGTTACATAATAATTTCTGTTTGGGGCCTTTCCCCTATGCCATTTCATAGGATTTCAGTTCCTTTTGGAATAATGTTTTCTAGGTTTGGGGCTCTAAGATTATTTTCATTTTCTTGTGTAAAAAGAATTTCAGTACCCTAATTGGCATTTCCAGTGAAAGTCAAAATTCCACCTTTCCTTTTATATGCATGCTTCGCTCTTTAGAACAGTACTAAAGCTGAAAAATTGAGGTCTGAAAACAGAAAGTAAGCCAGAAAATAGTCCATCACACTATCTTGTGTTGAAAGCAATTTGGTTTTGGATTTGATCTTACCAGTAAATCTTTAAAAAAAACTGGCATTGAGCAGTTCTTTCATCTAACAACGTATGATCTTGCAGAAAAGTCTGTGGAATGTTTCAAAGAACTTGTTTAGATATATTTACTTTATTGCCATGCCCATGGGAGAAGAGAGCCTTTCTTCCTGACACAGATTTCTATAATTCAGTGCAAGGCATTGAGGCTCCCTCCTGCAAAATGACAAGCTGCTTCTGAAGGGCGATGGCGTTTTTTGCTCTGGCTGGAATTACCCAAGGTCTTACTGAATTCCAGTCATCTGAATTGACCATAACTTCTCAGCTGAGGTAATAAATAAGTATTGATGCCTATTTTTGAATTAAGACTGTAAAATACTACAATTTTCTGTGTGCTTATGCAGTTAGAGATTCTATCATGCATGCATTTAGAGACACATGGGTGTAGAAGGAAAATTTGAACTTGACATTCATATTGGCATTGCCTGATTACTTGCACAGCTGTTAAATAAATGTGATGTTTTGCCTCTAATGCGATGTTCATTTGTTACTTCTTGTGAAGACAATTGGTTTTCACACAGTACTTTTTTTCTTAAAATGTATTTATAAATAGCTGTATATTGTACAATCATTTGTCTGGGAGTACCTTGACAAAATTCACTTGTGTCCCTTAAGGCAGATTAGATGAACTACCATTTAATGGTATTGATGATGGATGCAGTAAACAGCTTTAGGCCTGGGAATATAATCTATGACTCCAAGAAACAGTTAGTGCAGCAAGAAGCTCATTTGCAGCATTCAGACAGCACTAACTATCAGTCTATGCCATGTAAATGGGAAGAAAGAGGTTGCGTTTTGGGATGCAGAACATTCTGTGAAAAGTAAAAGGGCTATGCCTCTAATCACAGCCTCTCCCTGGTGAGCACTTCAGATCCACTATGGCAGTGCAAAGGCTTGGATCAATTATCTAGTAATAACATTATATTCCTTGGAGATCTGGGCAGAAGAACACAGAGGAGTGGCAAAACTTTTTTATCACTTTTTTTTTTTTTTTTTAATCTTTATCTTTTCCTCACAGTTTATTTCCTCCCAAATCTACTTGGTGAAATTCCTCCTTTTGCACAGGGTGATATAAGGCTAATTTACCACTCATTTCCCATTTAAAGGGCATTCCTGGGGAAGCACCCAATGAGAGTACTTATTTATTTATACATGGGGTGGCAAAATACAGGAGCCTTGAATTATCTGCTCAGCAGAGATGCAGGAGGAGGATTATGAGCTTTGCCCAAAATACAAAAGCATTGATTCATTAATCTGGAGAACACTGAACTCAACGGTTCATCATTTAGTCTTGGGCCTGTTCATGCGCTGGCTTCCCTACTGAGACCAGATGCAAAGGTAGAAATTTTCGTAGACATATTTTTTGTAAATTGCACAGTCCATATGGAACTGGATCACAAATCTTAAAGCCTAGAAAACTTGTAGTAAATAAAAGGCAAAGAAAGCTCTTATATGTAAGCTCACTATCACATCAAACAAAATAATCCCCCAGGGAGAAGGACGAGACAATCGATGCTTATGGTGAATATATGAAGATACTGGCCTTGTAAGGGTTCCCTCTATACAGACTAGATTTTACCTTAACTGGTAAGATTCCCATGCTAAGTCATCAATAAAATCTTTCCCTTTTGGAAAGAGCAGAAAAATAGCAAACTTGGTAAGCCTTTTACTCTGTATCCTATTTTAACGAAGGAAGTCCCTCCACACAGGACTTCTCCAGAAACCTACTTAAGCAATAATGCACAACTCACTCTACTTGTAATAATATGATGAAATCACTAAAATTAACTATAACTTCAGTAAATACAATAAACAGGGTAAGCACAAAGCTGACACCTGAAAAATCTGACACCCCCACATTAACGTAAGGGTTGGGTATTTTTAATGCCAAAAAAATGCCAAAGATTCTAAAACTGACCATAAAGAGTATATCTACACAGCAAATGGATGAACATGAAGAGATACTTAAGCTGGCACTGACAAAGCTATAACGTGTACAAAATAAAGCACTATATAGCTCAGTAGGGCTAATTAACCCAGGAAGAGCACTATGTTGACACAGTTATACTGAATCCTGTCCAAGCTATCTTGTTCGTTGCTAACCAGGATTCAAAGACATAAAAGCATAGCATGCATTTCTAACAACAACAAACAAATACTGGAAATTTTAACTAATGATTTTAACATTACAATTTCTACCTGGATTCACTCACTGGAAGTGGATGAACATCCTGAAAGATGAACGTGGGGATCTATTAATAAAAATATTTGTGTATTCATCTCTGTGGCAGTATGGGGAAGGAAAATCAGGGACCAGATGTAACAGGAGAAAAGAGACTTGATTCAGAGTGTTCTGAGTGCTGTTTATGCTCACATGGTATTTACAGTTTGGAGAAAGCATCATCAGAGGGCACTGGATTTTCTCCTTCCTGCTCTAAGCTCACTTTTTCCAAAACCAGGATAACCAGAAGAAGGGAAAAGAAACAGAGCAAAAATCTGAACTGGGTCTTTCCCCAGTAGCAGCAATGATAAAGGGAGGGTAAACCAGAATGCTCTTAATGACAGCTATTTACTTTACTGTGCTGTTTTATTTGCCATTTATGCTATTACATTATTTCTTACGCTGCTGTTTCTACTTGCCATAGCATGGTTTGATCTCTGACCGGCTCTAAATAGAGGCCATCATCCAGGTCAGTTTTCCATCAAGTCCCCCAGGTGTAAGCCAGTACCCTAAGCTGCTTTGAGCAGGATAGCTAGGAGTAAGTGTAACAGCAGAACTCATCTCATAAACATCACAGTACCTCCTTTAGTTAGCAGCAGAGTATGACACTTTTTCTTCTTCATTTATCTCTGGCTCCATTTAGCCAGCACCAGTCTTGGCTCTAGAAGAATATGAGCTTTGCTAGAATTGCAACTCGATTTTGTTGTAAAAGCAACCTGATGCCAATGAGGCCTTGGGAAGAGGCTTTGTTCATTAACTCCTGTAGCAATTATAACTACTTTGTAGAGCTACATGATTACCTCTTTGCCTGCAGTAACGAGGTTAGTGCCCTTGGTGCCGAATCCCTGGGCCCCATCTCAACCAACAGCTGACGTGCCTGGATAATGCGGGCATCTTTCCTTACACACAAAAAGGGTTTTGTTCTCTGGTTAATATTTGATTTCTGTAACAAAGTGTGGAAGAACTTTTAAAAGCAAAATCCAGGTTGGGAGTTTCCTCTAGCAACCACTGCCATAGTGTCAATTTTATTCCTAAAAAATAATTCTGTATCCATAATAAAATTCATTATTGTATTTAAAATTTTTCCATAAGTACAAATCTTTTCCAGGCAGTCCAGGAGCTCTTACAGTCTTTAGCACAGATAGCTTTTTTTCAAAGCAACAAAATGTTCTTTACCATTTCCCTCCTGCAATGACAGGTCATTTTGAACGCTTGCCCATCTCTGCCTGTATCTGATGCTCTTGATACCAGACACACACATTTTAACAGAATTTCTAAAGGGGCTCTTTAAAAGAAAGGACAACCTGACAGGAAGAAAATGTTACTAAAAATCTTTCAAAGTACTTTCCATGTGAAAATCTGTCGTGTAGCCACACCAAATCTACTCTTACTCTTAGAGCTTCCAGTAAAAACAAAAACAAAACAAAACAAACAAAACAAAAAAAAAGAAATAGTGAGAAATCACTTGGGGAGGGAAAGTTTACAGAAGCCTGGAAGATAATATAACATTTATCTAAGAAAGTAATCACATTCTCTGCTATTAAATGCATTACTGCACATCATGGAAAATAGTTTGCAGTGAAAATATTTTGAAATAAAAAATATGCTCTTTGGTTTAATTTCATATATATTTTAGTGTTAAGAAAATGAAAGGAATAAAGCAATTTCTACAGGATAATGTGGGAATGAAAAATAAGCTGTTAGCTGGACTTTCAAAATATTACCAAATCAAAAAGTATTAAGCATGAAATAATTTTTATTACAGCTACCAACAACTTTTAGTATGAAAGCACTAGAAAATTATAGCTTTTTTTTTTTTTTTTTTTTTAACTGAGATTAATATGTTGCCTGATGTGGGTTGGAATACAGTGCCTGTCTGATTCCATAAAGCAAAACTGAACAGCTGATAAGGACAACGATTAAATAAGTATAATGGATTTTATACGGGTGTGGGAAGAATTTAGGAAAGAAAATTGTCCAAATTAAGTTTGTGTCAGTCACTGAAATTTATATTCTTCTTCTTGCAAAAAGTGTCTATCATCTTTAAAATCCAGAGTGGATCAAGGCATTGTATTCCACAGCGGCATCTGCCACTTTAGAACCATGCTGCATTATTGGTTTAATGTTTAAACAGACTCATAAAGAAGAAAGATTAAAAGGAACAGCAACATAAGAACTGCTTGTACAGCATCTTCAGTTTAGCACTGGTGGTCTCCTATTCAAGAACTGACTGAACTCAGCTTCAGTAACTAACTCTTATATTTTTATTGGTCTGACCTATTCAGAACTGTATCAAAATTCCAATCCACCAGAACAATTATATAATCTTTTCCATACTGAAAAATATAACCAATGTTGTTGAATCTCTTCCTGTTGGTGCAGGCAATTTTTAATATTCCATACTGTTTGGGGACTTCTTCTTTTCCCCCCTTTAAGAAATTATGACACTTTTTGGTTTTGACATATTGCTCAATACTTAACAAGAATCTCACCAGAAAATAAATCCATAGTTGTTTTCATGACAGCAAATTACATGCCAAAGTGTGACATTTAAATGCTGAATTTTAATGGCTTGTCAGCAGAAGTGAAATGCATTTAAAAAAATTAATATGAGAGAACAATGTGTCTGTCTATAAAATAATTCTGTTCATAGTAGACATGAATGGTAAATACAGTGTCAAATGTATTCTATTTCTCAAAGCACATCTTCATTTAGTAAGAAAGGAGCTATATGAAGAGGGGTTAAAGTTTCCTCTCCTGCTGGCACAGTGGATGTCTAGTGGCTGGGAGATTCCTACCAATATCCATTTCCAAGAGGTTTCCATGTGCAGGACAATTTTAGCAGTGGCAATAAAAGGCAAACTGGGCTCCCTGGAGAGAGGGAGATGGTCCTCTGCTGCTTGCCAGCACTCAGTTATGACTGCCACATGCTTGCAACCTATCCATTTCCTTGTATGTAGTCATGATTTTGATTTTCAGAGAGTAAATTAAAGAGAGAATCAACCAAAAAATACTCTAATTACATTCAGTCACATGCAAGTATTTCCTCCCTCCTGTTTATCTTAAACATTTCCATCAATGCATTTTTTGCTTGCTACCAATAAACGCTTGTGTTATGCAAAGTGTTGATATTTAAGTTAAAAATAGCAGTAAGAATTCTCTTTTCCTTCTGCAATTATAGTGATATAAATAACGATTCTGTTTCAGTGCTCTTGCTTACATATAAGGTCCCTTAGGATCTCTGGATTATTAATAGTGGTGTATGAAGGAGGTGTGACAGGTGGTACTGACATATTCACAGGCTAATAAATATCCTCAGATTAAGCAAAATCAGACAACACTGAAGAATTAGGTTCTTGACAATGTGTGGGAATGTGAGAAAACAAAGTTAACTGCAGAAAAATGCAAATTTGTATACATTGGACAGAATAATCTATGTCTATATGCTGCTGGGAACCAACTTAATTCTGTTCTGTTAGGGCAGAAAAATAAATAGAAAGCTTCTCCATGTGCAACTACGGACAGTGAAAAAATGCTGAGAAACACAGGAAGGCAGCTACTATTACTAAAACATTAAAATGTCTGAATACCCTCACTAAAATTCTCTAAGCGATTTTGCACTGCTTGTCTTAAAACAAAGGAAGAATAGGCTCAAAATCAGACAGTGAGGTGATTAAAAAAAAAATAGAAACCATGTTTATGGAAAAAGATTGGAATGGCTCTTCTTAGCTTGGTGGACAGAAGGGAAGTAAGAGGAAACGTTATAAAAGGGTACCAATCACAAAGAGGAAGCAAATTGTCTCAGAATGTAAGAATATGATCAGCAGAACATTTAACAGCATATTTAATAAGTTATTCTTCAAGTAAAAATAAAGACTAATGAAGTCTTTATTCCTTCAGATACATATCCCACCTCCACAGAAATACTAATAGCTTTCAGCATTCCCTGCTGCCATCTGCAATTCTGCTCCATCCTTCTTATGTCACCAGAGTTCCTACCCCAGTATCTCTACTTCTCACCTTTGTTTACTTCTCTTGTCACTTTAAAACATTCACTCCTTTTCGTGCCTCTCTGATTCTTGTGGCTGGTTTCAAAACACCTGTGTATCACCTAGCCAAACACATCACCCAGACCACTGACTGCTCCTGTAGCCTCTCCCACAGCAGGGGCATTCACTTAGGAATCTCTCTTTTATCCAGCAACCAATTTCCACAAAGCTCATCGACATTGAATGCATTTGAGACTTTGCCTTCCTGACAAATTGGCTAAGTTCAAAACCTTATTGAAGGATAAAAAAAATACTGAAGGACTGAGCTGAACTGATGCAATGGGCAGACAGTGCCCATCTTTAGAATAGGTTAAAAAAAGCAAAATCACATCATATAAATAATTGAGAGGGACTCATTTATATGTGACATAATGGAGATCCCAGTAGGGGAGCAAATGTTAGGTATTTATATGAGTAAATATAAAGATATCCAAAGTCACTTAAGATAGGAGATACAGATTTCCTTTGTAATTCAGGAGAGAGCTACCCTGCAGCACAGTTCCACTGCTAGGTAACACAGGAGGGAAACGTGTCCAAATTACTGAACCACATATCTTGCACTGACAGCAATATGATACTAACTTAAATGAACCAATATGGAATAGCAATTTTCCCCCCTTCTTGGGCAACCAAAGTACACAGACTTACTTGGATCAGTACATTTCTCTGATCCATTTGCAGTTTTCATTATTGTACCCTATACAGGTTTTTTTTCCCCAAAACTTACACACAGAGCCATTCTTTCTCCCCCAGGAAGACTCACGTGACTTCTAAAAGACTGTCAACATTAGAGGCTAAAGTCTCTCACCCACAGAACAAGTAGGGCATCGGAAACGGCAAAGCATAATTCCTTAAATGCCTTGACAACATGCCCCCATCCAGGAGGACATCAGTTCAGCTGCTATGCCTGTTCAATGCCTGCCCTTTATACTTTAGAAAAAGGCTGACATGTCAGAAACTTGTCCATTTTTTTTCCCCAAGAATATCAGCTATTACAGAAATCTTATTACCTCTTCCTCCAAAGCATACATCACTCAAACTGATATTAACTTAACTTTAGCTTCTTTCACATTGCCCAAATCATATGACAATAAGTGACTTCATAGCACCTGCAGTAAAGTTCAGCTGGTTAGTCCAGAGAAGAAAGACTTGCATTCTTATCATCATCACTCTCAAATATATGTTCTCCTGATAGATGTTATCTTGACACTCACCCTTATGATGATGGTAACTTTTATTTAGTTAGTTTCAAGGTATATTTTAAAGGAGACCACGCACTAAGCTGTCTTATTCTTCATATTTTGTCATTGTTATCTGTGGGTGAGACACTAAAGTTTTTTTCCTTAGAAGATGACATAACTCTCTATCTCCCTTCATGATTACAGGCTTCTATTCTACTTCTGGCCTTGAAAAAGCCAGCTAAAAAAGGTGGCGCAAAGATCACAGCTATTGCATGGCAATGAAACGAAATGCCTTTAATCAGTCAAGCTTCTTTAGACTAGATGAAATTAGATATAGATTAGATCAAGGATTTGCAGTTAAAAATATTCTGGTGTGTCAATCAAACTTCAGGCAATTAGTTAGCAACATATAAATTTCATTTTTTAAAAATATGTACAAGCACATTATGAAATTAGGCAAACCAAAGCTGTTCTTCACAGTGCCAGTTTTCTAACTAAACAGGAGACTTTTAAAGTCATTCTGAATATCTATACAAGGAATTTTTAGAAATACTCAGACTGGAGACCATGTTCCACAAGTCATATATACATATACACAAGTCACTGGTAAAGCCTGTTATTTGAAAAGTACAACTATTGGGCAGAATTGTTGAAAGCAACACTGTCTAATTAAGCAGCAGTGACCTGACAGAAATGTCTTCATGGCTGCTTCAGCCTCAAACATTTAGAGAACCTCCTGTTGAATGGTAACAGGCAGTTCAGTTGTGAGGATGAAGGGTTGTCAATAGAGTGACATTAGCATGCACTTCTGATTTTCTCCAACAAACCATTATTAAACAGATTAATAAAATGAAACAATTTTACTGCCATAAGTGCTAATATCAAGACATTGGATGAACAGAATCCATAACAGAACAGTAATGAGGCTGCAGCATTGAATTTTCACTATTAAAATCCCCAGCTAAGTTTTCAGATTTCTCCTGGACATTCAATGGAAGGAAAAATCAGTCATAAAACCCAGGAGTAACCTCCTGATTTCCTTTCACACATTATTTTGAAGGTATGGAAACATCCAAAATGGAAAAAATGCCTTCATACGTATCAGACTTGAGGTATCTAATATTCTTGCCTAATGCTGGAAGTTCAAGTCTTGATAGAGTGAATTGTTTGTGCAAATACCTATCACCCTTTCCTCAACTCCGTAGGGCTCTTGCTGTAGCAATATTACTGCCTATATACTGACCAATATTGTTTCAGAGCTTCCTTATGCTGCGATGGTGGTCTTCTAGTGCCAATGTGCTGTCTCTGAACTTGTAGGTTCTCCAGAAGCTCTCTGTACTGATTCTGTACTGTATTAATCAAAATAATGTCAATAAGCAGAGCTTCTAAGCACTATGATAATATTGTAGATTGTGGATAAATGAACCACAATTCTATGTTTCAGAAATTATTTATTGAATGTTGGGCTCACAGTTCAAAAAAAAAAAAAAAGAACCTGCCTACCCTACACGTACGTAAGAAAAGGCTGCTTCACTTTTCACAACTGTGTTCACCACATAAAGGGAAGTACTATATAGATACTGAATAAGTAATTATCCTTAATTTTATCCTGCAAGATCAAAAGGACTAAAAAAATGCTGTTCTTAGGAGCAAGTCAACCTCAGTCTAATTCAGTAAGGCTGCATCGTGTATTACCTTCTTGAATTCAGAGACCAAATATCTGATGGCAAGCAGCTTTTTATATATTTTTTCCACTATTTTTTCTACACTGTTTTTTTTTTAAACAGCCTTTCCTTTATTCTTTCTTTTTATTTTAACACAGAAAAGACTACTTTGCTGCATGCAGGAAAATACCCTTACTGTAACGATCAATATAACTACCCTGTTATTCTACATTTTCATATTTACATTCCGCTCCAGAATTAATTCCAGTAACCTTTGCTACTGTATCAACAGCCCTTACATCAAAGTGGAAGCAAGAGACCTTATTTATTTATTTTAAAATCAGATCTGTGTTCCCAGTTGGTGAAACTGAAGAACAGAGCAACTGTTTTTCATCGCATTTTGGAAGATATTTTGACCTGCATGTTATTGCCAATACCGTGAGTGTCAGCGCACAAGTGACAAAAATAGCAGCAATATCTTTTTATTGATACTGCATTCATTTTATCCCCCAGTGTTGAATTTATGGCTTTCCCTAGAGAACTGATATCATATTCACATACCCATCATTACAGCTGTATGAGCACCACTCTTTAGAGCCAGTATCAACCACACCATATGTTGTCCTGAAAAGCAGATAGCACAAACAGGTCATATCACCCTCTAACTTGGAGAATTAGAGTTTAATTCTCAATGCAGGCTCCACTTCCTTTGTTTTCAATTGTGTCACATTACAAAAGAGGTTACAAATATTCAGAAATGACCGCATTTACTGACTTAGTGCCTTCATTCNCAGTTGCTCTCTCCCCCCCCCCCCCCCCCCCATTCTTCTACCATTGATTCTGTTAACAAAACAGAGATTTTACTTCTGTCTCTCCTATAGCTTTTGATCCAACAGCAGTGGCCATCTCCCAGGTCACTTGTAAATGCCTTTTGGAAGTCATTTCTGTTTTATAATGCCCAAGGTAAACAGCTATCAAAGCAGCTTTCCCCATCTCTGTCCCGTTATGTTAAAGTCGGCTTGGTGAGAACGGAAGGCTTACACTTCACATAATCCCAGCAAGCAAAAAACAAAAAGATGAACTCAAAGAATGCTAAAGGGTTCAGATCCCTGTGCCACTACTGATTTCCTGTAAAATCTCAGCTAATCACTATGGTCCATGTCCAAAAACATATTTAAGTATCTTATATAGGTTGGAGACTTGCCACTGAAATCAATGGAAATATAAATATTTACATATCTCTGTGAACGTGACCCCTTGGTCCTCCCATGTCCCACCTGTAAAATGAGGATAACAATTCTTTATCTGGTAGAGATAGAGTGAGAACACAAATACTGAAAATTAAAAGGTGCTCAGATTTCACTGTAATAGAAAACAAACAAACAACCAAAATACGTTAAATGGGATAAAGTCTTAAAACTTTGGCAGGGGGGAGAAACAAAGATGGACTCAGTGATGTATTAGTCTTAAGCGTAAACCTTCTCAGACACAAAGGAAAGATTCTAAATTCAATATTGGCTTTACCTTATTGCTGCCTTTTCTGAAATATGCTCCACAGAGGCAGGCAGTATATGATACAGCAGATGTTGAACGTTTTAAGTCTTTGACAGTTATTGTGATTTTTACATAAATTGTAACATTAAGCCCAACCACTCTGTTTCATGTTTATGCTGCCTCATTTAGATGAACCTGTGCCTTCAATAGGAACACAGAAGCAAGATAATCAGACTAGTTTCACATTATTTGTCCAGCATGCTGGCATCATGTTTTTAGGGGTCCTGGAACATTTTTTGAGGTCCATCAGAATAAGGGAAGGGTCTTAACACTCGTCCTGAGCCCAAAGAGATACCCAGGCATCTTCCATTGAGATGTATATGCTCTGCTATGGACAGCATCAAGTGAATTGAGGTCACTTCCTCTAACATTTCTCTCAGCAGAGCTGAGGCAGGATATGCCACCAGTGAGTCCTGTTTTCACTGAGCTCAACTTCTTCAAGAACTCATAGGGCAAAAATCTGATGAACATACTTTTCAACGAGCACCTGTTAAAATTCCTGCTTACATACCTCTACAGGTAGCCAGCTTTCTATAGAGGTAGTGAATAACCCAACAGTATCTTAAAAAGGCATCTTGTCCAAAATAGCAATCCATAGCAGTGACGACAACGGAATATAGGTAAGGAAGACACAGCAAGCCCAGATCCAGGTAAACTGCTTTGGGGCAGCTTCTAAAGTACACTTGTACACTTTTTCTGGCAGGATCATAACACTGCGTTTCTGCTAATATTAAAGATCCAACAAAATTCTCCCTAAGCGTCAGCCTTCACATTGATTCCATATAGAAAAAGAAAAAAAACAGGTACAGAAAAAGAAAAAAAAATCCTTTTTTTTTTTTTTGAGTAATGAAAATTCACTATAGAACTTTAAAAATGAAACTAGATCCCAGAGACAGCAATGGGAGATGTAGCCTGCAACGTTGTTTGAATGGGGCCAGAATTTCATACTAATTAACAGCAATATAAGAAATTAAAGGATAAATGGACCTATTAGATTATCTACTAAGCATACTGCCCATAAAGAAACAGCCTGTCTAACAGTCAAATGATGTATCATATGGCACAGTCACTCTGAATCCCAAAGCTGTCCATCTTTAGAGGCTGTAGCATTTCTTAGTGAAAAATCAGCCAACACACAGATTTTGAGGCAGATGGAACACAGCTTCCAGGAACTCAATTTGCAAAGACTAAGGGGCAAATAATTGGTTCCTTTCCACAGCTGGATCACAGTCAATCTTAAGCCAAAATAAGTTTTGAAAGGGATCCATGGCAGATTCCTTTTTGGTCTTAAACTTTCGTGTACTTTTCCACAATGTCATCATTCTCAGCATAATCTGTCCATCTGTTTCACAACCCAAACCAGAAGGTGCTGATGTTTTCCTTTTCCATTAAAAGCACAAACACATGATGTATGAAAAATTTGTAACGAGAATCAGTGGTGATACAGCCAAAGTAAGAAAACAGAAGATACCATGGAAATCTCTACATGATATCCTGAAAAGTGAGGAAATGACAGTGGCCCTATGGCCTGTTACTGTGAAAACCAAAAGCAAGCCTCCTATGAAATGCACCTCTAGCAAGCATATTCGCTTACAAAAGCGACTCCAAAAAACCAGTTAGTTTCATTTACAAAGAAAACCAGCCTTTACTGCCGATAGGCTAAATAGCATCAGGATAAAAATACCACATCCAGGTTTCATTTACACCACACTGCAGTAATTAGAATCAAGGAGAAAGAGTCCTCTGGTGGAGCGCGCAGGGGAGCAGCGTGCTCTCCCCGGGCTCTGGCACAAGTGCAATGCTTGCCCTTGGAAATGCAGAACTTTTTCTGACCATGGCTCTACTTCAGAATAACTCAGCTTGTTTTGAGGAATGCCAAGTGGTTCTCACAAAGAGCTTTGGAAGTCCTGGATGAAAGAAGAAACTATTAACTGTTTTAGCAGTTATTTTAATGAAAAACAGGACAGTTATCCCAGGATGTGCTATATGATTTTCTTGAGAGAACTCAGAAGTCATTACAAATAATAAAGAATTTTTTGCTTGGGGAAAGACAATATTCCAAAAAAAATGTTTCTACTATTTATACACTGAATTTGAGAGAGACTGAATCTCAGTGATCTACAAAGGACATTTAAGGAAGCA
The DNA here is from genome assembly GCA_013399475.1 of Chauna torquata. Classification (NCBI taxonomy): domain Eukaryota; kingdom Metazoa; phylum Chordata; class Aves; order Anseriformes; family Anhimidae; genus Chauna; species Chauna torquata. The sequence continues at coordinate 124,323 of VXAL01001862.1, forward strand.
CTATTTGTGCTGACTAGCTGCAATTATTGCTCATTTTTTCTCCTATTTCATCATAGGTCATGACTTATGCATTAGTATTTTAGTTGCTTCTATGTGTCATAAATAGTTTTTCCTTAGTAATACACAAGAATTGTGAAGTCCCTAAACCACAGAGCATCAAAAGTCATACAAGAGAAAAGCTTATTCTGTGCTCACTGTGTCTCTTCCCCTCCTTCCCGAAATATCTGTTACTGATCACTATCAGAGAAGAATGTTCAGCTAGATGAATCATCGGAGTGAGCTAATATTGCACTTCTTTATCATTTTTCAGCCCAGAGCAATGTGTTTTTATGCCTATCCAGACTTGCTAGGTGGTTAAAACAAATGATCATTTCTGGATTTTTTTTTTTCAGTCTGCAGAAATATGTCAGTAGACCTTTAATGCCTTAAAGGAGAGAGCAGGACAAACAGTAAAAATTCAAAACAGCATTTTGCTGCCACAGGGTAATAACAATAAAGCTTATTTCAGCCAGAGCTTGGCTGTAACCAAAACAGCCAGCTATATGATGGGACTGCATTTTCCTGCAGTTAAATATTTTTGCATCTTCCAGGTATCTTATGACAAAGTTTTCACCCTACTTTGCCAATACATGAGAACATGTTGGATTCTATTCTGCTTCCTTTCTGGTAAGTAAGGAAACAAAACCGAGACGAGTCATTTGTGCAGCTCAGAGACTCTCTTTGAATACTGCCATTGCAGGTCAAGTCTGCAGTGCTCAGTATTAGAAACACTGGATGTAGTGGACAATTGAAACAAATAGCCCAAGTCTCAATGGCCCTTCACCTTTAACTTGTAAACAAAGCAAATAGATACAGAGGTTAATGAAAATGATTACTGGGGCTGATAATGTCATTTTCACAATTCTAAATGGATGAGTTACAAAATAATTACTTGGACAGAGAGCCATGTAACCTTAACTGGTGTTGTGTAAGACCAGTTCAGATGAAATGAATACAAAGAACTCGCTCTCACCGTGCTTGGTCCTACTACAATAAATCCACTGCTAAAAATTATCTTCCTTCCAACGCTGCATCCTATAAACATACACACACTTTGCAATGATTGACACGTTTTATTGCCTAACCAACTCAAGGAAAGCAAGCCGAGCAATTCCGCAGTCTGGAGATGAATGATCCACTTTAATTTGATCTGAAGTTCCTTAAATCTCTTATTAATAGGAGTTGTGGCAAGCATTTCACTAATCTTCCAGAAAGTAAGCATCGCTTGTGCAACAACAGACTGCACTTAATATGAGAGCTCAACCTAGAACTACAGAACTTAAATCCATTAATCAGCATCACAGCAAAGCAGATAAGGAAACTGATCATTGATTATTCTCCATACACCTGTGATTCAACCCCAGATAGATAATTTTTCTTTCACAAGTAGACACAGACACCTGACGAACCCTTCAAAACTGGAAAGAGCAGATAGAAAATGTAAGATTCATTACTCAGAGCGCTGAGCAATACAGCAAGCACCACCATAAAGAAAATTCTACGTCTCACTACCGTTTATAAGGTGCATAACCACCTCAGGATATTTTCTTCCATCCCAGGACTAGTGACAGTACTCTCAGGGTTCTAGTATTCTGTGTAAACCCAGCTTTCTGGGATTCAACGTCCTGCAGTGCAAAAGTCTTTTAAATCAATATGCACGTTCCACCTGCCGATCGCTCTTTATTGCACCACTGAAGCTGCAGCATCTACACAGGGTGATGTTGGACGTTTTGGAAACTCTTACAAAAAGTTATAATTGCTCTCTTACACGAGGTTTCAGCTGGCTTCTGATATTATGCCTGACTTTCACGCCTAGAGTCACCTGTAATGGCAACTCACTAACTCACCTAAGTGCATTGTCAGAGGACATACAGTCAGCTAATTAGACAGTCATGCAGATATATTTGTGAAATTACTTGTGCAGGTGGAAAACTTAAAAGAAAAATCAGGTTAAAAAAAATCTTAAAATAGACAAAATAATATCAGTGAAAATAATGAAAAGGTATTACACTGTATAACACCTATAGCTTGTTCTTAATGCAAACACTGTCTATGTCTTAGTCATTGGTAGCACAGTATCAAAAAGTCATATTGATCTAATAATATGCTGCTTCCTAGAATATTGTTACACTTCTGCAAGAGTTTTCATTTTAAAGGAAGAGCTTTTTGGCTTATTGATCAGTCATCAACGTGGGAAAGCAAAAGAGCCTTAATTCTTGCCCTTTGATCTCTGAAGCCCTAGATGGTCCTACCATTAAAAAAACCAGCCTGGAAAAGCTAGTTCAATCAGCAGAGCACCCAAGCCTTTCAAGGTGTCAGCACACATCCTTCAGAAAGCAAGTACATTCGGGGTTTTTCAGGCATGCTTTGATTGCACAGTCCTAGACTTGTATTTCTAGTATTTTTATTCTAATTTTTTTGAAAAAGAAAACCGAAAATGAAGAGAAACATCCTGAAATATCCCTGTATGACAAAATGTAGAAAATCAATGCCATTTCCTTCTCCACATCACCCACCCTCAGAAGCAGCTTGCTCAGTAAAACAGCAGGGAGGTGAAAGCCTCCAAAATTGAAGGGTTTATTATAAAAATTGATAGTTTCAGGAGCCTCAGTGAAGAGTGACTAACATAAAACCAGAGACTGGTGCTGTGTTTTGAAATTAATGAAACATTATCAAACAAAGAAGTTCCAGACCTACTCTCTTTGTTAGAGTGAAAATCTGCTTATTGCAGTTTGATTGTTCCAACAGATCTGTTAGTACAGCTTTTGAGAAAATTATGAAGATTCTCTAACTTTTTTTATTATTTATCACAAGAGACATTGAACGTTCTGAAAGATCTAAGTCAATCTACTCATCAACTCAATCTACTGCATAATTTATAACATTGTTTTAAGGAAAATACTAGAAAATAATTCTATATAACATGGAGTCACTAGAAAATAAAAGACACATAAGAAGGTTTATCTTGTCCCTAGTTTAAAGAAAATTGGTGAAGTACAAAATAAAAGGAAATTTTAAGATTATAAAAATATTCTCAAAGCTAAGAACTGAACTTGTTCCCAATGAAGAAAAGTTCACACTATCAGTTGTCAGGACAGGACCTACAATATGACCTGTCAAACTAAAGTTCAAGATAAATCCAGGATCTATTCTAGCATGAGTTGCACAAAAAAAGTTTATGCCAAAATAACACAGCAGGATTAGAAGCTGCCTGAGCACCTGCTATTCAACAAAGGTCAGAATTTGAGCACTGATTAGTTTATGCTGCTACACAGATAACTGACAAGTACCCAGAGGATTTCAGCAAAATAATTAAAATGTTGCAAGAGTAAGGGTCAGGGCAAACTGCTCCAAAGTTGATTTATTTTTTTTTTTCAGTGACCCTGGCTTTGGGAATTCGAAATTATTTCTCATGTTCTGTTCAGTCTGTATAAAACTATTAAAGCCATACCAGAAGCTACTTATCCTTAAAGTACAACTTAATTCCTCTAAACACCTCTCCACAGGGCCTGAAACATGGCTGAACTTGAGTATCACATTCAGTGACGCACAAAGGACAGAATTCATGTGACTAAATGAAACAGCAGGGGTAATCAGCCGAGGACTCCCTAGCCAACGGAGACCTAAGCAATACGGTCAGTGAAATCTAGGGTATGATTCACTTCATCCTACAGTTGTCTAAAATTACACAGATGAATCACATCCTGCAAGCGCCTGTTTCTGTGCTGTTTATGGAGAGCCCCAGCAGACGCAGACTGTAGACGATGGCTGTGTGAGACGAACACCATTCCCACAAGTTGAGCATGCATCTTCAGTGCAGCCACAGCAGAGTCAACCCAGCGTGGTGACGAGCCTGAAGCGCTGCCTGGGGACTGAGAACAGACGGGGCAGGGAGGAGGTGAGGGGGGCAGGATTAATGATTTTGCAAATTTCCAACCCCTTAAAAAAATGTTAGTGCTTAGATGGACCCCCATAGAGCAAACGTAAGCCTGCTATCAACATAGCTGCTAAGAGCAATTGATTTAACATCTCCATCTGTACAACACATGCTGGCATTACCAGAACTTGGATCACCTGCCTCTGTACTCATTGAGCCAACTAGCATAAGATCTACTTGTGTAAAAGGAGACAGTAGGCTTGTGCTAGGGCTTTCTGTGATGACAAGATGCTAGCCTAACAATAAGACATGAATGCCATTTCATCCCAAAGTTCAAAGGAGAAAAATCAGTCACAAGGAACATTGGATGTAGTGAAGGGCAGAGTCCCAAACAGAAGAAAACTGAAGAACAGACCAAAAGAGAGAAGGGCAAGGTCTTGTGCGAGAAATAATGGAGAGATACTCACATATGTTGTTAGGACACCACTCCCTTGGGAGAACGATAGAGTGGATTTTATTAAAAATAGAACCCATTTTTGGGTTTTAGAACTCACGTTTGCATGTTTATATATTTTACATACTAAATTGTATGCTGAAGGTATGTATTTAAGTCCATCCAGAACCATGTTAATAATGCTTTACTATCAATATTTGGCTGAGCCTTCAAATAAGTTTTGTAGCATAATGCAGGAAGGAAATCTGTTGATTCCTAGAACAGATGACTGCAGTAGTGAAGATGAAACAATCCAATTATTCTGAAAGATTTCAGCAGAATAGTTAGTGTCCAATTTTATCTAAAATCTCACTGAAACATGAAGTGGGATTTCTTATATACTAAGTCCTAAAGTTGAGCACTTAATTAGACTGTCAAATCTAGGAGGACCAGAAGTAGATTAAACTTTGGATACTTATACATAGTGATCAGACACTGCAGTGCAAAGGACAGATTAGATGATCATAACTAATCTAAGTTTTAATTAAAATTTAAAAGCAGACAGGTTTCACACTGCCCACAAGGGAGAAAAAGCTGAGTTCCACCAAGATGGGTTCAGGCATATTTTCCACATTTCTGAATTGAATTTGGTATCCTGTCTTTCTAATGTTATTTTCTGATTTAAAAAAAATTCTCCCATTTTGAGAAACTCACACTGAGGGCCACATTCCATTTGCATTTATTGACTGGTGGAATTACCTCACGGGTTAATAAAATGGTAGTAAGCCTTCTTCAGTTCTGATCAACATTGTCCTAAATTTCAAATCAGTGTTTTACTTTACGAGCATTCTCTGCCCTCTGCTCAAGCCTGCAGGCAGTGTCCAGACAAAGTTCATTTTGATTTAAGGAGAGGGAAGAATACATTATCACCATCTCTCCCACATAGATGCAAACACAAACTAATGTCCAATATTGCAGAGATTTTCCAGTGAAGATTAGGGGTAATGACAGAGATAAAACTCAAAACATATGATAATGCATTTTCCTTCCTGTTTAGGGCTGATTGACTTATTCATTAGGATTTCATTAGGTGGTCAGTTTAAACCTTCTTCTATTTATAAATTGTTTCCAACCCATTTCTGACTTCTGTAAATGTATTCATTATTCATATGCATTTTATGAAGTGTTTAGCTGAACAATTTTAAACTTAATGCATTTTTTAATCTCTGTTTCTTTTCCCACTGGGAGTGATTGGCTTTAGTCACATAGAATTGATCTTAGCAAATACTTTAAGCACATGATGATACCTCATAAGTTAGTATATATGTAGAGTTTTTTCTGGAATGAGGATAAACATAATAAGCATATCAGGTTAGAAATTAATGAATGATGAATGTCAAGTATTGTTTGAAGAGTCTAAGTGTTATTCTTTAAAGACGAAAAGTCCAAAACTTTAAAATGTTGCCTTTTTTAGAAGAGAAACCATGGGAGATACCAGAAGGAGACTGAGGGGGACAGGCCCATGGGGTGATTTAAAACAAGCAGATTGCAGATGGACCTTAACCACCATCAGTGCAGCCTACAACAGCACGGAGGGTAGTTAAAAAGACAAGAGAGTCAAATCCTTCCTACTTTTGGCTTATAGTAAAACAAGGGGCAGAAGTCACAAGTTGTTATTTAGGAGGTTTAGAGTGGATATGGGAATGACCTCTTCTCTCGGGGGCTGGTCAGAAAGGTTACCCAAAGAGGTTTTAAAATCCTTATCCTTGCAGGTTTTGAAGACTCGTGTAGGACATCTGACATGGTTGCCAGTTGTCCTGCTGTTAGCCAGAGACTGAACTAGACAACCTCTAGAGGACCCTCAAACCAGCTCTTGCGTAATTACTCTGAGTGTTTTATTTAACATTAATTATTTGAATTATAGTTGTTAAACATTTCACAAATAAGGACAACACCAGAGGAAATTATACAGTAACACACCCTTGTAGTTTCTCACACAGTCTTTTTCACTATGCACAGATATGTAATACTGCATATTGGTCATTTAACATAGGACATAAACTGACAGCTCGCAACGAGAACCAATGTGGAATTTAAAGTTTGAGAAAAACACCCTGTCAAAAGATCTCACCTTGCAAATATAGCAATAAATGGCAACACAACATATTCTTGAAGGCAGAGGAAAAAAATCTTTTGCAAAATCTATACTGGTCTCAGATAAGAAATAGCTCAGCAATTGCAAACCACCTGGAAACTCAGAGAAACTCAAAAAGTTGTGTAGCCAAGGCATAACAAGCTGGGGCCAGTTTCAAGTTGTGCGATTGGGTTTGTACAGAAACAAGCATGGGTGCCATCTGTCACTGTGGGTGACCTTCATCCTATTCATTTACTTCCCCAGCTAAAACAGACGTTCTGTTCACCATGGCCATTTCTTAACATTCAAGCACAGCAAGGCTATTCCAATGGATTGCCGATGATCGGGCACTTAAAACACTGAGAAAAAAATAACATGATTAAGTAAAATGAAATGATTATGGAATTGAATTCTTGGCAAGGACTAATATATTTTTATCATTTTCAGATCTTTTTGCATTTTTAACATTTTATTTGTGGCATCAGTTACGTCAGGCAGCTTATTGCTATCTATAAGGGTCAGCAACTCTCTCAGGTGCCAGACCTGGGACACTCTCAGATCAGTTGCTGCTTGTCAGCTGGCCTCTCCGTCCACCCAAGAGCCTTTTTAGTCAATTGCTTTTAAATTACCAAAAGGGACTGTCAGCACTGTGAGGTCCCAACCACGCGTCTAATACAATCCTCTC
>VXAL01001862.1:131617-221125 GCA_013399475.1 Chauna torquata
AGCTCAGTTCTATGTTATTCCAGAGTCCCATGTGCTGTCCCCTGCCTGACATCGCTCCCCTGCAATTTTCTGTGCTATTTGTGGCTCCTCTCCATGTGTCCCAGAAAGCCTTTTTGGCGTGTCAGCTGGGTAAAACACTGGCTGGGAACAATCAAATCCAAAATCCCCCCAAAAGTGTATTGGCTGTAACATATGTATGTGACAGCCAGCTGCTTGTAAACAAATGAGTAACAGTTGACTTCTCCCCAGTGACACTTTTTGCTCCTCTATCTGGCTAGAGACTTTCAAGAAAATCATTTCATGGTATTTATTACACATAAGAACTTCAAGTTTGGTCCAATAGTGTTGAAACTGGGGACAGGTGAAAAACTACTAGAAGGGGGCATGACAGATGGGCAGAGAGTGCTTCCATCTCTGACAGCACCACTTTTTTTTTATCAAAATAAAAAAGAGTAGTGAATATGAAGGAGCATCTAAAGACTCCTAACACAGCTTTCTAGGAATGTATCAAACCAATAGCAGCTGCTCAGGCTGAAATTTGACTTCTTCACCAAAGCAAGTGGAGGTACAAAAAACTGAAAGGAACAAAAAGGTAAGTTTCTAAAACATTGCAGAGTCAACATCCCTGCATTTTTTTTGTGAGTCAGAGGTTCTGCATTGCTGGGGAGCCTGCAGGTAAAATAAGGAAAAGAAAATCTATTATCTAACCGTGCTAAAGAAATGTGAAAAATACTGCATTCAAAAAAACAAATAAACAAAATGAAAAAAAACCAAAAAAAACAAAAAAAACACCACCAAAAACGGGGAGGGGGGAAGTAGTTTAATAGCTGTGTGTTTGACATATGGCAAATCAACCACAGTAAGAATATTCAAAGAATTCCTGAAAGATTGGAGAAACTTTAGTTAAGTATGCAAGGCAGGTCTGTGCAATGCTTAATTAGAAACCAGACAGCACGAGGAATAAAAGACTCAAAATGGGGGGAAAGTCTGTTACACAATTTTAAGACTGTGTGAAGCTGCAAAGAAACTGAACTATGGACAAGTGTTGGAGAGAAAGTACGACTTTATTACCATGAGCTGCACTGTCTAATCGGGACCATACACATATGTACAGGCAAAACAAAACAGAAGGAGAAACGTGTGAAATACAGTGAGTATGTGCTAAGAATCGGCACGAAAGATAACAGAAGTGGAATTAAAAAAAGAGACTTAATATCACCCAGTCTTTGCAGGAAACTGCTACATTTGTCAGATGCATTCTGCAAAAGCCGTAAGATAAAGAATAAAAATATCTAAAGTGGAAAAAGTATACACACACACACACACGTATTCTGTATAGCAAAGCAGAAAAAAAAAAATTGGTGGGAATTTGTACTGAGGACTAAAACAACGCAAAGTTTAAATTATACCATGGCGTACCATGGGGGACATGATCTATCTACTGAAGTTTTGTATGAATAAGATTAAGAATTAAACAATTTTGAAAAGGTAAGCCTAAATGTTGCAGAATTTAGAACATCTATTATAAAGCTAAAAATGTCAAACAGCAGGTGTCATTAAGAGTTGATAACATAAAAGAATGTGAGGCCATGTACATAGAGACAAAAGCTGCAGATAAAAAAGAAATGCAGTGAATTTAGAAATAGAAGAGGAAAATAAATTCCCTAATATTAAACAAATAAAGCTAAGGAAGAAAGCGATGATAAAAATCAGTCTTACGTTGAATGTGTAAATGTGCTATGTAGAATTATAGATTAGCAGTCCAAAATGGCATAATTAGTTTGGATATGCTAGGTTGTTATTCACATTTTCCAAAAGTAGTATTATTAGAGGATATAGCAACTAAAGAAGTAATCTCATGCTTCAATTGGTATTTGCTGACATTCCAAATGTGGGAACAACTGATATGAACTGCAATTTGATTACTGTGTTTGTAAGGCTGTTTTTAAAACACATTATGTACCCATTGTCACTTCAAACCTAGTGTGTGCACAGTCCAGTGGTCCTGTGGAAGGTATTAATTTTTTTTTTAAGAATGATCTAAGAGAATAAGAATGAAGTTCAGAGTCGTATGTGACATCATTAACAGGGCAGCATGATAATGAATAATTCAAATACAAAGACTTTCTGCAGTTGAGCTGTTGTTCAGTCCAATGTTGAGAACAAGGCCATCCAAAGGAGGCCTGTTGAGCTTGCTCAGTGAAATCTGGCAGGAACAAGAGACATCTTTAGTTTCTTCCACAGAAGGAGGAAACACAGATGGATTCCAAATTTCAAAGATCAGAGAAAAGAGAACAAACTGTGGAAGAGGCAATACAGAGAGCTTCATGGAAAAGCATTAATTCAGAGGTTAAAATGCAGGAGGCACTGCAGAGATCTTCAAAACAAAGGAGGCAAGACAGGTATTGATCGACAGGCTTTGATATTTGCATTATATTATCACTAATTTCTATGTTTCCTTCAGAAGAAGAGCTGTAAAGTTATCTGGGCCACAAAGAATTTGATACATTCTGATCCCAGTCAGCAATTGTCACTGCTGGTTGACAGAAACATGACACAAAGGAGACATGCAGACCTTTTCTCCTTTCCATCAAACATGTTAGTTAATGTGTTATTTTATCAAAAACACAAGTCAAAGCTCTGATTGATCACAATTTTAAACAAAAAAAAATATAATGCTATAGGGTGGACATAGATATCTTCCAAAAAAGCAATATTCAAATGATGCAAAATCAGAAAACGTTGTATAAGTGTTGTGCACACAAATAAAACTAAATTTATATATGTATAAAGTTTTCTTGTATATTTTCTAATATCTTTCCCCCAATACATAGGATCTGTTTTGCTCATATAACCAATTTCTGTTCATGCCAACACATTCTTCATAAAGACCAATTTCCTGAAAAGAACGTTTTTCACAAACGTGTTATATGGCAAAGAGCAAGTCAATGCCATATCAGATTGCGTCAGGTGAGTGGAGCAGCCATACAGGGAACCAAATGGAAGTGGTCTGTATTTTCAGTTCTGTGCTATGCAAAATACATGAACTACATCAGTCATTCACAAAGGGGTTTCAAAATGTATACTTTTTGCTGCTTTAGCAAATAAAACTTTCTGCTTTTGCAGAAACTCGTTCTTGGTTTTCTGAAGTTCTACTTAGGTTTCTGAAGACCTAAAATATCCGTGGTGCTTTAGCACTTTACAAAGGCGGGAATTCTTTGCAGCTTTTTCAGTGTTATTGTCCATTGAGCCAAAAAGTTAAGGCAGTGTGACAGTGATACCAAGAGAAGGTAAATACATCCATTCCCAGCAGCATTCCTCCACTGTAGCATGTCATGGGGGTTTATGCTTCAATAACCATCTAGGAGAATAATTTGCTAAGTACAGTGATGTCTGGAGCAAGCTGATGCCCAGGAAATTTGATGTAAATACACTGCTCTATTCAAGTAAAGCTTCCCCAGCCCCCCGACTCCAAGGCCAACTGAAGAGTTTGCATTCCTTTACATCAATATTTGAATCTAAAGAAAAACCTGCTTTCTCCTACCTTGTTTGGGTTCAGCTTTCTATATACTTCCATAGTGACATCGTAATCACCTTGCAAATATGTGTAAGAATTGCATTATTCCTTTTAAGTTTATTTCAAAACCGAACTTACAAAAGTTCACTTTCAAGTTCATCACCTTTGTTGCAGTAACAAATGATACTTTTTTCTAATTTTCCCCCAAAAATAGTCCCGACTGAAATATTTAGCAACCATTTTCTAATTCACAAGCTGCATACGACAAGTCACATTCATTTCAATTTTCAAGTTAACTGATCGTACATCATTGCAGTTTTTAAAACGAATTTGCTATAAGAGTATAAAATTACTTCTTGCAAAGTTATATTAATTACCTTACATTTGACTGGCTAAAAAGTAATTTAGCACAAATACTTTTTCCTCCCTGTCAAGAGCTTTCTGGGTTGCAAAGACGACAAACAAGAGGAAAAAAGTGCTATTTTTTCAAATATTCTGTAAATCTGTTGTCTGTTTCCACAGCCCAGGAGCCTCTCAAGAGTATCTTGCTGACAATGAATGAATTTAAAAGTGTGTCCTACTCTTTTTGGTTCTCCTGTTAACACTGTTGATAGTCAAATACCTTAAGCAGGACTTGCTTCCAAATAGTGTAAAAAAAAAAAATTGCTTTCCTTGAAAGCAAAGTTTTGAACAAGGTATTATAGCAAAAAGTAAGTAGTGACGTAGTAAGTAGTAATGGCTTCAGCTTAGACAAGCAAAACAAAAGCATTAATGTGATTTGTTTTTCAAACAGTTAAGCTGCCTGGTTGCTGCCGTAAAGGGACAACAGCTGTAATTTAGAATCATAGAATCACGGATTCTAAATTTAATTAAAATCTAAGTAAAACAGAAGACAGAAGCGGAACTACTGATTTTTAGTGTAACATGCTTTGTTTCTAATAGACAGTGTCCTGTAGAACTGTGCTAGAAACAGTGTCCACAGGGCACACAGACAACACAAAAATAGGACTTCTGGCGCAGGAGAACCATACACCACCAAGTATGCAATATCAAGAGGGTGTATAATGCGAAATGCTTAAACATGCTTGAACTTTCCTTACATTCTTCCCCTAAACAGGCACAGCGGTCACTCCCAGAGGCAGAATCCTAAGACAGACATTTGTCATGACCCTGAGCAAAACACCTGACCCTGAGCTCTGGTGTCTTTAAGGAACTGCGCCTTCCAGGCACCATCTCTGAACTCTTTATTCTAGCAATGCTTACTGCTATGGCAGTTGCACTTTCACATAGTACCATGTTATTAGCTAGTCTCCTGAATCACTGATTAGAAACCATTCTATGAAACAAATGTAATTCCGTGTTGGAATAAGGAAGTTGGGAAATACTAAAGTCCTCTTTTACTATTGCTTTGCTGAGATTTCAAGTACTATTTACAGACAGACGCTTGAGTTATAATGTACCATGATTAGTCCTCCTCTCTCACATTCCTTGCTTCTAGTCTTATAGATTAACCATTAGTATGAAACTGTTTCCACAATCTTGCTAAGATAATATGAAACTAAATGTTTCCACAATCTTGATAAGAATTTTTGTAATGGGATCACTGTGCCTTTATGGTGGCATTGTTGGGACAAGAGGAACACAAAACATTTTATAATCTATTTAATCCATTTCAGTAAAAAAGATATTTTGTACATTTGAACTCAAGCAGGGAAGTATATGGATGATTTATCATTCCTGGCATATTCCAAGCAGTATCATTTCCCAAATTGGACAAGGAGGATGCAGAAGACCAACCACAGGGATAAGTATTTCCAGTTCCTTCAGGCACTATTCAATCACCCTCCTGTGCTGGTAATTCTTTCAATTCCCTTTTCCAATGTTTTAGTCCTATCTAAACAGCATTCTTTCGGTTGTTCTGTTTATCAGACAATGAGAAATGTTTCAGCTCCTCATAAATTATAAACTATAGCACCACCAGTTGCAAAAAGTGATTCATCATGATGTTTCAGCAACTGTGAGAAGGGCTTTTCCCATATAGATACTCACATGTATAAAAATGGTATCTTCAGAAAATCTTATTCACGAAGGGTATTTTGAAAGATTTGACAGAATCAAGGACAGTATGAGTGAAAATGCCATGACCAAGGATATTTTAATGTTAACATCATTTCTTCATAGAAAACTATCCAATATTCCAAGGAATTCATTTCTGTCATCAATCTACTAGTAGATAGTATAGACAAAGATACATTCAATGCATAAAGACATAAAAACTATACCGTTACAAAACCTGAATTCAATTTTAGTCAAAGTCCTTCATTAAAGAGATTATGATCAAGTGTGTCACTCATTTAAGTTTCTGTCATGTGCTTCCCTATTGTAGTAAACATTCTGAGCTGGCAGAATCATACTTGATATTTGCTGTTCATATCATGTTGTCCTTTGCTTTGTAACACCTGACCACACAATCTTCCATTTGGACCTTGATTCAAATATAGGCATCACTTAGAAGCGATGAGCAAATAGGCAAATAAGAGGATATAAATTCTACGACATTTTCTATGGAATTTTTTTTAACTCTATGGAAATAGATGCCAACAGACTATTGCTAGGAAAAAAAAAAAGGGACATTAGTAATGTTGCAAGAAGATATCAAGAAGGAAACAGAATAGAAAGATTAAGGCCTATTAAAAAAATAAATTTTAAAAAACAGAAAACCACTTAATTATCTCTGAAGTATCTGGTCCTTAACTGTATACATCTAATAAAAATAGAAAACATCTGATATAGACATCATAAAAAGCTTTACTTATCTTGGGACCTACAATATAGCCTTCCAAAAAGAATTTGTCCCACTCTTCACAAAAAGGAGAGACCAGATGCTGTCCCTATCCCATTAAGGGAAGCTGGGCATTACTAAGTGGAGCTAGCCAGTACTCTTTTGCAAAGGACAAGAAGAACTGCGTATAACATCAATAAAGGAAATAAGACCTCTGAAAAAAATGAAGCTCTTTCTGGAGGTTAGCTGAAACATTTGTGTGGGTTTGATGTCTTGCTTATCTATACTGCAGAAACGGTCATGATATTTTGCACGCAATTTGCAGAGGAACAGCATTAACTGTGCAAGTGACCATCACAGCCAGAGTATACGTCCTAAGGGCTGGATGTATTACATCTGATAGCACCAGCAAACAGCAGAGTCTTCCCTGTGCAACCTGATGTCAGTAATCCATTAATCTGATAGCTTGTATTGATTCTGCTCCTTCCATATTTCTGTCCTCACTAAACTTCAGAATTTGCCAAGGATACTGAGAATTAAAAAACAAACAACAGTGATTTTATCATGTCAATCACTTTGAACAAGGGCATTCTACTATCTTTTACAGATGTATTTAAGATTCTCATCACTGGGATATCCACAGGCCACAAAACCAGCCTGCAAAAGTTTTATATCAGTTCAAAACATATACATGTTTGTGTATGCACCTCTAAATGTCACAAGTGAGGAAAGATAAAAGTAAATGAACTTTCATTCTCCACCACAGTTTCAATCTGTGTGTTTGTTGTCATTCTCTTTCTATGAGAAAAATATGAGACAAGTCCAAATTTCAACACCCAAGTTTCCTTAAACTGGTTTATTGATCAGAGAAGCACAAAGCAGAAGGGGCCACTTCAGTTCAGTTGAATTACCCAAAATCTTATGGTAGGTGGGGAGATGGAGGCAGGTAAGCATTATTTGAGATGGCCTGGGATATCCCATCAGCCTCTATATGCCCCTTGAGAGTGTCCTGCAGGTTTTCTCTCATCTCTGACACCTTGTGGAGGAAGCCTTACATGGGACTCATCAACAATATTCAGGCAATGTAAATGAGTGCTAACATCATTTTAGGTGTCCGAGATGAATTTGTAACCCCTTCTTCACCATATTAAGACAGAGATTTTACACCCATACCATATTGCCCTGACAAAATAATATTTTCATAACTTTACTTGCTTAACTCAGGCTTTAGACAACAATAAGTGAAATGCCTCAAGTACTATTCACATGTAACAGTTAATCAACCAGGAGTTACTACAATCAAATTTCATCTAGAGTTTGCTTCATTTGGATGGGCCACTGGACAGGAAATAAATCCATGGAAAATTTTTGAATCACTTGAATCAGTGGTTTCCAGACTAGAAGGCCAACCCCCAGGTATAGTCTTGAACTTCCGAGAAATCCGTTTTTTCTCATAATCGCACTTGCAGTACGCTAATACAATATGACTAGTTTGTAAATGAGATTGTAACTGGAACCTGTTTAGGAACAAACACCCACACAGATGATGCAAGTGCAAAATTAACCATTGGAGCAATCCTCCAGGAATAATTTAGATTATAATGATTTCATGGTTCTGCAGATGCCTCCAACAGAGGTATATTATATGTATTAGTACTTAAAATGTTTGTTCACCTTATCATCTTTCACTTTATCCAAGTTCTGATTTGTTAGTTCAAGTTATGCCATTCAGAGGCTAGAACATCTTTTTCAGCTTTGGAAAGAGCAAAGAGAGAAACTTCAGAAAGCTGAACAAAAATTGAACGAAACACACTAAATGCAGCTTGTAGTGAAATCAGAGAAGCTGGACTTACCTGAATTCATTAGAAAGTTAAGAACTTTTTCTAGCTAACTAGAACTTGTGTGTTTTCTACACATGCACGCTGAAATATGCTGTGGTGCAAAAATATACATAGCAAATTATTTTTCTTTCCTGATGATTTATTTATATGACACCAGCACTCATGGATGCCAACATTTTATTGTATATAGAGTGTCAGTCACAGATATGCACTGTGTAAGGAGGAAGAACCTCTCCTGAAATTGCTTTGCCAAGCCCTCATTGCAGATTCAGTGAGTCAGAAGGCTTTTTATTTTCATAAAGTCTGCACCACCGGGCCTGGAACACACTGCGCTCAACAGCTTCTGAAGACATCCCCACAGAGGGAGCGCAAAATAATTGTAACCCCCAGTGCAACTAACTCTTAGTCCTGGGTTTTTACTATACCTCTGTGCGAGAGCTTCTCCAGGATGATCCTTAGGCGCTGAAGAACAGTGGGTGAAATGTCATATTTGTATATGTCTATTACTGGCACTCGCTGACATCTCCCAAATATTCCATCTGCAGGAGAGAGAAAAAGAAAAGGAAAAACATACATTTTATTTTCTGAGAGAAAGAAATGAACAATGAGATGCGCATTTCCAATGTACCCTAATTATATACTGAAGGGACCTTTTAAAAGACATTTTAAAAAGTTATCAAAGAACTACTGAAGTCATGAGGCAGGGTATTTTCTATCAAAATAAATAAATACTGGAAAGAATATTATTTGGGGGAAGAGTCTACTGTATAAGTTATTAGCACAGTTTATTTTATAAAGTTATTTCAGACTTCTGCCTCCAAAATCTTTTGATGTAAGACTTCTTTACTGCCAATTCAGTGGGAAAAAAAATGATGTTCAGAGCCTACTATGTTGCAGATGAAAAGCGCAGCATCCAGAAATATAAATATTAATTTGCAGAAACTATGAGGATTTGCTGAAACATTTTTAATGCAAGAGCTGTGTGTTAGGCATTGGTAAATGAGAACTGAATCTGTAATGGCTAGCAAAGGCTCATTTCAAGAAGTACCCTCTAATGAATGCAATAAAAGAAAGCTGCTCACAGAACAATGAGATATTAATGTGGCCTAATTTATTTAGCTCCATTCCATTTGTCTGAAATGACAGACTCTTCTCATCAATGTCTTTTCAAATCACACCTTCTAATTAATTTAGCTTCTTATTAGTCTTTATTTAGAGAATTGTTCATTTTGAGACAAGCTTCCTGTGTATGTGTGGGAGGAACACAGAGTTCAAACATTCAAATTACCTTTCTCTCTTTCACACAAAAGACTAATTCAGAGCCTAGGTGCTTCACATGCAATCTCACCATCTGCAATCCTAAGCCTCTGAGAAAGAAAGTGGGCTCATTTATTGTTCAAAACAGTTCGGTTCCATACAGTGATCCAAAGGAAGCAATTTAAATGCAACAAGTTTAATTAGCAAAATATTCTGCTGCAGTACTAGTTTTAACACAGTAATTACTTCTGCTCTGATATTACATCTATGCTCAAAGAGGACAGCTACATCAGATTAGCAGAAAAATAACGGTAAGTATTAATTTGCAAATGTCGATTACTTTCTCTGCTACTTCACAGAGCTAAAAGGCTACAAATGGAAACTACTGGCACAGCTGTTCACTAAACGCAAATAATAGCACAAGAGAAAATAAACCAATCCAGGATGCAACAAAAAATAGGCATTATTAGCCTTCACTGTTAAATAAAAATACCCCATTGAAATTAGCTAACTTCTGCTTTCTTCACCTTTCCAATCCTCCAGCCAGTTACAACTACTAAATTAAGTTAATCCAAATTAAAAATTTACCTCTCAGTCTATTTTTTTATGGGAAACTAGGTTTAGAAATCGTGTATACAGATCTGGTTTGTTTTTCTGCCAGATGATGTATAAAGCCGCATAATAGCAGATTAAAATATTCTGGGCAGAATATTCACTTGTGCTCAATAACCTGTTGCATCTGGAAATGCGAAAAGTATATAAATATCACTCATTCAAGTGGGTGGATAATGGGAATAAATAAGGTCCTGATTCAGAAAGGAATAGAAGAACATTTCAGTGTTTAAGAACAGGATTGTTCTTAAAGAACCATGACTTGAAACAGCCAGCTCTGTTTTGAAATACCACCACTACAGGCTACAAACAATTAGGACAATAAAAAATTAATATTCTACAAGTTTTTAAGACAATATACCTTAAACATAATTATAAACTTATTTTGGAGTCCAGAGAAGCATTCATTCTTCATAGACTAAAAATTTTCATATTACTATCTTTTAAAGATATCTCAATGGATGTAAAAGCTAATTCATCCACAAACTCTAAAAGAGGTCAAACTTCTTTTTCTTAAAAACAGAGTTTTCAGAAACCTTTAGCCCACGGCCACTGAATACAACAAAAACTATTTAAATTCTAAAATTAACAATTAGCATATGAGTCTGGGCTATTCAAACACACTGGCATTGCTTAGGGATTAACCGCAAATTATTTTGGCTTTTGTACTTGAAATATGGGCACGATAAGCTTTGAAGAGGCTGCAATCACAAACAACGCTCTGCTCCGCTAAACACAGCACTAGGAATGTTGAGGAGGAGAATTCCCCATGGAGTGGTTGGCAAATACCATCGCTAAAATAGGAGGGTCTTTACAGTGGGGAGTACAGTTGGACTGGAGTTGTGCAAACAGTGGATTTCATAGGTCACTGCAGTAAAAAAAAAAGAAATTTTCCTAGTTTTTTCTGTTTGATTTTTATTTGATTGCAAGACTCTGTGGCAAGATTTAAAACCTAAATAATTGAAGTTCAGCATTCAATTTTCAGGGTACCCCTTCATTAAATGTTCTTAAAGTTACATAGACTGCAGGGAAAAAAGGCAGGGGAGAGCTATTTTACCAAAAAAAATTTTGTAAACGTTCCCTCTTCTTTCTTTCCAAGAACACTATTTGGCAGATGTGGCCCAAAGTCATAAATGGCTTTGGTCCAGCACAAACCTCATTTTCATAGAATCATAGCATCTTAAAATATCCTGAGTTGGAAGGAACCCACAAGGATCATTGAGTCCAACTCCTGGCTCCGCACAGGACCACCCAAAAATCAGACCCTATGTCTGAGAGTGTTGCCCAAATGCTTCTTGAACTCCAGCAGGCTCGGTGCTGGGACCACTGCCCTGGGGAGCCTGTTCCAGTGCCCGACCACCCCCTTGGTGAAGAACCTTTTCCTAACACCCAGCCTGACCCTCCCCTGTCACAGCTCCATGCTGTTCCCTCGGGTCCTGTCGCTGTCACCAGAGAGATCAGCGCCTGCCCCTCCGCTCCCCTCATGAGGAAGCTGCAGGCCGCCATGAGGCCTCCCCTCATCTCCTTTTCTCTGGGCTGAACAATCCAAGTGACCTCAGCCGCTCCTCATACGTCTTCCCCTCCAGACCCTTCACCATCTTTGTAGCCCTCCTTTGGACATTCCCTAATAGTTTTATGTCCTTTTTATATTGTGGTGTCCAAAATTGCACACATTACTTGAGGTGAGGTCACACCAGCACAGAGCAGAGCAGGACAATCACTTCCCTTGACAAGCTAGCAATGCCATGCTTGATGCACCCCAGGATACAGAAAGCCACTCAGCTTAGCCTGCCACGACCTATCTAAAAATAGTGTGGTCTTTACAGGGAGTGACTACTCGGTGTATCTTTCCAGACCAGCAGACCCCACCTCTGGAGCAGGGCGGTGCGGGGCCACTGCAGCAGATGGGCCCTCAGCAGCCTGCAGAGCGCCCATTTCACTTCCAACACCTCCAGTGAGCAAAGCCCGATGAATCGCCCAGTGTTATCATGAAGCAGAAAAAGGAAACTGGAAAAGCTTCCAGATTTTACAGAAGATGTCATGCAGCAGAGGAAGCTTAAGCATGAGTGATGCTTTAATAACCACCATCCAAGGAAAAGCACTGTAGGCCTACAGCCATTAAGAATGTGCTCGTACTGAACTTTGATTAAAATTGTATTCCAAGAAAGAAAGTAATATGCGAGAGACATCTGCTCTTTACACATGCCCAGAATGAGGGAAGGTTGAGACAACTGATCAATATACACATATGGTTGCTATTAAAGTGCTATCATTTGCTAACCGTTAGCAAAAAGTAGTATCTGAAATTTCCATAGTAATACCATGTAAGTTATACTTAGATCTGGGAACATCTGTGCTGGCAGAATCGTAATGTTAACTTTTAGTTGGCTTCTACACTTGTTTCCAGAGAAGAGACTAAAACACAGGAATAATATACCCAAGGAGATGGTGAGATACTTCCTTAGATATTTAGCTATTTTGCTACTATGTTTAATATTTGAGAAAGAATCCAAACATAATTTTTTAAGAGCTCCTATTTAAAAGTTTTCATTTTGACAAAGACATATTACACAGTTAGATGCTAAGTTTAAAAGACACAAATTTAACCAAACCCAGATGCCCAATAAGATCTCAAATAGTGGCAGATGAACCTCTTCTATTAGAGACAACACCATGGACCATGGTACACTATTTACACAGAATATTTATCAACTTCTACTGAAAAAAAATCAGCTGATAGATTAAACAGTGAACAAGTGTTTTGACACAAGCTGTGGAAGGATGACTCTTGACGGAAGGTTAGCTGCAAATGGAAAATTCCCATCTTAATTCATTATTATTGCCCATTTACAATGAATTAGTGGATATTTATGCTACCTATTGAGGAAGGAAGCATCATGCTGCATCCATGACTGACATCTAGGTACTGAATTACGTAAAAGGAGACCATGAAAAACCATAGTCTGAAACAGAGTTTTTAAAAGTTTATTGCACCAACATGTTGAGTTGGTAAGGTAGTCAGGCATCACTGGCTGAGCAGATACTAAAAAGTCTTTAGAAATTTACAGAGTGACCACCTTTGCCTTGAAGGTGAGGCTATTTGTGGGCAGCTGATTCATTCAATTCATTTTAAATAATGTTTACTACAAAAGAAAAAAAAAAAAAACACAGAGTCTAATAAGCTGTTCTTAGCTACAGAAACTTATCCCCTCCTGGAACGACACTTGGTATATGGCTAATCTGAGAATCCAAACATGTATACAACTCTTGGCTCAGTTTTAAATACCAGCAAAAAAAAAAAAAAAGATTGAGTTCTTGTTGAATGAATTTTGCTGCTGAGCAAAGCTATGAGGACTGGTCGAGGCACTGGAGTTTGTCTGCAGGCAGATGAAAGCTTAATAGATGGAAATTAAAAGATTGTGTTCTGCAGTAATTAATTATTTAGATCTACATGCAGTGAAATTTTCATATGGTGCTGACAAGTGACCTTTGCAGAAGAGCCTCCAAGCAGCTGATTTGAAACACTCAGTTCTGCCACCGCACAAGCTTCCTGCAGCAGCAGGGAAGGAAGCAGCAATCCAGACAGCAACAGTACTTGCACACAGAGGCCAACCAATGCTTCAGCTTCGTTATCCTAATTACTTGACAATTGTTGAAAAATTATACAGTAAAGCTTTGTCTAAAAAGTTTTGCTTCATATTGTAGGCATTGTGCTTTCTTTCTGTGTTGTAATGTGAACAAGAAAGCCCACAGATCCAGCAGTAGATGAAATTGCATCTGCTGCCACCTCTGACTCATTTGTGCTCATGTAGCTGTCATCAGAGGACTTCCCCTAATGTCTCTGCACAGTTTTCAGTGTGCACCATTCTTCAGCAACTAAACCTTCTGTAAGAAAAGGATTCTTTCTTATCACCGAGTATGAACACTTCATTCCCCTTCCCCTAACTATGGGTTTAAGGAACTGTAAGGTCCAAGAGTAGTCTGGGACTAATGAAAATGCCAATACTTGGTGTCTTATAACCCAAGGTTAGAGCCCCATTTGCCTTCTAGAAAGAATAAACCATATTCCAACGAGAAGCATAATATCTGCATCTCAAAAGTCTCATGATACTTTACGTCAAGGTCACAGATGTTAAATATTTTAGGAAGTATGAAGGAGACTGTTGAAGTATTTTACTTTTCTCTCCCTGCTATTCCTCTCCAGTAAGCTGTTTGTTTTCAAAATCCTTTTGCAAAAAGAAAAAAAAAGTTACTGTTTCTTGAAGAGCACATTAAGTTGCATTTCAGGAAGCTTATTTCAGAAGATATAGCCCACAATCTACACTCAACATTTACAAGTAAGGTCTTCAGCAAACAACATATTTTTAATATTCCATTTTTTAAAAACTCGTAAGTTACGTCTCTACTTTTAAATTCGCTTTTACAAGTGAGGTAGAGATCACACAGATGGAGCAACAGTGGCTTCCACAGTGTCATTTCTCACGTAATGTTTTGAAAATACTACTTCAATGCTTTCAAACAGCAAACCCTTACAACTCTCACTGTAGCAGTTCAGCAAAGCTTCTGTCTGAAAGCATGGTTAACTGCACTGCAAATCTGCAGCACTCCACAGAGAATGCTGCCTTTCTAGGAGGCAATCTCCCCCCGTTAAACTTTTAAAACCTTTTTACCATTTTATTTTGCTTACCCATGCGCAGCCTCAGTAGTCTTTGGTTATTTCCATTTCGGAGCTGTAAGAGTGGCATCTAGTGGACAGTTTTCATGCTCAGGGATAAGTCCTGGAGCACTCATTATTCACCTGCTAAATTTATTGCTTTCGGATGCATTTGACTTCATCTGGAATACACAGCTACAGTTACAGCCACCCTCAGCCTTCCCTATCCTGATGGCTGATAGGCATGTGAAAGTTTTTAAGGCAGTTAGTTAAAATTAAGGAATACAATACCAAAAAATATACATATGGCTAAGATATTTGTTTCTAGAATTAATACACTATTAAGACAGCAACTAAATGCACACAGATTGTTTTAAAAAGAGTATGTAGTGGTACTCTGCTTTTGCTAGTGTGTAAGGTATAACACATTACATAACAAAAGTAAATCCTCTATTGTAAATAAAACACAAAGTATATTTTTGTAGATTTATGTTTTAGATTTAACAGAGACACCACAAGAAGCAGAAAATAACAAAATAAGGAATTCTAAACTTGAATTTTTCTTGCTTTTTATCCAACAGAGAAACACCATGTAACGGATATTAGCAATAGTCCAGTGAATAGACTCCTCATCAGCAACTACATAAACTGCTGCCTGAAAGTCAATAGCAACTTATAAATTCTGTGGAAAGCCAGATCACTTAACAGTCCTGTGAAAGGGCTCCAACAAGATTTAACACCTTTCCTCACCTCTTTAGGCACAGACATTTAAGGATAAAACTGCATGGCTGGTCAGTTTTCAACCAAGAAACCCCAAACCTGAAAACCCGGAATATTTCTGATTATGGAAACAGTTGGATGGCATGCTAGTGATTATGAAAGTGCTCATATTAAATGACAAAATTCACATTAACATTAGTATTAGTTAGCTGTTGTGCAAACACTGTGATAGGGCTGGGATTTGCAAAGCTCCAGATCCTCCTGGGCCACATCTGAAAGCCAGTAGCTCCTCTGAGGTTTGCAGTCTCCTCGTCTCGAGCAGTAATTCTGAGAGCAAGTTCTAGAGGACTCTGTTCTTCCTTCATGGGAAAAAGATATCACCTTCAACGGAGGGGAGATATTCCAGAAACTGCTTCTGTGCTAACCTGCTTAAGTGGTGGATTGTATGGTCCCAAAATATAATGCACATTTTCCCTTGAGAGATTTTTTATATTACAAGAAAAACATGCAAACTGTAGAGAAAGTAACTAAAAAAATCCTACTCTCACTTAAGTGCAGCAAAAAGAGGGAAGGAAGCGATCATGACAACTCTACCTACAGTTTATCAAAGCAAGAAGAGAGCAGGCTAGCCATGAAAATAAGTGCTGCCCACTCCCCCCCAGAAAAACTAAATTATTCAGCTAAGAGAACAAGAGGTCCAAATTTAGATCCCTACTTTCTGTGATTCACAGCACAGAAGCGAACCTCAGTCTTAATGGGTCCTCCATCAGCCTCCCAACCAGAGCAATAATGGCCATTCCTTGGGAGGAAAGGGTAGGAGGGAGTTCAAGAAAAGGAAAAAGTAAGACTGAAAAGAGAGCAAGTCTTAAATTTTCACTGCTAAAGCTAATGTTCCAGTGGAATAATGCTTGAAAAACTTAGCATTTCTTAGAGAACCAAACTCAAATTTTCCACAGTCTAAGTAACTATGTGGAATAAAAGCTGTGGTTTTTGTCTCCATGATTAGAATAAGAGAGGATGACAGAGCTCTGACTGTCTCCCTCTGTGACATCTTCCACATCCAGGTAAGCACTGCAGCCTGTAAGCCACAGAACCCATCTGCCTCTACTTCTGATCACAGAGACCAACCCAGATTTAAGGCAACCTTTGAGAAAATACCCAAGAAGCTCTAATTGTAATGTATTAAGAGGAATTTCTAAGCAAAACCACAGGTTCAATATTAACTATGATGTCTTCAAGAAAAAAGAGTTTGCACTCCAAATTATCTGAACAACAACTTTTTTTGACAGCAATGGTACTAAAGAGAAAACAGAGGAAAGACTCAAACGTATAAATCCTCCTCCAACTGGAAAGATATCTTAAATTCAAGTACAAGTCAAGTATTAGTAGACTTACAATAAAGCTCTCTCTTTAGCATATTTAGTCACTGGACTGCAAGATTAACATGTATGTTTCTACTTTACATTGCTATCTCATTAGAGATAAATCCGAGCCATGTACCACCCTCCATCTAGAAAAAGCTTTTTCCGGCACACAGACAGACTACTGCACTAAATTCTGACCAGATCATGACTGTGAAAATATGGATAAACTGAAGAAGTTCAGACAAAAAGGAAAGAAAGGAGACAGCCACACAGATCCTTAAACATTGAGCTATCTGATTCTTTATGGGAAAAGACTAAAAGTTTATGCAACCTGGCTGATTATTTATGATTTATGACATTATTGGCAGAAACGGAGTGAAAAGACAAAAATGAACAGGCTGAATCAGAACAAGTTTCAAGCAGGGAGAAAGTATTCTGAAGCTGTTCAACAGCCTCCTGGAAGAGCAACGCGTCTCCCTTTGCTTGGACTGTTTACTATTAAGCTAGAGCAACAGGGACTGATGAAATAATTCTTTTTTTACTGAATATGCAATTAGGAACAGAGGTTACTGGAGGGACTAAGAATTTATTTATGGAAGCAATGACATGCAAATATACTAATGCTTATTTATGTGCACTAATTTTCCAAGTATCACTGAGATGTACTTCAGTCACTTCAAGGATCCCCATTACATTTTCAGCTGGTGCCAAGAACCACTTTGGTGCTGGCAATGTCTTCACTGTGTGATCAGACTAGAGCTGCTCTTGCATCTGTATTCCCAAGGCAAAAGTAACTCTGCAAGAAAACATGTTCAGCAAAATGGATTTCTGCATTAATTTTCATTTGGTATCAAAAACAAAGTAGCGAAAGTTTTAACTGGAGCTAAGTGCCAAGAGCTGGTATGTGAAGAGTTAGTTTACGGGTTTGCAGGAGACTGTTCTCATGAAAACATGACTGCTGACCATTCCATTCATATTCATTACAGGCAATATCTATTAGTTAGGGCAAACTTAGTTTATTTCTGACCTTTGCCAAACTTGAAGCTTCCTAGGTCTTTGCAGAACAATATTTATTGAGACAGCAGATTACTTTTGTAATCTGAGCTACTGAATTTATTCCTAAATGGAATTGACTTCAGACATGCATGAAATTATAGCAATAAAGATCTCCATCTTGTTCCCTAGCTGCAAAGTATTACAAAAATTATGGAAAATTATGTTATGCCAACCTGAACACATCAGCAGAAATTCTAAATGCATTCCTTTATGAAGGGGAGGGGAAACCCTTATAAACTAGGGTAACTGCGCAGAGTACACCCAGTGGACTGATTAAAACTGTTTGGAGCTATCTCAGAAATCTCTGCACCTTGCTCTGGCACAAAATATCAGTGTGCCTATAGAAGCCATGGCACACCAAGCTGCCTCTGGCAGCCTACATAGAGGCAGGGGAAAGCCAGGAACCTCACCTCAGACTTAGACAGAGGGATGCTAACTGCTGAACTGACTGGACGAAATGAATAATAGTTTTCAAATAAAGTATGTTTTAAAACAGCTAAATATGTTACATACCTAGGACCACCTATCAGAAGCTGTATCAAGAAGTTATTTCTATCACAATAAATTAGAGGTCCAGAGGCAGCTGTCCCCCCCCACACACACACCCCATGACAGAGCCTGAGCACCACCCGCAGCTTTGCTAATGGCAAGAGGTGACAGGAACGAGACACTACAGACCTCCTTGCTTGGTTCAGACCTCAGCGTTCAGTCTGAGACAGTCTGTACCAGGACAAAAGCACTAGTAAGGTTTGTGGATATATGAACATGACAGCAGTAAGTTGGAATAAGGAGGTGATGTTATTCACTATGCAGCATTGATGAGGTCAGTATGGGAATACAGAGTTCTGGTGTCCAAATTTTAAAATGAATGATAAATTTTGGAAAGGAGACTGAGAGAAGCAAAAGAGATTATCTACGGGATGGAAAAAGCCCTACGGTGAAAAGCCTTTTCCAGCACAGAAGTCTGCCTTCAGCACAGAGGATGATCTTTTGTATCTATAAGTAAGCCCACAGACAGATGAAATGATATGGGAATGGAGATGTGCAATAGGACTGGGAACAGTTGCAGAAGTATTTTATTCTCCACAGCTTTATTACTGTTCATAACATCTTAAGATTTGCAGTGTCTGAAATTATAGTAAGAATGGATCTGAAAAGCCAGATTTTCCTGCTTTTGCAATGGGTGCAAAGACCCCTCAATGTGTGGGAAATGTGCAACCCCAAATTGCTTCCTATTTTATTCACAGAATACATACCACTCACAGGAAATATCTAACATTTGAGCATACTTATAAATAGTAATGTGCTTTTTGAAATAGTGTATACAACTACAAGCCATTATTAAACTGGAGTTTGGGGGAAGAATTTAAGCTGCAGTTTAAGCTTTAGATTTTCCTGGAATTTCAGTGGTTAAGTACAGAAGTTGTATAGTCAGCATAAAGACTTCTTAAAAGAATACAGAATATATAAGAATAATTTTGAACAAAACATGTATGCTACAAAAGGAAGAAGTAGCATTTCATCAAAGATGCAAAATAAAAAATCCGGAAGTCAGGACTACAGGATCAGCAAAAAAAGCAACAGAGTATTTCACTAATGAGTGTCATACTATATCTAAATTTCTCCCTCATACTATATTGCTTATGAAGTAGCAGATTCTTGCTTGGGACAACAAAACTGCACAGAATATAGTAGATCTGCTTGCAGTCTCTTCTTCACTTCTTCCAGGCAGAAACCACCACTTTTTTCAGCATGTTTCAACAGAGCTAACAAGAAGGATTTCAATTATAAATGAAGGAAAATGCCTCTGCCCAAAATCTTTTCTTCTGAAGTTTCTGCTGGATTCTAGAAACTGGTAACAAACATTTCAGTAGTATTGCTGAATTTCCGATGCATATTAGATAGGTACCTATTCACCCAGGTCTCTGCCCGAAGACTGCTTCAGAGTTTCACTCTTTTGC
This sequence comes from Chauna torquata, assembly GCA_013399475.1. Classification (NCBI taxonomy): domain Eukaryota; kingdom Metazoa; phylum Chordata; class Aves; order Anseriformes; family Anhimidae; genus Chauna; species Chauna torquata. The sequence goes on from VXAL01001862.1 coordinate 151,382, forward strand.
CAGTGCTTTGCCATTCCCTAGGTATTCAACCAGCCAAGCCTACCTCCCGTTCTGGCCAGCAGAAAGGTTGGCAAAAGGACCCAGCCAGAGGGTGATGATATGGGCATCACTGGAGACCTCTCCAGAGGCAAACATGTAAACAAAACAGTACACTGACTAATGAAAGGAAAGGGACAAAAAAATATTTTAAAAATAAAACAGGAAAAACTAGATTCTTGAGAAGATAAAAAAACCTACCAGCTTCTATCCCTCATCATATTTTAGCCTTGATTTCCCAGTCAACAAAATGCTTCTCTGATGAAACGTAATTTGGATATACCAAAACCAGAAAGATTTCCATGCCATGTATGTATATAAACAATTTTCAATGTACCCAGACATTTTTGTTTAACCTACAGTAGCATTTTCTCCCAAAGGCATCAACCAAAATCCTCTAATCCAACTTCTGCATATTCAGCAACTGCAGTAACTTTCCGGCATATTTCATTTCTTTCTTTAAGGTCACTGAGAACAGGAACCATAGAAAAGTGTTAAAAATATTTGCTCCTATTTTCAGTGTTTATGAATGAACAATGTAGGAACAGAGCATCCCATTTCTGTCATATCTGGGGCATCACCCTATTCAAATAAAAACGTTCACCCCGAAGTCAAGGAAGGGCAGTCCAGCAAACAAACTGCAAATTTTAATAAATTCCAGATTTTAAAGGCAGCACCCTAAGTCTTTTGTACAAACTTCATTTGCTGCAAAGTTCATATTCCGCCTCAACCACTGACTGCTGTCATATTTGGTGCAACTTGTTATGGGTGGAAAGATAAGCAGCAGGGCAGCAGAAAGAGGAGGTTTATCTCTGGCAGCTAATCTCCTCAATCAACAGCACTCAGCTCTGCTTAACAGCCGTTGCCAAGTAACGGGGAGCAGCTTTTCTTATCGGCTTCATAATGTTTCATTGACTATTCAGGCTAGAATAGAAAGCTGTGACACTCAGGGTTATGAGCAGCACAAAATGAAAATGGCATATTATGTGGTATGAAGAAGAGAAATCTTTTAGCCCTCACCTTATCTGGACAGTGACTGTTACTCCAAAAAAAATCATCTATCATTTTCTGCTCTGCTTATTTTAATATCACAAAACAAACAGAAAAATATATCTACATAAACAAGATTTCTTTTTTAAATGGTGTTGGCAGGTCCTCAGCAATTCACTGACATTACTGATACCTCTTACATAGAGACAAGGGTTGCACAGATCCCTATTACATTACTGAAAAGCAAGTGTTCATTGCTTATTCTAAAGCTATTGCAAGCAGCTCCAATGTGTTGAGGGATGTCTTCTCACAGTAGATGGGGTCTTTCTCAAACCGTGATAACCATGACCAGAATAAGACAATCTATGCAAAACTAACAACATTACATTTCTTTAACAGTGTCACTGCTTCTCACTCCTGTCTTCATCTCTGCACAGGTTCTTATTTTCAGTCCAAATATTCATACTCTTCACACACTGGCACAGGAGTAGTAAAACCTTATTGCATCTCTTCTGATTATGAATTTTAGTATAAACACCTTTCTGAATATCTGCTTACTAAAACTTAAATCTGGGCCCATCTAGAATCATCACAAATTATAACTGTCGTTGTATTTGCATGTTATAGTCAACATATCCAGGATATTATCATTACTCATCAAAGGAAGTATTGTAAATAAGAGAATATACCTAGACACATTCACTGTATCACAAAACTTAATGATATTAGAAAATAAAATTAAAAATTAGAAATTAGAAAATATGTTTGTTTACCGTTGTACCATCCCAAAGCTACCATATGCAGAGCTATGACCCCTCAAAGTTTTGTCTTTGGTATAGTAACGTATGCCCAGAAAATGTGAGGAATATTCTCCAAGTTTACATTCACGGAATTCTTTGTCTTTCACATGAAGTTAAGGTTTGGATTTCAGGCAAATATCTATAAGCATATGAGTTTGCAAGTACTTCCAAAGAATGTCATGTTAACCATTCTCCTTGTCACAAACTCCAATGCATTCAGCTACTGTTAAGCACATGACTAATTTTAAATTCATTGGAAGTCTCCTGTATGTTACCGGGAATATTTCTACGCTCAAAGATAACTACTCACTTAAGCAATTGTCTCTAATGCAGCCTCAAATGTTCCATGGCTGTCTTGCATTTCCAAAATTTTAGAAAACCTGAAAAGATTAAAAGTAGTTGCAAAATGCTGCAAGCGTCTTATAATACTGTATTTGGTTTGCATGGTAAGGGTTTGGTAGCAGGGGGGCCACAGGGGTGGCCTCTGCGAGAAGAGCTCAGAAGCTGCCCCAAGTCAGATAAGAGCCAGCTCCAGCCAGCTCCAAAAGGGACCCGCTGCTGACCAGAGCTGAGCCAATAAGCGCAAGCTATCTCTCAGGAAATTTTGAAACTTTGCTGTAATATGTAGCCCATAGGGTGAATATGATCTACTGAAGCATAAATACACCTTTCTTTGGTGCTGAATTTTACTATACAGATATGACCTCCAAGTACTCATTGAGCTTTGGTTGGAATGTCTTACATGATCATGCTACAGCATGATATGGCTACTGGCTTTCTTAGATTTAGAATGGGATTGATGAACTAATTTCACAAAGACATAATTGTACTTCTGAGATATACTACGAGACTCACTACACTCTCACTAGTAAGCCTGCAGTTTTATGTAGACAATGTATTTAGATAACCAGAAGCAATATTATCAACTTCTCCAGCTACTCATCTCCTTCCATTTTTCATCATTAATGAGAATATAGAAATTTTAAATAAGACAAAGTACTGTTTCTAACAACAAATAAATAAAGGAAATGTTTCTTTTCATACTTAATGACCTGAGTTTTAGGGAAAAGTGTTCTTAAATTCGATTCAGCCCACCAAACCCTACATAAGAGACTGGACAGGTTAAGTTAGGAGTTGCTAGAGGTTTCCTCCAAAGCCAACAAAGAGAGAGCACATGCTAAACGTGATGCAGCTAAACTAAAATCTAAATCATTAAACTGAACAGATACATGTCTTGGTATGATTAAAGTCACAAGGCTTTGATGAATGGAATAGCCATAATGAAAGAACAAACTCTAAAAATCTGTGAATTCAACCTTAGTTGAAGGTGCTACTATTAGTTTTCAGCCAGCTTTGCTTTTTGGCTAATTAACACTAAGAGGAGGTCTTATATCTATCTCAGATTGCTTGAGTACAATAATAAGCTGAAGTAGGAGATGGTTCAAAAGAGGTGTTGAGTTTTCTTCTATTACTTAAATAAATTTATAAATGTGTTACTAATTAGAATCTCCCAATACAATCCAAAAGAAAACAATTAAAAACAGGACCAAGATTAATGTTCAAGCTTCTAGAGACTTGACGTGCATTTTAAGTACTCATATCTGGATATTACCTTTTAAAATAAAAAATTAAAATAAATAACTGCAGAGAATTTATTATAATTAAAAAAATGTGGGAATTATTTTAACTGGAATGTAACACCAAAAAAAACCAAACCATATTTCTAAATATATTCCCTTCACTACACTTCTATGACGATATATAAATTGTAGAAAAAACTAGGAACATCAGTAATTTTGGTTCTTAAGACTTTTGCTTTTTGTTCTGAGCCAGGGAAATAATGTTAAGACCTTAGTCATGGAGAGGTGACAAGGTTCATTAGAAGCAAATGATAGAATAGACTGAAGGAGAGAGAATGTATTCCATCTCTTCATCTCAGAAGCAAATACAACCTGATATAAATGGGAACCTATTCGGCTATGACCACATACTGCGATGCAGAAGCACTGCAGGTGATCGTAGGACTAAAGTTTCCAGTCCCATCAATAAGACTGCACCAGCTCTTGAGGCTAAGCCCCGTTACATTAGGATGTGTCCATCACCGAAGTTGCTTCTTCAAATATTAGGTCAAGAAAACTCACTCTTTGGCAGTTCATAAAGAGTATATCATCTCAAAAATCCATTTAAATTTCTCTTTCAATAATGTATAATTGTTCCTTTACTCCTGTGCCACATCAGTAGTGACACTACTTTTGAACATTCACATTGGGATCCCTACAGGCCAGATTTTCAAAGCTGAGCATGTACACATAAGGAACAAAGGAATAAAAATATCATATAGGTACAGGTATTGAGATCTATGTTTTGTATCAGTCACACTGACTGTGTTATAAGCAAACAAATACTAACTGCAAGTGCCAAGGTGGGAAGCATTTCCATATTATGATGTACAATCTGGGGAAGATGGTTAGGCCAAAATGAGGGCAAAGTATACTGTTACTGCTTTTACTTCTGTCCCATGGTGATACTGTTCCAAAACCGTAAATCCCTGTCATGTTGTTTCAGTCCTTTCATGTTTCTAGTGTCTGGAGTGGAAGAAAGGGGAAAGAAAGTGACTTAATTGAATCCACAATTCGGCCAACAATGCTGAACAGATGTTGGAAGAAAAGTTTTGTGAAGAAATATGAAAAAAAATCTTACTTTACTTACTTTACTTTTATATAATAAAATAAGATTTTATACTCAAAAACAACAAGCTTGTCAGTAATTACAGGAATATAGTTCCCATACAGATCTGTCATTAGGCTTAGGTATTCTAGTAGAACCATTAGAAGTGCCCTCTTTTTACCTACAGGCAAAGCACTTATGCTAAGCTGCTTCCATACATTTAAGGAATTGATTTCAACAGCACTCTGAGTTTGGGTTTTGTTTTGTTTTTTTGTGTAAGAAGGCTTCAGAATAATTTCTACAAAACCAACATGGATCATCTTTAATTACTGCATTGCAACCATGGCTATTTAAAAACCCAGCCTCAGCAAAGTGGATGACAAACATTAATGAGCAGTAATGCACACACGGTATTGTAAATGAAAGGATAATGAAAGCAATTTATTTGAAAATTAAAATATGATTAAGAATGGCAGTCTGTGCTAGGACCCAGATGCCAACAGAAAGCAACCAATGTGCAAGCAGACTGTCATTAATTTGGGAACCGTATGAAACTGCTTTCCTTTCTTTGACAGTTTTTAATATAAAGTAACTTAACTAATGGACAGCATGTATACACCGGAAGTCACAAGACCTATGAGATTTTTAGAAGTAATGAAGAACACTACGAAGTCTTCAAGAAGAGACTCTCCAAGAGAGAATGGAGAACGTTTAGAAGAGACTTCAAATTTTAGGTAGGATGAATTACACTCTGCAAAAGTGCCTCTCTACATTGACTCAGGAGAGACTGTCCATTCTTAACTTATACTCAGCAGAGTACCTAAACTGAGGTCAGGTGAACCTAGAGCACATCTCCAACAGCAGGTGCTCATGCCAGCACCGTAATTAGGAACCGGACACTCAGAAAGTCCAAAAAGCAGGTGCACTGGAGTTAGCTAAACACATGCAGAGTATATCTAGAAGCTGTTTAACTACAAAAAATAGTAGTTCTCCTTCACATATGTTAATAAGCACGTTTTAATGAGACCATGCACTTATGTCAAGGATCTAAACTGGTTCCATCTGTACAGTGTGGGCTACTAGTTCAAGTCTCCATCACTTCAAGAACCTCTGCACCTTTCTCCAAATCAGAGTATAGCATACCCTGAAACTCTGATGTTATATTAGGTACTAAAATAAAAATGCTCCTCCCCCCATATATATATATTTTTTAAAGAGTGGCTGCTTACACCAACTTTCTGTTGATGCAAAAGCTAACCATACTCAGCAGATTGCTATTAAGTTGTCAGATCCACTCATATTTAAACACTCATGTTTGAAAATTTCAAACTAAGTAACTTCATCAAAGGCAGTATGTAAGAGGTACCTGAGATCCATGACAAACTGCTAAACCATACATCTCCAGACCTACATGTATGTCAGGATGTACAAAAATGTCACTGAGAACAGTTTCTGTTTTACAAAACAACTCCTTGACAGACCTGATTAAAAGGCAATGAGAGAGAGCTATGCTGAACAAAGGCAAAGGACCACTCTATCTTGATGGTACTGAACCCACTTGTTTTGTTCCAGTTGCAGGTCAGGGGCAGGTACCAATCATTTATCAGTCTAATTTCAGAAATTCAACATAGTCAGTTGGATAGCTGTTTTCAGGGACAAAGTTCCTGCTGTGACATATATTCTGTTACAAAAATCCACTTCATAAATGTATTAACTTGGACCTAAGGTTCAGGTTCAAAGAAAAACAGAATACTGTGCTACTATGAACAGGATTTTGTTTTGCATTTACTAAAATGTCTGTACAGTGTTCACAAGCTATGTAGAGTAAGGAAAATCAAGGATATCAATCAATAGCTTCTTTCACTCTACTTCCTTGAATAAATTTATATTTTATTTATATAAATCACTTATCCTCCAATCAAAAGACATCTCAGAAAAACAAATTTCATCAATATGCCTCCCAAAACCCAGTAGCCTCCCAAGACCCAATGTTTTCCACCATATCTAAGGATTTCGATCTTCTTACTCAATATTTGCCTGTGCAGCAAACACACATCCTCTTATCATATTTGAACCCCATGCAGTGCAGGAGCTTTTGCTCCATTCTTCTGAATGGAGAAGCACGTCTGCTTGTTACGAGTCATACGTAACCTGAGCAAAGCAGTACTTTCTAGCTTACCCTGGAAGAGAACTGCTTAAGAGCGTATAAATCCTCCAAACTTAGCATATTAAGGCCATCACTAAAGAAGTGATTCTATTAACTAGCAAGGATATACACTATTGAACACTGCAGACATCTTCCATCCATTTTTGTCTTAGATTATCTACTGTACCTATATGTTACAACTGTGGAAGTAAATATCTAATTATCTAGGACACAACTGGCAAGAATTTGGAGGTAACAGCTGTACCCCAGTTGAGCTGAACTTCTTACCATTAACAGCATAGTAAAGACAAAGAAAACAGTTTTATCTGCCTTAACAAAAGGCTGCTCCGGGGCCAGAATATTGCCAACCCCCCCCCCACCACCTTTTTTTTCCTATTGTTGCTTTGTTTTGGCTCTTACTAAATTTTACAAAGATTCTTAACATTTTCAGCTTCTAATGATTTCTTTTCTGTCAGTTAAACCAATCACTCAACAGATCTTCTTAAAAACTGCTTCGATCTCTGAACAATGCCACTTTTGGGTAGGCGACAAGGGCTAATCAGCAACGAAAAAAACAAAAACAGAACCAATGGTTGCTTAAAAATATATTTTAATCCTTAGGAAATCCACTGGGATATTAACAAAAGGTGGTTTTGTCTGCAAAAAGACATTAACATAGCCATTTATAAAACTAATAGGAAAGCGAGCACTGCTCCAGTAATAATGAAAGTACACTGCAGAATAACATTATGGAAATAGGATACCAAATTGAAGAATTGACCTTGGGGCCCTGGCTTATCCTGGATGAAGATGACTTGTGAAATGAAAATTTGGCTGTAATTTGTTCTTGCTTTCCCTAAAAGGTTGAAGGCATTTCTACTCCAAATGAATAAAATGACTGTTAATATCCTAGCATTAAGCTGGATGTTCTTAAATATAGTTATTTAAGTGTATTCAAATACATTTTCAAGTCTTATTTTTATTCTTAGAAAAAGAGAACTGGTTTTCTGTAATTTCTATCACAGTCAATTTCTGAGAGTTAATTTTTAAATCACTTCAGAGAGAAGTACCTGCTACAGCTGAATCAGTTGGATGCACTGTACTTACATATCAAGTGTTTATTCTTGATTTAATAGGATGCAATGGTCTGAGCATTTGATATTAACATTGAATGTGAAATACAGAACATGAGGACATTCCTTCAAATAATTGTATCACCTTCAAATAATGGAAAAAGATTATAATCTCTTCTAGAAAAAAATGAGAGCTAAAAATATGAGCTTCATAGTTTTGTTTAACATGAAACTCTTATTTAATAACGGCCATCTCTGCACCCATTCCAGTGAACAGGCAAATGTCATAACATGGCATAAAGTCAGAATTGAAATAAATCAAAAGAAAGCAGAAGGCACAGATGGATCATACTATATGCAAAGTCAAAAATTTGCATACAGTACTGTCCTTGAGGGTAGCAGGCATATATTAAATAGCATCAGGAATGAAAGGAAAGGAACATAGGCTATAAGTTCCACAAGTTTTCCAGCATGTCTTTTACTGCAGGAGTTTTAATTATTGATTCCATAGTAGTAGCTAGCATCCTCAACAATTTTTCACAGAATATGTTTGAAATGCAAGCATACACCAAAAAAAGCCATATGTGTATACATTTATTTATTTTATATTGTTATATTTTTATTGCATATATACACACACACACAAAAAATAAAATTACAGCAACTCTCCCCCAAAGAGATTACATTCATAAACGAGTATTTATGTCATTCAGACATGGATACACAAGTAAGAGCTTGGCAATACCAGGTAGAATGATGACCAATACTAAAAACAGTCCAACTCCTTGAACATACTTTGTGTGCTTGACAGAGGAGAATTTCAAGAAGGAATCTGAAGGACAGATGTAAGTTGGCTTATGAATGGTTACAAACAGCTTCTGTCAAACATGGGGGATATAAGGGAGAAGGGCAAAGGTGCTTATTTGAAAATGAATACAAAGAAGATAAATCCTGAGGTAATTGGTATAACAGAAAAAAAGAATTAAAAACTGTATTATTTATAAGAAATAAGCCTAATACATTCAGAGCCTGTATCTCAGATTAGATATCTAAACACACAGATTCTAAATTTCCTATGTATTTTACCAAATATAAAGTAAAAAATTAAAATTTTCAAATTAGCAACCTGTTATGAAATCTTACTGTTCAGTATATTATTTTTTCATTTAATGAGGTAGAATCAAGCACAGGCAAGAAAAACTTTTCTGAAATCCATGATTTCTATGAAAATATTAATCAGTAACAGCTTAAACTCTAAAAAAAATTTTATTTCATTCTACAGCAGATCAATATTTGATCTATTGCTTTACATTACAGATAACAAAGTTATAAAAGTTATATTTCATATGCACATCAAGCCAAAGTCCAAGGGAGAACACAAGGGCTGCATATGTACAGGTAAATTAAACCATGCTACAGAATGCTCCTGGGTGCTGGAAATTGGCCTGTATTGGTAAAATGTCAGAACGGTCTTTGGCATGGTTTTGTCCCAACTAATACTCTTCCACACTAACCATACACGTAGTTCACGAGCTATCACATTTCAAGGAGCACTTGAATACAGTGCACATCTGGCTGGCTGTTGACCAGAGATGGACCACTCCATGCCGTTCAGATGCAGGGACAGACAATGGGCCCTGGTTCTGTTTGTAGCCCATATATCCACATATTTTTAAGCACACAGCACGAACAGCAGTGGATATTGATTCTTTTAAGATTTTTTTTTTCTTTTGAAACACGTATGCATCTCACAAGTGTCTGAGGCCATTAACAGAAATGCAACTTTGTCTAATGGACAGCACAGCAACTGCTATAGCCAAGTACAGGATGAGAAGAATGAAAGGAACTTCCTCTAATGTGTGCTGCGCATCACAATACCTCTGATAAAAATATATCAGACTTCATCTTCATGACATTTCTCACTTTTCCCTTCTAGGTTCCTACCTGAAAGGCTGCTCTAGAGACCAAAGGCTTGGAAAGGTCCTCTGAGTCTGAATTTACCCATGACTCAGTACCTACTTGTTCTCATGCTAATTCTGGTCTTTAGCTTAAATAGCCTTTTTCTCTCCCTTGTATTTTATTGATAACAGAGAGATCAGCTGTAACATCAGGTATCATCTGTACATCAGGTATCATCTCTCAGGCTTAATATTCAAGGTTAAATAAAATGTGCTCCTCTAGTGTCCTCATTGAGAGGAGAGTTCCTTCTCTAATCTTGTTACCAGCCTTTCTTCTGCACACGCTCCAGTTTCAACTAAACCTTCTTCAATCCAGTTGAAAGAAAACATCCATATGAGTATTCCAGTTGGTGTCTTGTTGAGGCTTGCACCCTGCTGCTTGTTCATCTCTGCCTCCACATCCTAGCGTACTAAAATTGTCCATAGTTTTTCAGAGTAACATCAAGGTAAGGATGCGTAATCATCCTGCAGCTGACAAATATACTCAGGCCCTTCTCTTATTCTGCCATTTCCAACTGAGAATTTTCTAACAGTCGAGCTTTTAGTCCTCAACTGTACGGCCTTTCACTTCATACTAGTCACATGACTCTGTAATTCTACTTCTCACAGCTACATGTTCTTTTCAGTGTAATATCCCTACCTCTTTTTATTAAACAAGTATCTCATTCTCCATCAATACTATCTTAATATTTTTCCTAAGGTCTCTAATCAAAAAATAAAGCAAGATCTTTTCCAAAATCAATTCTTCAGAAATTCTTTTACTAAGCTCAGACCAACTACTTCTCTCACCAATACTACCCATCTCATGTTCTATTCTGATATCTTATTCACTTTACAATTACTTTCTTAGTCTGTGCACTCTGAAATTTAAAAAAAAGTTTCTCATGTGCAACAATCTTAAGAGCTTTACTGAAGTCCACTTGATATCATTGCTTCCATTTCCTTCATCTAGAACATAAGTTCACCTTCAAAAATGAACCAAACAAAACAAAGCAAACCTTTTCAGGTCAGTCTGGTATGATGTATCTTGGCTAGATTTATACTGCCTTCTTCCCATTTAACACAGAGCAGATTTAGAGGCTTCATTTGCCTGCCTCACACTCTCTGCCTTCTTAACCATAAGCAGTACAATTTTTTCTCCACTCTCTTGCTGTGTTTACAATATTTGCTGCCAGAGTCACCATTTTATGCGCCCCAGAAAACTGGGATGGAGATATTCTGTTCACCACAGACTCCAGCATCAAGTTTCTTAAATGAGTTTTACTTTAGTTATAGTAATTTCCATTTCTGCTAATGATTAGTCATCTTGGTTAACATCAGTCTTACAAAAATTGAGGCCAAGTGTTAACAGAGCCATAGGATTGTATCCTTTGAAAACCTTCACTGGCATGAAAGTAGTTCAGCTGTTAAATCTGTTGCTACATTATTTCCTGGAATATTAACTGGTAAGGGGTAATGTTATGAACCGAAGCTTTGTTTGTGTATCCTCTGTCCATTTACAAGGTCACATTTTGAATAACTACTTCCAGACATACGTTTAGGTAACACATGGTCCAAGCAGCCGAAGCATTAACTAGGTAAAAAATAAAGTAATATATGTGTATATATTCTGATAATTAGATTAAGTTTCTTGGCTCTTACTTAGAAGATTAATCAGGAAAGCATTAAGGGAGAAGTATCAGAAGAGGCCTGACGTAATAACAACGGTGTCTCTCAACAGATTTCACATGCTAAACGAGAAGTCTAATAAGTAGATGCCCCTAAGAGCACTCAGTGCCTCTGACACAGGCACTCCTTTCTACTCACTCAGCAATCACCCCTCAGTTTTTTCCAAAACACAGCATCTGAGGTGATGGCAAGACACAGCAGCTTGCTGCTCTGCACCCTCACAAGTATGCATCTAATTTCCAGTAGTTTCACACCTACTAGTTTTTCTGGAAATCGCAGTAGCAAAGGCTATTACAGTGGTTAGCATGACTTTCCTATATGTTTGTACTTAGTATATTTTAATACTTTCATTAGAAAACAAATGTAGTTATTGCAGAATCAGAGAACACTTGTAAAGAAATATAAATACAGGTGTTTCTCAAATCAGTTTATATAATTCACTACATAATGGTATTATGTCAAAGAGATTTTAAAGAAATATTTCAGATTTGATTCATTCAACGGAACATGCAAATTCCTAAATAGGACTAAAAAATATGAAGTCTATCTATCATGTTTCATGGCACAGACTAGCAATGCAGTCAGGAAGACACTTCTGCTCTGACATTTCCATGGGGTTTGAAAATTGTATTCTTTTGTTGAACCAAAAATTGTTCCTTTTTTGTTCTTGCATCAAGAGAATTTTTCATGATAAAAGCATACATTCATTCTTTGCTGGTTTACTATTTCAAAGATAACACAAGAAAATAGAGAAAAATGCCATAGTTTTTTAAAAATCTGAAATATAGACTATTTCCTCTCTATTTCAATTTAATATTTTTATTACTAGACTTAAGCTAGAAGTCTAACTAAAACAAAACAAAAAACAAAAACAACAAAACATGAAAACCAGAACTGACAAAAATAAATGACACAAAAAGCTCTCAACTCTCTTCAGTGCTCAGAACAGTGAATTAACATATTTATTGAATTACATTGGCAATGAAGACAGCAATATATTGAAATTCATTGATTTTTTTCTTGACTTAAAAGCAACACAGATGCTTATTACAAAACAGCAGTTCCTCTTCTCATTTTTATCAACCCTTTTTTAACAGTCACTGACAGTGACAGTTTCAAGCTTAATTGTACATTCAGCATGTACTGTTAATGACATTAGATAAATAGATCACATCAGAATGCAGTAGCGTCAAAGGAGACCACGTGCCAGTCTTACAAATTTAAAATCAAACAAGCAACTCTGTAGACCCTGACTCTTCAAGTTGTTTATCAGCTGAGTACTAGAGAATATTTTGAATGTCATTATACATCAAAAGATGAAAGATGTGCCTACTACGGCCCATGTTCCATTTATACAATGAAATTTAATTACATGTTATAACTATGCTGTCTTAGAAGTATGGTAATTAAAGGGGTACAGTACATCGGTGTTTTATTCATTGTAAGCCCTTATTTTCAGAGGGCTTAACTCAGCCATGCAAATTTGCTCCCTTATCAAAGGGAGGAGTCTGTCACAAACAGAGCAATCCTTGCTGCAACTATGCTAAAAAATAGGTGAAACTCCTTTGCAGCATCGTGGGGGATGTTGTTAGAATGAGCCTAAAAAATATTTTTCCATTGCAATATTGTCTTAGAACAACGGCTGTTTAAAATACCAGTTTATGCTTATGGCCATGTTTTGTTTGTTTACATTTCTTTTCAGATCTCTGAACAAAATACTCAACCTCACGCAAACTGTCTTTTAGCAAGCCCATTATTAGCACAAGTGGTGAGCCTCCCAAATAATTAAGAACCTTTTCGGAAGCTCAAAATCAAGGTTCTTTAGCAGCAGGGTGTTTGGACAAAATTTTCACCTGTATAGGCAGCTGCAAATTGCAGTCCTCTGCATCTGCACGGGTGTCTGAGGATGAGCTGGTGGCTGAGAGGGGCAGTGTAATTGCCTGGCCATACCCCACGGGAGCAGCGAAGACCAGCTTGGAGAAGTGCCGAATTAACACATCTCACAGATTTCTCAGCCCTCACTCGTTCCCTGCTTTATGAAACCAGCCCTGCCTCTACGTCTTCCAGACACCCAAGGTTAAGCTGGCCGGCTTCGTATATGTGCAGTGGCATAGAACATACAAATTTATCTTCCAGGACGCATACAGACACTCAGTGAAAGCAGCACTGCATTTCCTTCCCAGACAAACTCTCTGTCTATAGGCTCATGTATTCTTGGATTTCCAGAGAGAATGGAAATAAATCCATAGTGTCAATTCTCCATAAACTAGTCAGGATTCATGTCACCTTCCTTAGCCAAATCTGGTATTCTACCTGCTCTTAATGCAAGGCTACTTAAAATGTGCTGGTGACTAGTTTTTAGGGACTATAATGTCACTAGATTTCTTGCTTCCACTCAAGTTACACAGTGTGAGGTGCATGGCATTTCTTGGGGTAGGATGCTGGGCAAATAGATCTTTCTCCAAACACATACACCAAATGTACTTGCATGAAGCAGCAATAAAAATAACTTCATCCTCAATCCTCTGAACTCAGCATATGATTTCTAACAGCCAGTCATCCAGCAAAATCCTGTGATAACCAACAAAAGGGGCAATTTAAGGACGGAGCATTGCCTTGCTTCTGCAGATCTAAGATATATTCTAAGCTTTTTTTTTTTTTTTTGGCGATCAAATCAGCATCAACCCAATTATGCCTAAGGTCTATCTTCTTGTTAGATGGCAGGGTCAGTCACAAATGAGCAGCCTCTTGCAATTTGCCATCGAATCAGCTCTGTAATTTCAGAGCTAATGCAGACATCTCATGAAAACAAATCATCAGATAGTGTCAGTTCTCCCCCTCCTTCCTAAAACCAAGCATTTGAAGAGATTTGGGTTTCTCTTTTAAAAGCCATTTCTCCTCTACATGAAAGCCAATACAATCTATAGCAAACAAAAGTCAGTAGTCAGTTTTAAACCTTCATGAATATTTCAAACCTCTGTGCACCTTTTTTCCAAAAGCATTCTCACTTTGTTAGGTAAAGGACAGATTATTAATTTGAAGTAAAGGTATTTTTGCAAGAAATAAGACATTTGCATGAGATTGCAAAATGCAAACCTATAGTCATAATCCTACTTGCTGAGAGCTCAACACCGTTATAATAAACATATTCATGGGAAAAATAAAGCAAACTTTATGTTAAGTGCTCTTTATAATTAAGAAAAATATCTGAAATCTTCAGAAAAAGCTGGTTATTTCCAACAGGGGAAGAAAGAGGCTGTGCACAGTGAAGTTCAGACAAAACCAAACTTGAGCTGTTTCATTCCCCCAGCCTCTGCTTTTTTTCTGACAAACTAAGCCACTGAATCCGTACATCTAAACTGCCAGCGAAACAGTAGGATGATAAGGAAGATCCCTAAATTATTCAAAGTGGTTTCTGGGCTTCAAAAGGCTCCTTTACTTTGTTCCTTTATATATCTACAGCTATTTAAGTTCACCTCCGGCTCTGACATAGGCAGCGCTGTGTCTGATGTTGAAGGAGAGGAGTGATTCCACAAGTTTGGGCAGATGCTTTTCCAGCTGGAGCCTATGAAGAACGAGACGGCCACTTCGGCAGGTCTCAGGATACAAGGAGCTTAAAGGAGCCATTCTCTTCCCCCTGCCTTTCCATTTCCAGTTTCTCCCACACTATAGCACTTCTGTATATGCCAGATGGAACTTGTCAATCTCTCTGAGGATCAAAATGTAAGATGCTATTAACATATGCTTTTACTGCTTAATAGCATATAGACAGCACTCCCAAAGAGGGCCCGAGGCTTCTAAAGAGGAAAAAAGAAAAAGATACCAGAGTCAACATCCTGCCCTAATTCACAGGTCTACCGCTGGCAGAGCCCACAAGTGTTATGCTGCTTTTTTGTGTTTCTCTAATGCCAGCAGTCTCATTCTTAACAGCAGATAATAGGCTGACAGAGACACCAAGCTTAGGAAGGTGTAGATATTTCTAGCGCCTTGCCTCTTGGATACAGATACCTTTTTATTCTGCTCTCCACAGAAGGGACTGGAGGAAATACCCTTCTAAGTCCTGCCAGCTGCTGGCAAAGGGCTGGTGAGCACATAGCCTTTCATACAGCCTCCCACTGCAGTCAATAGGATCACTCGCATGAATACAAAGTTGCTAAATCAGGCACTTGAGAGGAATTGAAAAGCCATCTGCTAATTAACTTAAAAATCTATTTTCATCACATACGTGAATACACAGGATGTGCTCCTCCGCGTGCTCCTCAGATTTAGAGCCCAAAATGCAGAAAAAGTCTGGGTTTTGAAACACAGGCACAGTCAGGGTGAGGACTGGGACCTCATACCAAGAAAGGAAACTATTAAAGCAAAAGCTCATAAAAACTTTTTCCTCCAGCTAACTACCCACAGCAACGCAGCTGGTACAGTCTAGTTTAATAAGGAGCTCCCAGTGACCCTAAATACATTACGTGCACAGCACTGCTGAGCCAAGGGGCCAGCGAAAGCTGATCGGCAGAGCTGCGGAGACTTCAGACTCTGCTGCCCTCGGAAAGGAAGGGGCTGGGAAAGCAGCTGTGACTCAAGGCCAGACCATAAGCACAGCCCAGCAAAGGACAGCGTGTCTTGCACATAAACGCACTCTCACCTCAGCTACCACCTACTCCTGAACAATTTCCATACCTACAAACAAAAAAGAAAGTGGCTGCAGAAAAAGAAAAAAAAATCCATCACTCCTCTGGAAGATAAGCATTTTGTTTGCCTCCTGTTAGAGCCCTTTAAATCTGTTTTTCATTATTGGTCCAGTTCCATCTCTGCTTCCGTTTGCACTGACATCAGTGAGCTAAGACTTATAAGAAGTGAAGGTTGTTCTCTCAGATAAAAGGGATTTTCTAATATCTGGCCTTCTGGGTGTTTCTTGTGTAGTTGTCTCGGATTCAGCAATACTGGCTGGGTAGCTCTGTTCCAGAAATCTCAGGAACCAATTTTGTACTTTGCCAAGGACACTGCCATGCTCCATACACTCACTGGATCCCTGTATGCTCTCTCCTGTAGTACTGTGATATATTCAGAATCGAAATATGTATATGTAAGCCTTATTAGCTGGCTTAACCTTGCCAATGCACCTGCTACAGTAATGTTCAAGTAGTAGTATTTTTTTTATATGTATTAGCAAGATATGATATTGTCTATATAAACATACATTACGTACGGAACATATACAGAACAGCATAGCTACAAATACTACGTACCTTTATCATAACGCAAATGTAACATTCGAAAGACAGCATTTTGGGAAATATCAATCCAGCATCAGCACCTATAGTCTACATGCAAAAATGAAAAGCTTAAATCAGCTTCTTGGTGGACCTGCTAAGCTGGACACCTGAGATACCCACCATCCAAAAGAAGAGACACTGACCTATATAGACGATAGATGCCAGATCTTCCAGTTGCAATATTTTTAAACATAGATTTGAGGCACTTTTGAAGATTTTAATGATTCTGAGCCTTTGAGTGTAGAATATATAGTCCCTAAAGGTTTATTATTAGACTTCCAATAACTTTGAGGCCCACAATAATTCTCTAATAACATTTTGCAACACACATTTTCTGAGCACGTGGCGTAACACAACTTCAGCAACATCCATTTGAGATGAGCTTTCTGCCTGCATCCCAGAATTACTCAGTAGAAGCCAGAAGAGGACAAATCACCCAAATGAAGATGTAGCTGTGGCACAATTTCCATCATGACTCTATTCATGGGAAAGAAGGGCGGGGGGAGAAAAGAAGCAGCAGGAGTTCATCCAGGCTTTATGGCCAGGGGCTGTGCCTGCCCCTGCATTAAAAGTCATGTCTCTATTTCTAGCGCCCTGGATTAAATCAGATACCATCTGACTTTCCATTTATTTATTCACATGGGTTTCAATCTACAGGGTGCAATAGGAAGAGAGTACTGGAGGGTCACTTAGCATGGAAGCGGACAAGGCTGCCAGCAAAGAGTTTTCTCTTCTGCAACTAAACTAATAAGAAATATACTTAAAGTTACCGCAATCACAGTTTCTTTTCTTGGGTATTTCCTTTCTACATCAGACATTTGACTTTTCTTCTTATGTCCTAAATTTCATAACCAGTTTGTCCTGATCAACTTCTGAATCTGTGCAAAGGTCCTTTAAAACCAACAAAGTGCCATACAGATTCGCGGTGGTGATTGCTGAATCAAGGCTTTGATAGGGCTCTAATTCCAAACTGGCACGCAGCAAACTGTAACTATGGTTGACAATAAGGAATATTGCTCCATATGACATGAAATGCCAAGGTCCTGCCACAAAATCCATATATTGTACATCTCCTGTGGCAACACCTGTACCTCAAGGAAATATATACATTGACCGCGTACTAATATTGCAGACCACCAAGTAACTATGATCAAAACAATCCGTGGATCTTATGACACAAACATATGAGTCCTCAACACGCAAATATTCAGAATGGGAAATAATCTGTACTGACCAAACGGCAAATGTGTAGGACTGAGACCTTTTGATATAATGTTTGAATTGGGAAGAATTATTCTCATGAAAATTGGAAGTTCTCATCCCATTGGATACGGAGTAAATGATTCTTCCCTTGCACGGTCTTCGTCTACCTTTTAGGGACATAGTGAGAATGAAAACCTAAATATTAGAAATATTCATATATGGGATCTAGAATCTGTTCAGGCTATAGGCTGAGGAATTTCAAAATAACAGCAATTACATGCAGCATAAAAATATATTTCCAGTTGCTTTGACAGTATCTTATAGAAAATTTGCAAACATATGCAATTTATAGCCTGTAACAACAACTGGAAGAAAAATAGCATTAGTCTAGGAAAAAACAACCCTATCATTGTCAGAGTCAGGATAAAACTGTAATTCCAGCAGGTTATGATGAAGATATAATATAAAGCAAAGCACTAATATTATTTGCTTTTTCTCAGATCCTTTTTTCTTCTCAGTGGCTTCTGCCACTATGGTTGCAATATCGGTTATTTTCCAATCTTTTGCAAATGGAAAAAGGGGAAGGGGAAATAAAACATCTCTTATTTGCTCATGTTTGGATTTTCAATATTTTTTCCCTTGATAGCTTCTCCTTTGAGCAGTAGCAGTGTCAATTCCCCAAGGGCAGAATTCAGGTCTCAGAAATATGTACACAGCATACAAATCTTCCATAGTGCTCTTTCCAACAGTTTGTTAAACTCTGAGAAATGTTACCTATTGAAATACATATATGCATTTCATAAGTCCAAAACCAGGTACTGATGCCATCTATATTGAGCCATAAAAGCCACTTATTAGCTTTATAGAAAGAGGCCATAGTTTATACAAACAGCTAAGTTTGAATAGATCCTGCCAAGATGAATACATCATCTACCAACATGCACGGTTCTGTATACATTCCCCAGGAACCGTCTTCCACGCCTGCATGGCAGGATACACTAGCTGCAGTTTTGTGAAGTGTTTCAGAAATTAATGGACAGACCTTCCAGAGGTCTGGAAGAAAACTTTCATTTTTCTACACAGCCAAAGAAAGTCCTCTTTGTACATCTATCCAGCCAGCCAGCCTTAAGCCTGAATTTATTCCCAGTGTCACAGAATGGTAGTTCTGCTTCCATAACCTGTGAAGCTCTGGATCTTTTTGCCAATTAGTATAAAAGGTTGTGCTGATTTTGTGATGTGGGGTGTAAGAATGCAGTGGTCATCACGGTCGTCACTAAATACCCAATAATGGAAAGCACTTCTAAGTGCTGCTGATTATAGATTAATATAAACGCAATAGCCTGTTGGTGGTCATGAAATTAACCAAGGCAGACTTTTTCTCAGTACAAGCCAATGCCCAGAGTGAAGCTGACTTTCTGGGCAGACTGTTATTAAATCACATCAGGAGGTTTGCAGTAGCAAAAGCATTCTGCTGACAAAAATTTCAACTGCATGCATTGTTCTCAATTTTCAAAATAACCTGACACTTTTTTTTTTTTTTTTTTAAGATAGCTACCACTAGCTAAGATGCAAAGGTTAAGCAAAATGACAGCACCTATATTGGTAGAGTTCCAGCTTACCACTAAATAATATTTTAGCTCTAAATGTTTGCTCTATAAAACTGTGTCAACAACCATTCCAATGACTGCGTATCTTTTTTTTTTTTTTTTGCATATATACTTCTAACAAGTATCGAACCCTACTTCTCCTTCTAGATCTTGCCTCTAATTAATTCATTAGTTTAGTTGGAAGTCACAGCCTGCAGATGAGCAATGTGAGCCTCTTCTCAACTAAAAATTATGCTGGTATTTTTTGTGAGAGGTTTTACATAAAGTTGAAACACTTCATTGAAATTATTTAATAGGCATAATTTATCACTAGAAACAAATGTTAGAATTCCGTATCAGCAAAACATGCATGTGTCAATGCCTTTTGCTTAGCTCACCTGCAAAAATAGTCCTTACGAACTACACATCTAAAAGCATTTACTTATCTTAGAGCAGAATTCATTTTCAAGACTCGTTTAGTGCCAGAACTGGCAAATTTAATGAAGCAGTTCTCTACACAGTGCTGGGTCTCTGAACACTGCCCCACTAGAGAAAGAGTTCACAGCACGAATGAAGAGTATCATAGCGTAAACACAAAACACACTGCCATTAACAGCAGTAAAAGTTCAAAGCAGCCATTAATTCTCTACTTCCAGGCCCTGGCTATTTGAAAACAGCGTATATACTCAGAGAATAAATACGTTTTGGATGCCTTTCTGGTTCTTTGGCCTTTATATATAACATTGACTGATAACACACTTCTTATTTTTATTAACGTATGATACGCAAACTAGACACAAACAGAGGCAGACACTATGGGTATGGAGCGCTCTACCTCATCTGGTAAAAGTGCAATATCTATCATCATGTACTATAAATACCAATTTTTTATTTTATTTTTTACATTTTTTAAATCAGCCACTTTCAGACAAAATGTGACAGTGATTGCCAGAGCTGTGGCTTAGGCTGAGATGTCACAGAAAATGATTGTGACTACCAATGCAGAGACATCAGAATAGCATGTTCCCAAGCGTGCTTTCCAATCCAAAGAGGCACTTGAAGTTCTAATGGAAATTTCGTTGAAGCATAAGACAACAAATGCTAAAATGCTATCAAAGATTATTCTTTTGATTAAAGATCAAAACTTCTAAATGGAATAAAAGATTACGGCTATGTTCTATTGGTTTTATTAAAATAGCCACACTGAGGGAGCTATCAGAGCCAGCCACACATATCAAAACAACAGGATCTCCTGAGCCACCATGCTAACAATACCTTAAATAAGGGGTGCTAAATAAGGTAGGTATGCATTATGTGTTTTCTGGAGATTTTATCTTCTTTTACCTCAATTTTACATACAGTGTTGTCACAGAAAAAAACTGGCCAAGTCACATGGTTTAAATGAAATCAAGATTGAAGTGGTTTATTGATTTATTAATGGTACGTAATTAACTGGCAATCAGCGAGCTATACATTCAGGATCAATATCAGCAAAACAGATAAACCGCAATACCAGGCACTTACAAAATGATAGTAAATGCTTATAATTTTCTAAACATCCTTTACTGCCAACTCCAAAATCTCNTGTCACAGAAAATGATTGTGACTACCAATGCAGAGACATCAGAATAGCATGTTCCCAAGCGTGCTTTCCAATCCAAAGAGGCACTTGAAGTTCTAATGGAAATTTCGTTGAAGCATAAGACAACAAATGCTAAAATGCTATCAAAGATTATTCTTTTGATTAAAGATCAAAACTTCTAAATGGAATAAAAGATTACGGCTATGTTCTATTGGTTTTATTAAAATAGCCACACTGAGGGAGCTATCAGAGCCAGCCACACATATCAAAACAACAGGATCTCCTGAGCCACCATGCTAACAATACCTTAAATAAGGGGTGCTAAATAAGGTAGGTATGCATTATGTGTTTTCTGGAGATTTTATCTTCTTTTACCTCAATTTTACATACAGTGTTGTCACAGAAAAAAACTGGCCAAGTCACATGGTTTAAATGAAATCAAGATTGAAGTGGTTTATTGATTTATTAATGGTACGTAATTAACTGGCAATCAGCGAGCTATACATTCAGGATCAATATCAGCAAAACAGATAAACCGCAATACCAGGCACTTACAAAATGATAGTAAATGCTTATAATTTTCTAAACATCCTTTACTGCCAACTCCAAAATCTCAAATCCCCATGGCCATGTTTACAGCTACGTGCAGCAGACACACAGCCCTCTCGCAAGCACACGCGCCTCCTTCAGGAGACGTGGGGCCTCCAGCTCTGTGCCTACCTGTCCTGCTTGCTTCAGCCCAGTAACGTGCAGGAGCGAACAAGGCCTTGCGGAGCCAGGTACAATCCCCCGAGGCGGGTCCGGCAGTGCTGGGTACCCGGCCTGCAGCAGGGAGGCCGGGATGCTGCTGGGGCAGCTACAGCAGTGGCAAAGCCCATTTTGACTCTTGCTCTCTTCTCATTTCTCTCTCCCCACTGTAAAAAGTTATCAATGCTTCTTTTATACCTCTTTTCAAGCTATCTCCTTTTTTGTTGTGTGTTTTTTTTTGTTTTGCTTTTTTGTTTTTAGCTCCTAAAAATCTCCAGGTAATCCCCTGGTTACCTTTTAATCCAGCACATAGTCCTGTTAAGCAAACTTTCTTCTTTTTAATTTCTCCTTTAGTGCAATCAGTTTTGAGGCAAACAACCTCTCAGGCAGTTTTGGATATTCTGTTCACACACACAGTTTACCCTCACATTCCTCTCTGCAGTTATCCAGGCCATGCCACTACGAGAGGGAGTCACGCTGACTCCCCCTACAGGTACTATCAACAGGTGATTATTCAGACTGTACCTATTTTTGTTGGACATAGGGCAGGAGATGTGATAAATGAGCCAAAGTTTAATGGCTGAGTTCAACCAGATTGCAGCAACATATATAGTTAAACACAGAACTGTTGGGCCTCAAAAGTAACTTAGTAAGAATGAATATCACAGTGAGAAAGCTTTTAGAGTTGTGCACTAGTTACAACATGCAATTAAGCATGGATTCACCATAGGATATTTTATTCAACAACAAAGAAATGAGGAAGGATGCTTGCAATAACACTGATGTCAGAAGAACTGGCAAGACCACATCTATAAGATGACACAGAACAAACAAGTTGATGTTTTCAGGATTTGAGAGTTATCAAAGCCTCATGAAACAGTGCGCATATGTAATAAAAAAATGTTCACTTGCCACAGATGACTTTCTAAGAGGATTCCTTTTGGTCCTGCAGTGTTAGTATACCTTATGAATACATGCAACCTTTGCAAAAAATATTGCTTATTTGTCAGGATAAAGGACATTGAATTTGATATCTTGCCTGAAAACTTATCTTATTATTGATGCTTACTTGAGAAGAAAGATGAGAACGATGATGTAATCACTTCAGTGCAAATGGATAAATGAACTCTTGATACTTCAAGGATAGCTCAAAATGCAATCAACAGGACAAAGAAAGGACCCAAATGTAATTATGAAGCTCAGTCACGCATTTTAAATATTATGTTACATATTTTCCATCATAAGTGTGTACAGTTTAAACTGAAAAGTTTACTAGTAACAAAGAAATGTGGACGTCTGTCTTCAAAACCCTGATATTATATAGAGGTCTGGGTTATACTCAGAGAGGGAGTGAGCACAGACACCGAATGAAGCAGATCTGTCAAATGACCTGTCCAAGGATGATTTCTGACCATTTCCATTTGCTAAAGCAGCGTTTCTCTTCTATAGAAAGGCAGGAGCAAGTAAGGCACGGTTTCAAAACCAAGTGAAGAAACACTGTCATCCCTGTGCACAGCCTGTGTGGGAGTCTGAGCACCACAGGCATCCAGCCAACTTTGAGGATCTTGGCGGTGACAATAAGGGATTCATTTCTTATTGGTGCTTCTAAGTGGTTCAGGCTCAGTTGATGTCTCGCCAGAGGCAACTGGTTCCCCCTCACCTGTTACCAGGGCCCTGTATCTATTCTGTAAGGGCACCACTGCAAATAGATACAGATCCTTCCTTCTCCAGGAAATCACGGTTTTCCAGCCACCCCCACCTGCCTCCACTCATTAAGCTGGGGCCTCTAGCCATCCCTCCTTCCCTGCAATGCGGCATTTGGGCTTTTGCCCTGCAGAGTCTCTGCAAAACCCCTGCTCATTTCCATAGGCGTTTCCACAACCATCTCCTGCAGCTCCTTTGTGTGGTGTCTCAGTGTATTGACCACGGCACATCTCCCACTGGGATGGCCAACACCCCCCTCAGCCCCAGCCACAGGGTGGCACCAGGCACTCCTTATAACCTGGGGCCTGGATGGCCACATCTTCCGTTTGGAGCTCCCTTCTGATGTGCCAGGGTGGCTGGTCCTGCACCTGCTGGGGAACATGCTCTGGGGCATCGCTATCACCACTGTGCACTCACTTATCACCTTCAACAGCACTACTGGGTCTATTGGCAGCTCAGTGTTGACAGTTTCGGCCTTATTCTCCCTGGTCTCCAATTTCCCAATTGGTGAAATATCACTTTTCCCCATCGAGTCAACTCATTAATCTTTTTGAAACATTTATATAGGACAGTAGTGATTGACACTGAAACGCTTAAGAATGAATAATTACGTATTCAGCATACAGTGTGGATACAGCACACAGTATACATAGACTGATGAAAATAAAAATAAATATGGAGTAGGTACTACTCATTCAGCACAAAAAGACACCTCTTCCAGGTGATGAAACCAAATGGCAGTTCCCCCTCCCACTCATTCCCAAAATAAGTCACTTCTGAATGACAGATAATAAATATCACTTGTGACATCATCCTAAAGGGTAAGAAGCGATTTATATTTATATAAATAGACATAGAGGACAAATATGACCTATGGGAATATGCTAAATGTCTTCATGTGAAAACCAGAACTCTAATATTAACAGAAAAATTGTCTTTCTGAAAGGTATTTTCTTGAAGCCCAACTGGTATCAACATACACATCTGCTAACATTTGTGTTGGGTAGATTTGCACGCCTGATCATCTTTCAAAAGGGCAAATGCCACGGTTTCATCAACACTATAAACATATTTGAAAGCAAAATATATATATTTTTTAAATACAAGAGAAGGCTACTAAACTGGTTTGAAAGTCAGCAATATAAAAATTCAATTTCTAAAACTCTGTGGTTTTGAAACAAAAAAATATCATTACTGTTACCTTTTTAATTTAAATTGGCTTTGTAGCTTTATTTACGTTGGCAGACAAATGGATTCAGACCATGGTGTATACCCAGTAAGTAAACGTCTCTGAGGAAAAAAGCAGGTCAACAGTGCATAGAGTGGTTTTGGGAAATGTTTAACTATGTTTCTTCTCTATTTTCATTACAGCAAAGTACCCAGGGCATCTATTTGATTTTACATTGTTTATTGCAGTTTCCTCTCCTGAAAATTTTAGACCTTGACAACCAGAAGTTACAGAACCAGCCCTCTAACCAAATTCACAGGAAAGTGCTGCTCATATTCAGTGAGAATGCAGGATCCGAGTTAAAGTCAAACAATAATAAGTGCTGGAAGGCTTCTGGGTTTTGTTCTTGACACTAAACAGTCACAGTAGCTCTGCATATGAAAATCACTTTGACAGAGACTGGCTTTTTAGACAGTTTCATAAGGAGATTGTTATGTTCAGCCCAGACTATATTAGCAGGGAGAAAGCACAGAGGAAAACTGACCGACTTTCATAACATTGCATATGGGTATGAAACAGAATTTTGGAAATCCTATATTTTAGAGTTTAAGCAGCAGTGTATTCAGTTACATGTTTTTTTCTGTTGTTTGTTTGTTTGGGTTTTTGTTTTTTAATGAATTTGATGTTAATTATCAGAATTAAGCTCTGTTAATTAGGAAAGCTCTCTGACGATCAAAATAATTCCCCTAAATTTCAACCACTCTCGAGGAACAGCTTGGTAGATAGGAGAAAAGTGTCAGTATTGTAACTCAATGGAAGTGAGTCCAAATGCTACTTAGGCTCTTCTTTTCCTGTATATTCTTCACCTTACTCATTGTCAGTGAATGAATCTCTTCGCTTTCCAATAGACAACGCTGGGCAACTGCCCACTTCCAATGATTAATTTCAAACTAGAAAATAAACAAGCACAGAGGGTTTTGTTGTTGTTGGTTTTTCCCAGTGAGCAGTGAGGGTGAGAAAAAGGAATGGGAAGGCAAATGGAACAAGAAATAAAAGAGTAAGGAACAACATGCACAGACGCTGCAAGATTAATATGCACAAATGAAAGGAAATATTTCCAACAAGAAGCAGCAATTCTCATAACACTGGCCCAAGTGCGTTGAGAAAAGCCAGCTCAGGAATCACGAAAAAGATAGAATAAACAGCTTAAGTGATCTGAAAACTTTTCTAAGTTAAGAAAGAAAAAGAAAGCTGGAAGAGAAAAGATCTGAGAAAAAGTTTTATATTTTGCCCTTGACTCCTCTTGCCTTTGACTTTCGTTACTGATAGCAAACTGTTGTAGTACTATCAAAATTCTCTTCCCCACCTGTACTTTCTGCAAACCCAGTTATGAATGAATGTTCACTTGAATTAATCTCCCTGCTCCACTGACTATTCTTTGAATTGCTCTTTGTAAAGTATATTCAGGTTGGGGGCTTCTTAGCTATTAATGGTTTCATGAAGCATGATGGATAAAACCCTCAATTCCTCAGCTGCTCAGAGCTGGTGAGGACAACCCTATGCAGTCTTTCACTCGCAGATATTTCCACAGAAGTAAGATGGAGAGAAGGTGAGCAAGATAAGCTCCCAAAACTCTCTGAATCTCTATTAAGATTCAGGATGAAAATCAGGATGCTATCACTTATTACTCTATAATGGTACTTACTATAGTGTTAAGGAAAAATCCTGACATTTTGAAACCAAATACAGCTTAAAAGCTATAGAATTCCACTGTCAAGAATTCACCAAAAAGTTAGCATACACTTAAACAGTGTTACTAGATATTTAACAGGTTTCCATTTCTTTTCTTTCATCCTCTGCTATCCAAAATAAAATGTTACATTCAGCATAATTTTATTCATTTCACATAATACCATAAAAAACTTTGAGGATGCAGGTGGAAAATCTAGTATGTCTACTTTCTTTCTTATACAAAATAAATTTTCCATTTCAGTACTAGAATTCAAGTAGGGATATAGCTTTCAGTAGATTTGAAGGCATCAGCAGTAAAACAGCAATTCTTGAATCATAAATGGAATTTTTTGACTGTTGGCATTAAGAGGACTTTGGCATAAAAGTGCAATATTTTACATTTAAAAAGCAGTAATTAATTCCATACAAAGGCAACAGCTCACTAGTTATACAGTTATCTTTCTCTATTTTCTTCAAAATCCATATGATGAAAATATAAGCTGGTTTCATTCAGTAGCTGCAAACATTTTCAGATAGCTACATGATGTTAGTCAAACTGAAAATAACTGACTCAGGTACGGCCAGTAATTTATCACATCTGCTATTCACAGAAAAGAAGAACAAAACACTGACCGTGTCAGCGTGGGATGCTTTATTTCAAAACATGTCTAAACTTTAACGGTAAAAAAGCTAAGACCACTATTGTGTGAGAGAAAAATAAATTTGTTAAGAGCGTACATAAAATACCATTAGCAGAAGAAAGCAAGTTAATTCTTGTTGGAACTCTACTAGCCAACCATTCTGAAAAAAAATTATTCGATTATCTTGCATTTATATGCACTCCTAGAGTGCAATGATTGGCATGGTACAGTTGTCCTTGTGGTCTATACATATATAAAATAATACTGTTTTCAAAATATCATATTGAAAAAGTGGCAGCAGGAGAATACTTAGTGACTTCATTGCCAAGCTGAAGTCAAACCTAGCTTGTACTAAAACTATAGCTTTTGTTTTAAACTTCAGACATGTAGGTTCATTAGAAAAAGATTTATAGCACTTTCTTCATACCTTGTCAGTTCAATTAATTCTCTGGTTGAAAAATGGAGAACACCAGACTGTGGAACTTTTTAAAATTTTAAGATATTAAGTAATGTGACAGGTCACAAATTTGATCTGAATTATGAGACATTCCTTCATCCCACCATGAGACCACCCTTCTGGCTATATACTTTATAAAATTATCTATTTTTATATCTTTGTAATACATGTATAATTTATAAAAGTAGTCCTGTAGTTCAAAATAAGAACATGCAGTACTAAAAGCATTGTGAATAGAATCTATGTTAATTTTCTTCAATTTCTTTAGCTGAGCTTTAAGACTAGATACCAAAACTACCGAGCATCTGAAAGACTAAACTAGCATTTCCATTTAGAATTTCATCATTAAATGGAATTGTAACATACACTGTCATGAAGAACAGATATTCTCCAAATGATTACTCTTTATTTACTGACTATTTACAAAAGTTTCCTGTGTAAGAAGATGACATATATTGGAGAAATCATTAACTCAGTTCAAAATTCACTGGGTAACCACAAGGCAAAACTCAGAAAGCTAGAAAAAAGTACCAACAGCATCTTTTGAAGTTTTTTTTTACTATGTCCAGAACAAAAGATGTTTAAAATGTACAGCAAGATACAAGTTTTGGGGAACTGATTCCCTTCAGCTGGCTGAGATACTCTACAACAGTGGTACCATGAATTTGACATTTTCTTTGAGCCTGCTCCAAAAGCAAAACGCATAAGAAAAATGAGAAACAGAAAAGAAAGGAGAAAGCAGGGGGAATCAAACTATAATTATGTAGTTGAGTTTCAAAGTTGTTCACTGTGTTTCTTAATGTAGTTCCATGATTCCCACATTCTTGGTTGACTCCCTTTTCCTCTTCCAAATTACCAAACTTATATGTGATTTTCTAAGTAGGGTTTTCATTCTAGGGCTAAGCTTAGAGCAGCATCCAGTTTAGTCTTCGCCTGGTGAAACCATCCACAATGCATGGCTGCAGTCAGCTCATATCCACTCCAGATCTACACCCAACTGTCCAATGCACAAAGGCTTCCCTGAATTATCCTGAGGCTATTGGTACCAGCTACATAACTATCAACTACTGTGTAATACTAGAAATCCTGTTTAATCCTCTTGGCTACATTCAGAAGGTTTTTGCGCCAATTCAGTTAACAACTTCCACCTTAAAACAGCCTAGAAATAGTCTCTAGAAACACTGTAGCCTGTGTTTCCCTGAGCTGAATTTTAGCCTGCCACCAAGAATTATGATCTTTTCCATAAGATGATGTTAACACAAGCATCCCTTCAAGAGGAGGCTGGTCTAGGGCTGGAGACACAAGGAACATATAGCTTCATTCCCTGAGAATAGGACAGCATATTCTGCTAAGGATATCCTACGGTGGCCTGACAGAATGGACCTGCAGAAGAATAAAGTCCCAGACAGCCTGGAATTTTGGGGGCAGGACCACAACTGCCCAATGAGTGCAGTGGACTGAGAACTTCTGCATGTGGGAAGTGACCTATGACTATTTGTATGATGAGCCTGTGCCTGCTTCTTGGTGACAGAATTATGGATGAGCACAATCAGGTCATCTGCTATTCATTATTACTATATATTTTATTTGGAACTTACCTTCCTCAGATTTCTACCGCCCAGCAGCAACTTGTTTAAGTAAAGGCAGCTCTTTGCGCTGGGCTCTGCTGGATGAATTTGTTCTCCCAGTTCACCAATAAACATCCATGTCATTCCCAGTTACTGTTCTTAGTGAGCTCTCATGGAAACCCAGCATCAAACCTTTCATCACCCGGCTGGATATCAAAACAATTTGCACTATGGCATTTCTTTTCAGGCAATGGCAATGCAGTTATATGGAGACTCAGTACATACTGTATACTGCAATCTAAATCATTTACCTACCATGCACAAGCTAGCTTGTATCGCCCCAGCAAGACTAAACCGAGTTCTAAAAGCCTTCAAACCCAATTTAGAGGCGTTAGCACCTGGACAATGAACATGCTGGGGCACACACTAAATAAGGGTCCGCATTAATCTTGTAGTTAAACTGCGGTGATACTGTGGATCAATTAAGTTGCTCTTCTTTAAAATGTAAATTTGTTTGTTTCATAGGTTAGGTGTCATTACAGCCATAGTCTTCAGTTATGTATTCTGCTTAGAAACGTCTGGTGTTGTGTTTTGTTTCTATTAAAAGTCAAGGCATCAACAACACCAGAAACAGCCAAAATGCTATGACAAAAATGTCTGAAGCCTTTGAAACAGATCAAAAGTACAGTGATTTGTTTGATCTAATTTGCTTTAAAAGTGAATATTGAAATATTCAACGTGCTTAGCTCCCAGATAAGAAAATTACTGTACAATTTCCCTCATTCCCCCAACCCTGAAAACGCTCTTTGATAGCTTCTCCAGCTTTTTTTCCCTGTGAAAAGCTTCCTTCTAGATCTACATATGGTAATGAACAGGAAGAAAAAAAGTACAATTGTGGAGCAATATTCTGTTCTGTTGTAAACTGAGTTCACTTAACCTCATGATCAAAATGTACGGTACCTCTTAGTATTTGCTCTAGTGTTTGTAGGAAATTAATATTCTGGCAAGGTGCAGTCAGTGTGTGACTGAATTCACAAATGATACCATCAACAATAAAAAAAATAAATCATGTTTCATACTAAGACATCATGGCTTTTTTCAGATTAAAATTATCCTTGAAAACAGACATATAACATAATCAAATGGACCAAGAAAAGAATAAAAGAAAATCTCAGAAGGGTTTAAGTATTTGAGATAAAAGAAATATAAAACAACTTTGGATATAGAAAAAAATACACTTGAATAAGAATAGAGAGAGAGATATTGAACAGGAGCAACATTTTTGTGCTTCAGAGTCCATGCTTCTTCCTTTCAATGATCCCCAGTGAAACCAGTAAGAATTCACAAAAATATTTACTGGAAGAGCAACACTGAAAATATGCAATAAGCATGACAGGAGAAGCCTGAAGATCGTAACTACGCCCATTATATGATAACATATTTCATACATTCCTATTACATCCACACACAAATAATTATATTTTATATAGGTATTTTATAAAATTCCTTCATCGTTAAAGCAGGAATTACAGTGGAGAACGTGGAATAAGTTTTTCTTACTAGTAGCTTAATAGTAAGTAAACATTTTCACACACAAATCACCGAAGAGACCACATCATTCAGCATTAATTTGCAGTACTATATTGTTTAAAGCCCACTCTCACAGCATAGAGAATGACTATATCTCAGTCATAGAATATGCAGTCACAGAGAGTTCCCATTGTATTGTCTAAACCTTTAGTTTATAAAATTCTTCCCAGATGACCTTAAAAACAGAGTCCTGGTTCTCCAAGCCCTGAGGTCAGCAGCATTGCCCACTGGTGAGAGAAAGCAAGATCAGCTCAGCACAACCAGCATCACTGCAGAAGTCGCAACTTTTATGGTATGTCCGTGAAATGCATTGAGCTTCATGAAGGTATGGAAAAGCATTACCTTCCCCCCTACCCATCTGAAATCATATGCTGGTGCTATTATCACTGTCAATTATCCAAGTGGCAATCACGGGACGGCTTGGTGCGAAGCTGAGCACCCACCACCTGGAAGGTGCCCAGCACGCAGGCTGGTGTCACGTCCGTGCTGTTTGCTGCATGGGAAGTTTTCAGCCTCAGGGCATAACAGCATTCCAGTACCAAATGTCTCACTTTGCCCAATTAAAGCTTTAGAAATTCACAAGGTAAATACCTGGGGATTACTTGGGTCATCACATCTTTCAGGGCACTTCATTTCACATGTTTATGGACTAGTTTTATATATTTTAGACACGTGTGTTCGCAACACAGGGAAAAATTTACAAACCCAAAGTTGAAACTGAAACAGCCTTGACAATGTTGAAAAAGAAAGAAAAAATAAATCCCACAATCAATAGGCACTTAAGCAGACAAATTTTCTACAAGTCTATGCCAGAAAGTTATGGAGAACAGGAGGACTCCACAAGACTAAAAACTGAAAGCAATGATGAAAGACAGACTGCACTGAGACGAGGTCATAAGCAGTACTCTTCAACTTGGCACAAGAAAAAGTAATGGAAGTTTCTTAATTGGCTAAACCACATCTGTCTAACATTTTGACAGAATTAACAATGAAAAGAAAAGTCTGTTGCTGCCACTGAGGCATGTTGATACAAGTCTGGTAATTTGCATGATTATAAGCCAGTCATTTTTATAACTATTTCTATGAGAAGTAACGCGTTCATAAGTCTAAAACTCTAAGCTCTTGAATGACATAGCTCTTTTCTGAGTGAATTATAAACTCACGTTCTGATTTATGCAAGTGGCTCCACTGATTTCAATAGGATGCTGCAAGTGGGCAAGGATTACAGAACAGTACCCTAAATATATACATACCATACCCTTGCAAATGATAAACCAAAAAAAAAAAGCAAAAACAAAACAAAAAAAGGAAAAGTTCTTTCTGGATGCCCATTTACCCTTTCAAGCGCATATTTACCCACATGCAATGAACACCAGGTCAGAGCTAGCTAAACTAGCACATTTATACAGCACCATGCAGGGATATTAGCTGAGGTCTCAGAGAGAATATAACCTCGTTAGAGCAACATTGTGCATGGGCTAATTAGGCCTGCCTTTCAAGCAAGGCTAATTATTCCCAGTACAGCACCACACTGATATCGCTCTGCTGCTTCTGGATTCTGGAGCTAGATTATTCAGCAGTAACTCAGGGATCTCTGCCCCATGCTGTATTCAAAATTGTAAACAAAATGGTGAGATGGAAGTATTATTCTGAGATAGCCGCATGATGCACTGCACTATCTCGCTTCATCTATCAAGGACATCAAAATGAAGGATTAACATGTCTATGCACTGAAATTGTCTTTTACATGAGAAATTGCATCACTAGACCAACAGTTGTCCTATAGAGAAAAGTTGTGCTGAAGGGAACAAATTGCACAGGACTGGAGCATCTCACCAGGCACATGCCACACTTGGTAGTCCCTAAGAAACAAAAAAAGGTAAGTAGAGGCTAGAGATAGGCTCAAGACTTCTCTTGTTTTCTTAAAAGACCAGCTTTGAGTAAAACCTAGTGTGAAACAAAAGGTTTCTTACTCTGTCAGCAAAGCAGGTATCAAAAACACTAAAGTGTAAATCAGAGCTCCTGTACTGCACTTGAGTACCGGGTATAGCTAACTGAGAATGTCTTACCACAAGTTTCAAGGCTTGGGAGAGTCTGTTGTTTCAGATGCAAAAATGAATAGCAAATCTGTATTGAAGAGTGACCTCGCAGAGCCCAAGCTGGAAACAGCAGCTGGGCTGTGACCAGAGCCAGCTGTCCTGGAAGCACACCAGGTCCCAAGTCTGGGTGCAGTTGCAGACCCATGCACTGGGTGGATTCAACCAGGCAGCAGAGTAATCTGCACCAGATAGGGAAGGAGGAACCGTTTAACATTCAACATAAAAAGAAAATAGTGCTTTTACATAAAACAGTGCTTCTACAAATGGAGAAGACATCAAAATTACCAAGAGCACTGCATAAGGAGGTCAGGAAGTTTCCTGTTTATTCAGCAGAGACGTCGTCTTTGTGCCTTTAATTCAGCTACCTTCTTATGAAAAAAAGCCTTTAGAATTAATAGGCAAGGTGAGGTCTTTAACATCACCATTGAACTGAATGCAGCTTGTTTCTACACATCTCTAACAAGCTGCCTAGCCTACAAAAACAAAGACATAATAAACTTTGCTAGGATTTGAACCCCGCGTTGCTGACACACTTCTGTGGCAAGATTGAATTTCCAAGAGCCTTCCACTAAGGGCAATGTTTCCGTCCAGGTCTTGTTGCGATGCCAGGTAATAATAAATCTAGTTTTCAAAACAAACTCCAACAGGAAATGTGAAATAACAACAGAAATACATGCTAACATTTTAAACCATTAGCATACTGTAACCACTTTTTTTTTCTAACTACTAAAAATAACTGGCAGTTGTTACCAGTATAAAGATTTGATAGTACAAATAATTGCTTCTAATGAAAATGAAAAAAAAAAGAGAGATGCAATAACAGCTTGTTCCTGGAATTCCAATAGAATAAAACAATCAGTTTTGATGAGGGGAGCACAGGGACAAGGCAGAAAGACATCATCAATTTAGAAGTCAATTTACCTTTGTCATTACCAGGCTGTAAATGAACACCTCTTCTGTAATAGCATAAGCAAAGAGTTCTTTGGGGGGGTTGCCTAATACCTGCTTTGCACAAAACTTATTGGCCCAAAACCTGAAATCCTGGGCAATATGGCAGCAAAATAAGTAACTAAGTAATTTATTCCCATTCCTTCCTGCAGCACAACCTGTCCATTGTAAATTACATACATGCGTGTGTATTACCATGAATACAAGAACATTCAGATCACAGCCCACGTCTCCCATCACACAGACCTCATATCAACACCCAAAACGCCACATTTTAACTCCAGCATGAGAGCTAAAAGCCATGAAGTCCACTAGGCATTGGACTATTGCAAATTTACACACACAGTTATAAAGAACATAAAACCTTAAAAAAGAGGAAATAGTGATTTAGGGAAGAGAGAGAGGAGAAATTTGCTCAAAACTAAGTAATTCATAAAGGACATTTAAAAAAAAGTCTGTAGAAAAGACAAATGCTGATAGCAACCGAACATTTCATCTTTAACATGCATATCCATTTTCCACTCCATTTTCAGAAATATTGTTATCTATTCTGTACAAGCTGACAAAATGAAACGTTTTAGTAACTCAAAGCTTATCCCATCCAACCTCTGCACTTGTATACTGTTTAATGTGCTAATGCCTGATTGTTTCTGATAAAAAGATATGGTATATCTTGCTAAAGCTGGTGATGTGCCAAGCACTCAGTGATGCAGTGACAAATAGCCTTCTCGATTCCTGACAAAATACTCCCTCTGCTGTACAATACGCACCGTTACATAAAGCCCAGTGCACATATATACATATTTAAGCTACGGAAAGGTCATGCGTATAGACAGGTTTTATAAAACGGACAAACAATTCAATC
The DNA here is from genome assembly GCA_013399475.1 of Chauna torquata. NCBI lineage: Eukaryota > Metazoa > Chordata > Aves > Anseriformes > Anhimidae > Chauna > Chauna torquata. The sequence continues at coordinate 185,879 of VXAL01001862.1, forward strand.
TTCCAGATTTTTCCTGAATGGCCTTGCTGAAAACAAAAGTAACATTTCTATCCACCAAATATAAATTTATTTGTGACTTAGTTCAAACTAACTGGGTAACTATACTAAGGTACAAACAGTAGGTACCCTGAACTCAAAGACTATAACATTCTTAAGTAGTTTAATTCAATTTGTAGTGAATGTTAGAAAATAAAGGCTCAAATGCCCAGTTTAGACATAGAGAGGTCAAAAGAAGGTTAATAGAAGGAATACAGAATGAAGGAATGAATTCAGCCATGTGTGTGTTTTACTGCTACTGTTGCATACCCAGAATTTGCCTTCACTCAGAAACGCTCTGTCTCTGATTTCATCATGCCTCCATGGGAAATAGTAAGATGGCAGACAAGACTAAAAAGTTTAAAATTTCTGATGGGCTGGAAAAATGTTTCAAGATAAATTTTCCATTTAGAAATGATGTAAACGGTTATGCTGAGCACACCAGAATGAACTGTCCGTCCCACATAAAACCAGACTGACTTGCAGTACGTGAATTCCTGGAGTGGAATCCACATGCCATATGCCTTACAGAGTCTCTGCACCAAAGAATATGGAATGACCTCTCCAAGTTCATATCATAAATCTGTTTTATCATCCAGTGCATACAGCCTCCCCTCTCCACCAGAAAGCTGAACACCTCTAGGCAGAGCACCAAAGGACATGCCGAGCCACAGAACAGGAAGATAAGTTAAGTTTTAAAGAGGAAGATTACTTTTTTTTTTTTTGGCATTCAGATAGTTCCCTAATCTACTTCTGTTTACATCAGGAACACCTGACACGCATACCATCTCCCCACCCTGCCCCAGGCTCTTCCACTGGTACAACTTCAACTCACAGAAATGTGTTTGAGAAAACAGTAATTGAGGAATAAAATCATCTGCGTCTCATGTTCTCACTATTTGTGTTTGGGGTTTATTCCATAGAGGTGTTAAGAAATACAAGCTCTTAGGACTAATTTAAGGTTTATTTTCATTATGCGCTAAATTTCAGTAAAAAAATCAAATTTTATCTAGCTGTCACGAAGATCATTTACAGAAACTAGATATTCCAGGGCAGAGAGATGAAAACACTGTAGCAACAATAATGCTGGCTTATATGGGAATATAAAACAGATAGAATTTCTTTCCAGGAATTCCATTAAAAATACTGTTTTTAAAGTAAAACTAAAGATTAATTACTTCTACTATATTAACAACTAACCAGTTGTCTTTTTTTTTAATTTTAACATTCTTAGTTGATATCACTTATTTTTATTTCAGAAACATGTCAAGAACATATAGTTATCCAAAGGGCAGCATTCAGAAGAATCTCTCTCTGTATTATGCTTCCTGCAAGAAAAATAAACTTCATTGTTTGCTAACAAGTAACAATTGCAGCTAGCTGCAAGGTATGCTGAAATGCATTTATGGAAAAAAGTCCACACTGTTCCTATCACGCCTCTGAGTACATGTGCCACATGGGTGCACACCAGGAATGACGGCAACTCCATCCAAACAGAACAAGGATCAGGGCATGACTGACCACAGCCCCGGCATCACACTGCAGTCCACGTTTAAGCAGAGCTTACCAAGATCAGCCCCTTGCAGTGTATCAGTACTGCCACAGGATGGCAGAAACAACACCCGATAATTTCACTGGCTGTGCAAATTCCCAAGACGCTGGTGAAAGGCAATAACCAGATGAATCTCCTGCTGCCCGCGCTCTGTTGCGTTTGCAGAACAAGTGCCAAGGACGTGCAGAACTTCACACAGCACCATGAAAAGCCTTAAACGCTATAAAAATTGTGAGCAGTTTTAGTGCTACTCATTTCCACATTATAATCTCCTAACAGCTAAAACAAATAGCTGCAGTTTATGCCTTGTTGGAAAAAAGAATTAGCTGAATTTTTAAATGGTCAGTTCCTGGCAGGTGGGGCATCCCCTCGTGCCAGTCTCACGACAAACTTTGTGCCACGTACCTCAGAGCACACAGCCTCGGACGGAAAGCTCCGCCAGACCAACCCTCAGGCCTCCTGTCCAAGGAATGCGTTGTCTGTGCACAGCTCGTAGGAAAAGCAGAACACAGAACGAACCAGCAGCGTGTTCGCACCACAGAGCGCTTCAGGCCCTGCAGCAGAAAGTCATCCCAGAAGATCTTTTATTTCCCCTTTTCTTTTCAAGCCGTGTAGTACCGCTAACAGGCATCCAAGAGATGCAGAGTAACATGGAGACAGTCAGTTAATGAATAACTGAACTAAGGCACCGTGTGCCCCAAACGTAGCGCTTGCCTACATGTGGCACTTGCCTTCTTTAGTCCCACAGCCTTACATGTGTATGTTCGTCCTGCAGTCATAGTATTAGCAGCAGCCAGGGAACGACAAGAAATAGCTGTTTACCAGCTTACCTGGATGCAAGTTCAGATTTACTTTTTTTTTTTTCCATTCAGCTCTTTGGACAACAAGTGACTTGTGCTTGCCTACAGCCCTGTGATGGGGAGACTCCAGGACACTGCAGATGATGTCTCCATTCCTCTCTGCTGCTCTCCTTTCCTGCCGCAGCAACCTGATATTCCACAGCTGGGAAATTTGGGAGAGAAATCTGTGGGAAATTTCTGAACTTTATAAGCTCAGAAAAAGTAACCAGACCTTTGTTCCTTTAACCAAAGATTACTGTATTGTACTTAAATCTTTTTGGTGTAGCAATCAGGCTGAGGACAGAAAATCTTGATCGCAGATTCTACAAAAGATTTTAGATGTTTTTCCTCCCAGGGTGGGAATATTACAAGCTTTCATCTCATTGCTTTTGATTCTCACTGAAAATACGAAGCCTCTTAGGCCAGGTAATTTTAGCACATCTGTTAAAACAACATTTGAGATACACCTCTCTTTCTTGCTGCATCAAATAATAGCCTGAATTGGGTTTAATTTCTACCTTTTTCCCTTGTTCTCTTCCTATGAAAATGAAGACTTTCCACATTAATATTACAGTATCTCCTTCTTGCTGAAAGAAAAAAGATGAAAAAGTAACTTATATTGTAGGCAAGCCCTCTTTGCTTTAGCTGTGAGAAAACAGATACTCACTGAAAGAAAGAACTCACATTAGTTTCTGAATAATAAGAACAAAAAAATAGCTTTTTCCAGGTTTCAGACACAGATAAGGATTCAGTGAGTTCAGTCAGTTGAACAATTTGTATATTTTAGCTAATTCAAAGAAACGTAAGTGCTGCTTTACTGCTGAACTTGACAAAAATGTTAACCATGCCCCTGGCCCAGTCCTCTATACAATATTTGTAATGTAACACCTTTCCAGTCCTTTAGCAACAGATTCACTAGGTGTTTTCTGGTGGCAGTAAGAATCTTTTTTCCCAGCAGACCTCCTGATTTCTAGGTTTATCCAACTGGAATTAATGGAAGCCAATAGCCTCTAGAGCAGCTTTTATTTTTCTAGACTACCACCCATTTCCTCTTGTTTCTTCCTTGGAAAACACCACACACTGCTCTCTGCTTTAATAAGGCACCAGCTTAACCAAGTTGAAGCAGCACAACAGTAGTCTTAAATTAATTACGGTGTCATCCATCCCTTCCCCTGACATCTGAAGATGACACATCACAGCAGCTTCTCCTTTAGCATCATCTTTAGCAGTGATGCATGGCTGCAATTTTCTTCCATCTGCTAGGACTGCCAGCATAGCTGCAAGCCTGGGGACTGTCTGTTGTTGCTGGTACTTTTGATGATAACAGCTCTGCACCTTTAATGCATACAGCAGTATTTGAATGCGTGTCAGGAAAGTACCAGATTTTGACCTGCTCTGCATTTGTGTCTACAACTGTGTATTCATTTTACACAGCCTAACGCACCACTGAGAAGTCATTGATTTTTCAGCATGGTGAGCCCTAGCTTTCGTCTCTAACTAGGCTTGAAAGTTGCTGCTTTTGGATAAACAAATGCATCCGAGATTTCAGCCACAAAGGAACTTACAGACCTCCAATGGCAGATTCATTTCTAGAACACACACCGTCCCTGTTCAGTGTTTTGTTAATAAACGATAGCACATTCTACTTGTCTTTCTCAAAAAAGTCTGTTTTGCTTTGCTGGATGATGGATGTACACAAACTGGCACTGTGAACTTTTTCTCCTCGTTTCTATCAGTGAACCCTAGCAACTGCACAGATTAACCTAAAAGCAAGTGTAAAGTCTATACATCAGCCTTAGAAACAGTATCTTTTCTAACTGCTTTTTAGTCATGTTTTATTCATAACTCAGTCATCGTTTTGCATTTGCTTTTGAGCAGTCTCACATAATTCCTAATGGTTTTACAATTGAAATGCCTTGCTTTTCTGTTATCTGCCATTGATTGCTTTCAAGTGTTTAATTTATTTAATGATTGAGAATACAGACTGTAACATTAAATGTTTCCATGTTCAGCCCAGTGTAAATTTGTGCTAAAAATAAACATGAAAGGCTTTACGTAATAAGCAAAGTGTCATAACAGTACGTCATACTCCAGAGCAGCTATATTAAAATGATAAATGTATCATGAGCATGGATGAACCAAGAGCAATTGCAGCACCTGTTCACCAAGTGTATCACATACATTCTTTTTTCCTCATATATGAATCAAAAATAATTCATAGTCCTTATAGCTTGACAGGTGGGGAAACCATCACTTTGAAGTGAATTTCCAAATATCACTGAATTTCATTTCAGAAAGATAGACAGCAGATATTTCAGCGAAGTTCTGCTTAACTCACACCATAAAGAGACTGGGAAAACGAACTGTTATAAAGAAGTACAATGCCAGTCAGTCCTGAGGTATGCAAAAAGGCACAAAATTTCCATTTGCATCAGCTCCAGCTCTTATTTGTGAGTATGAAAGACACTGAAAACTCCACTAAACATTTTCCCCACATTAGATTTGTTCTGAACGTAACTCACTTCACGCTATGAAGTAGAGAAGACTGCTTGTCACCTTTACAGCTAAAATGCAGGAGGCACAGGTCTGCTGCATTCTTACACTGGGGACCTCGTCAAGGGTTCCCCTCAACCCTCAAAGCTCTGAAAGACACTTAGTTGATAATCTACTCATCAACTTGAGATATACTTTGGGTTTGTTCACTCAGCTTTTTGGACAAAAAGAAAATACCACAGAAGATAAAATTAGCCTAAAACGAGAAGCAAGTCTAGAACTATAAACCAGAAAAAAACAGAAGAACCTTAGTGAAATTTGAGTCTGCATCTTAATTTGTATTTTTAATTTAAAGATCTTTTGAAGACAATTTCTGGAGCAGGTTGGGAGAGGTAACCCAAAAATGCATTCTTTCATATCAAATCCTCCATACCTCACACTGAAATTACCTCCAAATAAGAACTTGACGAGAAAAATATTGCTAGTAATCTTATATAAAATCTGCAAGAAAATAATCTCTCAGTATCAAATCCAACAGTCGGTTGCAAAGCTCTTCATGTCATGGTTGTCTTCTCAATGACTAGCAGTGGGTTTCACTGTTAGCATCTTTTAAAGATTATTAGGATCACAGTGTTTTAATACAAGAGAATGACTATATCTGACTATCTGCACATTTGGGTAAATACCAGACTGTGTTCACAATTTAAAAGCCATTTTCATAACTACAGTGGCCAGTGAGAGAACAGTGATGTAGATTTTGATTTCAGAACACAAGATGGCAGCCTCCAAAAGGGAATAGGAATTTGTCCCAAATCACTTGCAAGAACAACTTCAAAGAGTACTCATGGACCTTTTAATAACAACACTATGTCTTGGACTGCAAGTGTTTAAAAACTTGCCCATATTTTTTCATGAGGATTTATCACAGAAATTATGAATAGAAGCCAAAAAAGAACTACAAACCTAAGAAATACTTAAGGAGATGTATTTCATTAAGAGAAAAGCATATTAAAGGTAGCTTATGGGAAATATTTAGCATATTTCCATGTATGACTTCTCTAAAGGCTTTGTTTCCAAAGATGAAAACGCAGATTGCTATTCCACAATTGAAATTTATAAGTAAAACTTACTAGTACATAATATATAAGATCATCCAAGAACTAGTCTTATCTTTACCTTGCAAAAATGAACGAAACAAATCCTTCTTCCCTCAAACGACCAAATTCTATATGTGCATAGCTGTATTGCAATTTACAGAGAAGCACCCAGAAGACAGATTTCAGTAACAAGCACTGGATCATATTAATCCTCAGTAAGCTTCCCTGACATTGCTGGTTACCTGAGACTGTGCTAAGTATGCTATACACTGCACAAAGTAGAGAACCAGCACAGTTTACTTTCCTCCTTAAATAACATACAAATTTTTTGCATGCAAATAGAAACAACTTCATGGATGGGATTCATCTTACGTAACTTTTACCTACAAAAGCCAGACAAGCTTTTCCAGGCTGTTACATAGCATAGAAAAAATTAAGCTACAGCTGTTATGAGGAAACTTAGGGGAAAGAGAACCCAAAAGCGTTTTTTTTGACACGGCCTTCCTCTTCAAACCAGTTTATTTACATAGTAATGACTTTATCATAGGCTGTATACATGATCCCACAACAAAATCCAAGTTCCATTCGAATTCACAGCACAGTAATAACAGTGACTTAATTATGTCTTAAGTCATAATACCTTTTAAAATATACATATGACTAAGTCAAAACAAAATTATCTTAAAATAGTTCAATTGTTTTTCACCTTTTTAAGCAAAATATATTCTAATGCTAACAAGCCAGTACATCACAAAATGTATTAACCTAACAGCCAGTTAACAAAAAATAGACACTTTCCACATGAAAGATAAATCATGCTTTCCACTCCTTTTGTAATCAAAGCTTTTACTTCCCTCTCTTTTCAGATGCAAAGTCCTTTCCTTCAATGTTGCCCATGAAAACCGTTGTCTGAAAGTACCTTTTGCCATCCACTGCACAGATGAGAAGCCTAGGGTTGTTTAGGCTAAATACCTAAACCTCTAAGTTGCTAAAATCAGGCAAATCAAATCCCATATTCAAAGCTGGAGCATCCAACTGAATAGGACCTGTGGTGGCACCAGTGAATAAAAGTGTCTGTGACTTGAAAATCAGATTTACAGTATTTACTTAGGAGATAAGTTCAAGAACGGACTACGAAGACGCTTCAACAACAGGCATCATACAATAACCGTTTCATCTGGAAGGTTTCTATACCATCCAAACACTTCCCCACAAGGCATATGATACTCAAATGATTTGTAATATAAAAGACCAAAGCGACAAAAACTTTGATGTCTCACAAAGTTTAAAGACAATTTAAAGCTGGAGGCTGGCATACAAGACAAGTGTGTAGGCAGGCAAAATCCTTTACAAGAGCAAGGCCTGAAGGATGCTGCAGTGAGAATCGTAACTAATATAACAGATGGTAGAGCACAGCACACCCTTGTATTCTGGCACATTTCAGTTACTGCCTATCATTTGGTTGCACCTGTGTCTTTCTCTACTCAAAGATTAAAGTCCTGGGAAGCTGAACATATTTTGCTTCCATTTTTTGTCTGTACCACACAGTTCCTCTGGCTCTCAACTCTCCGAGGTCTCCACCTAGGCAAGCTGGCATCGCAGGAAAAATGGGATGCGTGTTCAGACCTTGTGAGATCAGAGAGCCCATCATCCACCTCTGAGAGGGAGCAAAAATCCCTAAACCTTTCCTGTAGGCTATGTCTCACTAGGAACCTATTTCAGTACTCCTTATCTGTAGGTGCTGGATATGGTACCTCATGCTTTCTCTTGGTATCCCATTCTGTAGTTTAGCCACAAGGTTTTGTTTTTGGTACATGGAGACCTTTTCTCTCCCCTCTCAGTCTTTTCTTTTTCAGATTAAAGAACACCAATCTTTTCATCAGTCTTCCTTCACATCATCCCTATATTGCGCCAAATGGATACTTTCCAGCATCAGAACTGGGCCTTTCTCCAGAATAAGCCTCACCAATGCAGACTGGAGTAGAAGAATTATCTCCCAGACATTCAACACAATATTCCTGCTTAAACACACCAGTAGAATACTCAATTATTTGGCAATATGACCATGGGACTGAATCAGGCACAGCTTGTGACACGCATTACATCCTAGTGTTTTCAGCTTCTTAGCTAGCCTTCCCTTCTCCATGTGCGCTATATTACAGATAAGTGCGGCACTTTATGCTTTACAGGATTGCGCTGCATTTATTTCAGGCCATTTCTCCCGCTTTTTTCCTAAATCATTATGAATTTCAGGCCTGTCGTTGAATATGCTGACATGCTCTCCTGGCTTGTACATCACCAGCAGATTTCATATGCACATTCTCAGCTGCATCATGCAAGTCATTATGAAAACACTGCAAAGTACCAGATAAGCATCTCCAAACAGGCAGCCAGCCGATCCGTAACCGCCTCTGCAGAGGCATTTACCAGAATCACAGGAGACAGGCAAAACCAGGCAAACGCTGCTGCCCCCAGGCCTCCACCTGTACCAGGTCCCATCCTGGAGTGGGATTTGTTCCATCAGTGATGCACACACCAGGCTAAGGGCTTTCACACAGACAGGATTTGTACAACTTCCTTGTAAGAAAGCAAGTGTCAAAAACCTACCTGAAGTCAGGATTTAGTCAGGTTTATTGAGCATGCTTAGCCCTGTGGATTATTATGCTGTCACAGGATGAAGTTAGGTTGTGAAGTATACATATTCCAGCCTTTTCCCAGAAATTTAAGATAAGCTGAGAATGTATCCTTTTTTTGTAACTTTAAGTTAGCTCTACATTACCCTCCATTTTTCCTGGAACACCAGACCCTCTCTGTGACTTCTCCAGGATTACTGCTGTAAGTCTGGACTGAATAAATTTCACTACAAAACACCTGGAAAAAGGATGAGGCAATCTCAAACTCTCTCCCTTAAGCGGTTTCTGACTTTTGCTTCTTTCCTGTTGCAGCAGAGCTGTTACTACTCTGCTGCTTGTGTTAACTATGCAGAGCTAACCTTTTTTGCAGACTTAATATTAAAGGAGGGAGGACAAAAAAAAAAACAAAACAACAACAACAACAAAACACTTTTGTCTTTTTGTCTTTCCCATAATCTTCTGTTGTTATCTTTCCATTTGGTAGTGAAACACCTTTGTCATTAATCCATGCAGCAATGAGCGGTGTAGGAAGAGGATATAAATATTCTCATCTTTTTTCTTTTATCATTCACCATTTTATTGCAGTGGAAGGTTTTTTTGTTTAGTTCTGGTTTTATTCCTAATGACAGAGAGTGCCCATAAGCAAGTTTAAGCACAATAAAAAATAACAACAAAAAAGTTCTGGATGATCCATGAGAATCTCAGGTCCCATCTAGAGCAGTGCCGCACACACTGTTCACAAAGGAAGATAAACGTTAAAGTCAAATGAGGCTGTTCATGTACAAACCCCATGGGAAAGAAAAAGCAGACAGAATCCAAAGCTGAAGAACAACATTGCAGAAAACACTGCAGCTCTGATTGCAGGAAACAATCAATATTCCTGAGAAGGAGAACACCTGCTGAAAAACACATCAGCAACAAAAAAAACCATGAACCAAGGAACTTACCAGTGACCATCAATACAAACTTAGTTTTGAGAGCACCTCTGCAGATGAATGGATAGATAGGACTGCTCTGTTTTAGGGGAGACTGTCAGCTTTGGTCCCTGTGTAAGCATCATTAAAAAAAAACCATCTTTTCTGCCCTCCTCTTGTACAAAATGGTCTTACATTAACTCATATTTCAGAGACTGGTAAGCATTTTGGTAATGTGGTGTTGGTATAACACTACCAGCTACATTGCTTTTCTCTCTAGGAAAATGCACGATTCCTTTTGATTTCATGCTAGAAAACACATTTCCGGCAAAAACCTGAGTTTGGACAGGGTTTCCATATGAAATGTCGCATGTCAAACAATCTTTGGCATGAAGACTTAGAAAAATGGGAGGAGGAGGGTGTATTTACAGTAGTGTTTTATTTCACATGAGTAATATGTTTTTGGAGCAAATCTCTGCATCCTCCTCACTGAAGCTTTGGTTTCAATAACAGAGCACATGCATTCATCTCCTCAACGGAAATGAGCACATTGAGTCCCAGGACCAGACTAGAGGTCTTTCAAGGGAAAGCACCTTCCGCAATCCGTGCAAGCTTTGATTTCAGGCTTGCAAATCAAGTGTTTTGCTTGGTAGGTCTGCTCCAATTGCACCACATTATATGCTAACATCAACACAGCCAGAATCTAGCTGAGAAACATTTTGCCATCCTTCAAAATCTATAATCACATTTACACAGTCTCTTTCTCTCTCTTTTACAAGAAAACATTCTGTCATACCAAATGTTCCCACACTATTGATATTTACTTGTTCTGTGAGTTTCTTTCCCTGAGAAATGGTAAAGTTGCTTGCTAATTAGGGTCTTCTCATACCAGCTGCTTTCCTTCCTCAATTCTTTAATATTTTGTGTCTCCCTCTTGCGGGAGAAGGACCAAGGTTACACAAGAGAGTGCAAAATAATATTTGAACCTAATAACCTAATGCTCCTTTTCATAATGTATGATTTGAGGCACATGCAATACATACATACATGACTGAGAACAATAAACTCAACTTTAGAGTAATTTTTTGTTTGTTCACATTTCATCAGAGGAACCGAAGTGGCAGCACGACCACTCAGATAGCGGGCCCAGCCCTGCTTCGCACAGGGTGCCCCAGGCTTACAGTCGAGGAACAGGTAGGATAGACGGAGAAAAGACCCAGCACGACTGCTACAAACACGCTGTTTCCACAACAGTCGCTCCTATCTGCACAGACAAATCCTCAGGGTAGTGTCACGGACCAGATGGCCTACCATACACTTTTCCTGTAGTTCTATCACAAGGCTCTCCTCATGAGGATTTCTTGTAGAGTAACAAATGCACCTGTTTGCCTGAATAAATTCCTAAATAACTGAATTTTAACATTGCTGCTAAATAGAGCCCAACATTAGAAATTTCAGACTTTTTTTTTTTGCAAAGAACAGGGTCAGAGAAACAGAGCATGAGAGGTAAGAGTGAGAATAACAAGATAGAGAGACGTTAACAGATTTCCTTCCATCAATGTGAACTGTGGATGACAACAGGGATATACCTGCTCTTGATCTACTTTTGTCAGAAAATAAGAATGAAATTCTGTCTAATACTTTAGTGTACAGAGGAGGGGTGATGGAACAAGCACATAGGATCAGAAGCAAAAAGCTATCTGCCAGTCACATTATTATCAGCACCAGGAGTCAGAAAGACCGTGATGCTCGAGCCAAGCATCATTAGTTTTAGGGCGAGAGACAGCAGGTGAGATTTTGACTTTGAAATCAGTAGAATTTATGCATGGTTTTAATTCAACGTGCTGTGCTGCAGCATTTCCACAGGCTAATTCTCATGGATAAAAATGCATTGCTCTTTATTTTATGACATATCACCAATGAAACTTTGTATGGGAGATGTGAATACTTTATATTATATGAAGTTTCTGCACTAGTATTTGAAAAATTATTATGCAAATAAATTGAGGTCAAGCCCACAAGAACCATAAAATGTTATACATGTTAAAGCCTGAACATCACAGCATCTCTTATGTGATATATATGCCTTGTAAAGTGAATTACATATGTTTGCAGAAATTACACATCTGCTCTAAAAATGTCAGATCTTGCTGACACAAGGAAAAACACAGACGAGTTAGGGGAGCAGTATGTTATAGATGAGAATTCTCCAACGAGTACGTTTTGATTAATGTTGCTGCGGCATTCACTAATGAATGACAGGCAAGGTCACAAGTAATTTCAGTAGTCCTCCGTACTACAACCTCCACAGCTGTGGAAACAAAACTCCATATCTTACAGGAGTACTTCCCTGAGATGAACAAAAATATTTTGGAAACACTAATAATACACAAAGCTGTGATATACAACTATATTCCAATATACAAAATCCTAAAAAATAGTACCCCATCTTTTCTCATGAAAGATCAAGATACCTTAAAAATCTTAAAGTTATGGTTTTTCTCTCTATAGAACATTGCCTAAGTCACAAAATCCTAAGATCTGAAAGGTAATCTACAACTTTAACGCAATGAAGCGCAAGGGTCTGAATATACAGACTAACTGGCAAGGCTGGAACATCATCCTTCTTTGCCTACTGGGACAAGCTCAACTAAAGCGTCTGCAAAAAGGCTGTGCTACTTATTTGAGAACTAAGTTATGAAACACCAGAAATCCATGTTATCTACACCTACCTATCATTCGGACTTGTCCTATATATACAAGACTTAATTCTGGATATTAGGTAAGATGGGCAGTGAGGAGTTAGTGTATTTCACAATACCTGTATTTCTCAAGGTTTTTAAATGAACATAGGAGAACAGTATCTTACTATAGCCTTACACATCAAGTCCATGACAGTATGGTTAACTATTTGAACTCCCTACGTACTTCTTCACTTTTGTGCTAAAAATCACCCCGACTCATTAGCTGAGAGTGATTTCTACCATCCAATCTACCACTTTAGCACTGAAGAACCCCAGTGTGTCCACGGCAGATGTTCTTAGCGTCCAAGAAAGAGCTCTTCCTTCAAACTCCCCTCACTGCACTCAGTATGAAACACAGTGAATTAATAGTCTCTTCAGCCAACAAGTTTATTTAACACTACTCTCCCGAGCTTAAGAATGCTAGAAGTTGGTCACTTTTCAGACACATCTAATTCCCCACAGTTTTAGTGAACTTTGTATCAGTTGCAGCTTCTGCTTTTTATCTCAATCACTCCTATTTGCATAACTAAACAGAAACAGAGTGCTGCAGGGGAGGGAAGGAGGAAATAATGCACTTTATGCGTTTAATACCTGGCCATCTGGTACCTCAGAAACGTGTTCAACCTTAAAACAGCAAGAAAATAAGATGAAGGAGCCAAAACAGGCTTTCCTGCAGCAAAAACACATTTATTCTATACAAACAGAGCAACTGGCAGCTGACACAGAGGATATACACACAAATCCATATGCTAATACACAGGGATTAAAAGAATAGAAGTAACATAGGTAAGCAGTATCAATGGATGTAAAATAAAGCCACTGTCCTTGACATCTTTATTTACATCACTTCTTCTAATTACCTCTTCTATATCTCACTAAAAGAGTAAGAAGAAAACTGAATACTTAAGGCCCTCACCTACTCTGGTCTTCACCTAGAGAAGAAATACAAGAAACACAGTAATACTAAGTGGCCTCAGCATCCTCAGCAACATTTAATAGAGGTCTTGGGAGAAATCTAGACATACCGGGTGGAACCTCTCATTAGCACACTGCTTGTCTTCATTACTGGAGAGAGGAAGCTTCTGCCCACTCTACTTCAAAGCTAGGCCTTAAGAAAGGTACAGATAAATGGGTTCTGCTGTAGAAAGGTGCTGACCTCCTCGCAGGAAGAAATCAAACTGGGGAAGCCCTTTCACGGCTTCCCAAAACCTTCCTGCACTTTATTCCTTGCTTAGACACTAAGACAACAACTGAAATGTTGTTATTCTTGCCACAAAAGTAACAACAGATGATGTCAAAACAGTGGAAATACAGAGTTGCTGCTATAACTGGTTGGGGCAGAGACCAGGAAGCAGCGCAGGGTGATTCTGGAGACAAAGGTAAAATTTGTCTGCATGCTGTACCCTGGACAAGTTACTGTTTTTAGATTGAAAAAAAAAATTCATTATTTATGTGATTTTGCCCAGATTAAGAAATTTTTTGTAAATCATAATTTCTACCATAAGTGCCAAAATATTTTGGTGCTTTCAAAAAGGCAAAGTCCTGTAACATTTTAGGATGAGAACCTCAGTTTTTATTGTAAAAAAAAAAAAAGTTTATATCTCATTTAGCTGTATGGAAACTATGTTGAAAATTCAAACCAAAAGACTTGAACAGGGGAAGGCAAAGTGACAACATGTACCTTCTTCCACAAAAAAAAAGTTTTTAAATAAGGAAAGGTGGTGCAAGTTACAATGAAGATTTCAGAGTATCAGTGATATTAGGATTTGTCTAAATAAGGATTTCAGCCTCCTTCACAGCTGCGTAAGTACAAACCCCTGAAGAATAATTTGCACTGATACTAAACTCCGTGCGTGTTTCTGATTTGTACCAGCTGCAGCTGTGCTGGGAAATGTACATCAGTGGTACCATCCCAGCACGTACAGGACTTGTGCTGCCACAGAATTTCTAGACATAAGGTTCTGGCATTGTAATAAAAACATTTCTTGAGCCAGTAATGAAGCAACAGTTGAGTCAGCTTTTTTCCAAGGACAAAGGAAGGCAGTCACTCTCCCATAGTAAATCTTCTACAAGAATGAATCTTAGGTGTCAAAGACTGATCATATCACATAAAACATTTCTGAGAAACTGTCAGAGAATGGCTGTGGAAAAATCTAAAGAAGAAGAGAATAATCTAGGACAACTGTAATGTTAACACAACTGAATGCTGGATCTATGGAGGTACTTACATGGTGCCATAGATCAGAGCGGGTGCTGGAGCAGTCTTCTTATCCAAAGTACTCCAGTACTATCAGGTGACTTAAGTAATCACACTAACTTTGGAGCTGTTTTGTTTTTGTTTTGTTTTGTTTTTATTTTTCTGTTTTTTTTTATCCCTGAAGATAAATCAACTATAAACAATAAAGCTTGGCTAGACATCACAAAAATGTAGCCTCCAAGTAACACCATTAGTGTTGGAAAGCAGGTATTAACCAACCTTTGGCAAAATCTTCACAAAAGTAAATCAGCAGCAACATTTTCACTCCATTTTGCTCTTTGTATAGACATACACACTTCTGTAGGCAACTCGTATGTTTATGTATACTACTGAACAGTGTTTATAGGTTTCTGACATGCTTTCCTCAGCTACACACAAAAAAAAAGACAACACTAAATGCAAAGTAGAAGAGTAGAACTACCAAATGCCTTCTGGAAGCAGAATGCACAAGACACACTGTGCTATTTATTTACATAAAAACACATGAAAGCAAAAGAGAAAGACCCTCAGCAGCTCGTTCTAGCAGAACAGAAGGACTTTTCAAGATCTGTGGATGCAGAAGATGGCGAAATGGCAAAGGTCATGAAGTCTTCATAAGAAATAACAAAGTGAAGATTGGATTCTGGAAAAAGCAACTTCACTCTACCTGGAGATCTGATAGGCAGATAAATTGCAAGCTCTTCAAAAGAAATCACTTTGGAAGTCAAATTCTTATATGGGAATAGAAAAAAAATACCAAGAGCACAGTGGGACAAAAATTGGAAAGATCAAGGTATAGCACACAAACCTAAATGAACAGGTAAAAAAACATGTTCTGGAGAGACAGGAATAGTGAAAACAGTCAGAAAATATGATTCAATCCTTCATGGTTTCTCTTGTCTATGGTTGGTAGATTGCCTGTGGTCTGTCAGATGATGGTTCATATAATAGCAGACAAGTAACAAAGACACACATACACTTCGTAGATATTCAAAGTGGAGGAAAGAAAAGGTAATAAAATCCTACATTTGGTTCACAAATAAAAGCCCTTGTAGCTATACTGTGTGGAAAAAATACATGGATTGTTTTAAAGTGATTACACAATGAACAGTTCTGTAAATTGAAAATAACAGCTGTGTGTTATTCAGGAGAATAGATGACCATGAGAAAATATTCAAATTACTTCAGCATCATTTTTCATTAGAAAGAGAACTGTTTTCAGGCAGTTAATCACAACACACTAGGAAAAGGAAGACAAATGAAAAGCTAGAATGAGGTGAGCATTTAAACAAATTCTACATTTTCAAATCAAGGACCTGATGAAACTCATTCTTAGAAAGCACACTAAAGAAAATGTAGAGCACTTGGGACCTTGGTATTTAAGAGGAATCATGGGAGATGTGTGGTTCAGGAAGGCTGGAAAAAGTAAACCAGAATACTTACCTTCAGAGTGAGAGAAAATACAAACATTTGGGAAATGTGGACTACTCGATTTAAACTGAAGTCCCAGAAAAACACTGGAGCCAATAAAAAGCAGCTAGAAGACCGGGCAGATTACACAAGTATTGTCAATATGGATTTTTAAAGATCAGATTGCCAAACCAAACTGATTTTCTTCATGACATGGTTAAAACACTTGTGTGAAGGGAAAAAAATCAGTAGATGTCTTAGGTTAACCTCACCAGGGCTTCTGGTACTGTCCCACATGACATTTTCATTAGCAAGTCTAGATGAAACCTCTTTACAATGGGTAAAACTGCTTTGAAAACCATATTCAGACCTATCAATGGATAACTGTCAAAACAGGATGTCAGAAAAAGATGTATCAAGTAGGATTCTGCAAAGGGTCTGTCCTGGGTCTAGTAGCATTCAGTAATTTCATTAATTATTTAGATGATGGAACAGAGTGAATGCTTATTAAATGTGACATCTGTCTGCACACAACACATGGCCTGCAGCTTCTTTGAAGCCCCTAGAGAACAAGATTGGAATCAAAATGATCTTGACAAATTGGAAAAATGGCATAAAAAAGCATATGATTCAATAGGGAGAAATGTGAGATACTATACCTATACCTTGGTAGAAATAATCAGCTGTACAGTACAAGACACAGAATAGTTAGTTATGATGACACTTCCTGATGAGAAATTTTGGGATTGTAAAGGGTTACCTACATGATTCAGCACTAGCATATCATTAGATAGCATGAGTTTTAGTAAAATAATATATGCAGTTTGTAAGGTTCCATTACAGACACAAGCTCACATTCCAGTTCAACAGTAGACAGAACAGAACTGTCTGAACCTTTTGCTCCACCAATGCTAGTATCAAATTCCTGAAGCACCAGTCACACGTTAGTAGAATGGGAGACAGCTATCAAAGATTTATGGCACATCAGAAATGTTCTCTTAAGGAATGATGTAGGACTTAGAAGAGAAGCAGTTCTCACCTGGAAATCCCTTCCAGCGGAGGGAAGAACTGTATACTTTCTAGCTAGCTTGAGGCTAGCCACACCACTGGAACAGGTCAAATAAGTGAAAACAATGACTTCAACTTCATTTGGAGTTATGAGGTGGAAAAATACATTAAGGGTAAGGTAAGGAATTTAAATAACTTAGTAGGCTTTGGAACATGATTATAGATATGCGTCTCCAAATTTGGGCAACAGTAATAAATTGTACATCAAAAATCAGACCTTGACTTTAGTGAAAAGATAGACAATATTAAAGTTGCTCAAACAGCTTTGAATTTTCTTACTGCAAAATAGTCACAAAAAAAAGTATTTGTACGATCAAAGAAGTTGCAAAACAAAACACTGGTGCACTATACTGTCTGAAGACCCTTAGAAGAAAAGTCTCCTGAGACCCATGTCACATCATTTTTGCAGGCAATGAAACAAATAAATGAGGTAAAAATTGATAATCAGAATTGGTAGGATAAAAAGTCTGTTCCAATCACAAGGCAGGATCGAACACCCAAAATGAGGCATCAAACTGCAGCAGACAATTGAGTTTCTACAACAGGGTCCAAATTGTACAATACTTAGTACAAGCTCTGTTTGTTTCAATTAGCAAATAAAGTACTTCATTCTTCATTTAATGCTATGCTACATTTAAGATTTCGTAGGTACTGCCAAAATACTAGTTTTATATAATTCTTATTCTTAAGAGGCAGCTTTATCATGGTGCGTCTTCTGTGGAGGGTGGGGTGGAAGAGAATCAGTATCTATGGAGAGATACCTGGACTGTGTTTGCACTATGACAGCTCTTTTGTAATAACTGAGAACTTGATATCTTGCAGTAAAAACAGCTATATGCATATTTATTATTTCCAGAAAAGTTCCCCCAAATCACATTTTAACGCGTGTCACTACCATATAAAATGGCTACAGAACTCACAACATTGAGAATCTCCCTGCTTTGACATGGCTTATATTGGGATATCTCTGATTATTTCAACAGAGCTATCAAATTAGTTTTTAGGCCTGATGCACTAGTTGAATCTAGTCAATGGTATTCAGATAGGCCCCCTTACAGGATTAAGGCTTTATATTGCTTTGAGAAAGAATCTATTACTCCTTACAGTCTCTCTAATGCCAGCCAAACCATTTAACCCTCTTGTATATACGTAAAAGTGATCATTAGAAGTGAAAGTTCTATAAATTCACTTCACTGCAAGTTTATTTTGCCCATTAGTTTTCTGCTTTTTTTCCTAATATTTTCTGTGAAGTGTTCTACAAGCACATATCAGAAAGCAATAAATTTTCAAAATTCAGTCCATATGGTTGGTACAGACTCTTTCCAGCCTCATCTATCTTATCAAATATCTACTTTTTTTTCCCTGAAAAGAGATAATGTTATAAGTCCTAGTGTATTTAAATTCATCAAATGCTTGGAAATCAAACTATAAGTCTATAATAAATATTTTTAATGAAATATATATTTGTTCTGCTACACAAAATATGAGTTTCATGTTGGGTAGAGAATCATATAATTATGTAAAACTATCAGTGAGGGATGAATCATCACCAAAACAAGGTCTGACGATCTCTTTTCATAAGTAGATTGAGAATGAGCCACTATCCATCTGGATAGATGCAGCAGTTTCAGATATTCAGCTGATAATTCAAACCAAATACAAACTTAGTTTCCCACCTTCAAAGCAGCAATGCCGGCCTCAGATCCATAATACAGACAGAATAGGAGCATGCTCTAGCAAGAAGCTTTCTAAATGAGAAGAAATGATTCCAGCTCATTAGCTACTACCTTTAAAGTTTTTAACAAAAAAAAAAGAAACAACATCAAAAATATAAACAACCTTTCTCATGACAAGAAAGTCAAAGCAGAACCTTCTTTCAGTTGTCATGCTTATACATTGTTATGATTTCTATGAAATGTCTCTTACAGGAATTATTTTCTCTATTGTAATTTTTTTTTATTCCTGTAGAGTAGCTAATGATTACAATTTTCTGTATATAACTGTGAAACAATAGTTTGGTTTTGACTCATGATAGACCAAGGGGAGCACAAAAGTGGTAAAACTAGTCGTCCTCATATCAGCAATTCCTACAGCCAATATTCCTTCCTGTTGTCCATCTGCAAAATTTTAATGCAGAAGATTCTTTATGTAAGGCTTTTGTGGGGAACATTTACCTGGGAATACAAGACGAAAGAAGCTTTAACAACACGCTAAATTTCCTAATACTGTAAGATATCAAATACAAATGTAGAGTTTCAAAAGCAGCTTTTGATTATTTAATGACCATGAATATACAGTAAATCTCTATACCTTTTATAATTTCTGGCCTTTGATGACTTTTAAATCAACGCATAAAATAGAAGAAACAACCCTTTTTGTGCACACAGGCGCGTCTATACAGCAGTCTGAAGCAAAAGGAAATAACTGAATCACGAGGCCATATCGATTCCCTCTGCTGTAATGCAACTCGGAAGTGAAGTGCAGCATCATTATCAGAGATGCTGTACATTAATTTTTCCTTGCTGTACGAGTCCTTAATTATAACATATTAGCAGTGCATGCCTGAGTGAGCGCTGGTCTAATTTCAAACTGAAACAATGCTTGCATCCTGCCGTGAGCAGTATTAATTAAAGTCTCTGTTCTGTTTTCCCTGAACTCCCCTTCTGACATTTCCAGGTAAAGTGAAATAAAAATGTACGTCAATAAGTAAAACCTAGCTATCAGCAAATACGTCACTTAACTGAAGTATCCGATGTTGAACATCAATTTAAATAGTTCCCCTTTGGAAATTGTTTGTTTGTCCATGTAATTTCATGTTATGGTCTTTATTAATAACAGTAATCTTATCAGGCAGTCTCTGCATATTTGACAAGTTGACAATATCACAAAGCATATATGCATGCTTTCCAGGATATTAAGTTCAATACCAATTAATAAATCATTTGTGCATTTATTAATATTACATCTAATGCAAACAAAACTTCAATAAAAAGTGGAAAAAAGTATTGAAGTATTAAAGCATATAAAATGAAAGCCTGACATACAATATAAAGCAATACCTATAGTAGAACAGCAGTAATAAACTAATCCTTGTGTAAAAATTCAATAGCTGAAATAAGTTTAGTATTTCTGGTTTACATCTTTCAAGCCAAGTTACCTGCAGGTTGATATCACATTGTTTAGCTAATTAGAAATAAGCATATAGAGTTTAAATGAGCTCTTTGGGTAAAGTATACTTCACATACTCAAATGTTCAAGCAGCCCTTTCCTCAGAGAAGTAACTTGATCAGCAATGTTTGATAACATCTAAGACAATTCATTCTCAAGATGTAATATGTAACAGAATATATGCATAAAGTTCATCAGTATATAAAAGTATTTTTCACGAGCAGAAGTTTAAAGATATCTGACATACACAGAAACCTATGTTCTAATTACTGCTATTTGGTAATTGAGTAATAAGACCCATGATGTCCATTCCCAAGGAAAGGAACTCCCTCACAGGAAACACCGGCTGTGCCAAGCGCAAGAAACAGCGTCCCAATGGAACGAAGCTCCTACTTTTGCAGCCAGGAAGCATCCAGACTGCAGTGGCCTATTGCAGTTCTGATGACTTATTAAGCCAAGTGTGACTGTAAGACTCCAAACGATGCTAAGTCAAAATTTTCCTAGAAACGCCCCATATCTGAGACAGTACATCAGTTGGCCTAAAAGCGTTTTTGTTGTCGCTTTTTTGTTTTGTTTTTTACCTTTCTTCTGGATCTTAATTTTTTCTGCTAGCTGGATAAAAATGCTCATAAATGTTAACAGACCATACTGAACCACTTTCTATGTTTTTCCATCAGAGGTGTTATATTCCTATGTACCAAATTTCAACCACAAGCATATCAATCAAAAGCAGCATCATAAATTGAAATCCCACTTCTGGCTTTTTTTTTTTTTAAACTATTCTGTTTTTCAACATTCAGTTGTTTCTGAATGGAACACCTCTCTGTAGAAAACAAAGTTTTGTAATGTAACTAATCTAGTTGAAAATGCTTTTTGCTTTTGTTTTTGTCAGAAAAGATATTCTGATCACCTTTAACAAGAAAAACACAACTTGTAATTTAACTGCCCCCAGTATAACTTAATATAACTGCAATACATTTTTGATTAACTTGTAGGTACATTAAGCTCATGTAAAATTTAAAGAGAACAAATTGGATTACTACAGAAATATAGCTCAAGGTCTGAGACACATTCCCATGGTATGTAGAAACAGAAATGTATGTGTTAACTGCTACTGAGCACATACTTCAATACCCTTCTACAAGAATGCAAATCTATTACAGTCAGCCACACACATGGGCTCGCCAGCCTCAGCTGCAGGGTGTCACACAAGCAGCTCCCAACTCTGGTGTTGGCCAAGATGGCAGCTGTCTCCAAACTGCTGGTGGTTGAGCTTCCTTCCTCCTTCCATTAAGAGATTAATGTAACCTGTGACTACTTACTCTCACCTTCCTAAGGCATGTTGGGATACGGTCACCTGCAATCCCCAAGTTACAAGAGCTGGCTCTCTCTCAGCCTGGTACAATTACAGCTCTTGTGGATTCACCTGGCCTTGCACTCAAGTTCCAAGTGCAAGACTGTGGCTTTTTGTTCAGTGGCTTCAAAGCAGCCACATCCTCAGGTGGTTTACAAGCCAATGCGTTATCGACTACAGCAAATGCAGCAGGACATGCAATGCCTAAAAACATTGAAAGTGATTTTTTTTTTTTTTAAACAGGAATTGGTACAGGTTTCTGAACAGATCCCATTATAGTGCTCACGAAGTTTTCATTAATGGAACAGTTACAGTAAAAGAGGTTTTTCTCATTGTGAGAGTTATTTTTGCTTTACTTCTCCATTTCACAGGCAAGAAAATCCTTGTGTTTATGTGGCAGAGAAAAAGATTCTAGGTTGAAAACAACAAGAGGCAGAGCTTAGTTTTCTCCTGCTTGGACTTACCTGAGGATGCTTGCCGGACTTCTAGGGTAGTGGCCAGCAATGATTTGTATCTCCATGAAATACAGTTTCTCAGACGCTTTCAGGCAACATGTGGAAGAGCACTACTGATGCACAACGTATTGTGAAAAATCAAACTAAATTCACACCTTAAAATAAAGAGTCAACCTCATTCAGCTAAATCAATAAACATAGAACTTAATGGAGTCTGACATTCTATCAATTACTGCTGCTAAAGCAAAGGGAAATGATTTATAAGGTAACATTTTGTGAACTCCAGCAACAGTACTAGAAATACTACTTTATAGCCTTTGAAAAAGGGTGGGAGATTGTAGTAGAAGGAAGAAAAATATCAAAAATAAACAGAAGCTTTGGTTAGTGCTGTGGTAAACAACTACAGAGAGCTATGACAGCAAGTTCTACAGATAATAGTTGTTGCAGCACTTAAGGTTAAACCCAGCCACTTTCAAAATACAAAATGATTTGGGCTAGCCAGAATTATTGAATAGCTTTCCAAAAAATAGTTCAGTATTTGGACAAGTTTTGCAACAAACCCACCTACAAATAGCTGCAATTCCCATAATACTGCTGCCAGTGCATTGAGTGATGATAAAGCCCAATGATTCATAAAGAAATGTGCTACTAGGTGTCTTAATTGCTGCCCTTAAACTAAACTTCTATGAGAAGACTTCTGAATCAGCTATGTACATTCACCAATATCCAAATCAACCTGCTGAACGATCCCAAAATAAGACACTGCTTTGGCTCAAGAATTCAGTGGTATTTCTGTTAAAATGTAAAGCCTATTGCAAAAGGTATCAATCTCAGGATTAAGAAAAAATGCCCTCTAATCCCTTCCCTCTTACAGAGGCTATTTTAATTATTAAATTGCTCTTAACTTGCATTAGTACAAAAATCAGTATTACACATCAGACTATCGGTATTTACAATATTCTAGGTATAGATATAAAATCATGTGCCCCAGTCCAAATCTGGTGTAAGAAAATAAGTCTTCCAAAAGACTGCAGACTACTTACAGAAGTCTACAACAGTGACTTGCTGTGTACCAGCAATGATCAGACCAAATATCCACACCCCATGGGTACATTAGAAAAAAGCATAAAGAACTTATTTTCTGCATCTTGACAGGGAGAGGATTACAGCATACCACAATATGAAAAAAAAAAATCAAAACCACAATACACATCCATATGTAGACTCAGTGCAAATATTTCCCTGATTGACCTGAAGGCTACAAGTGCTTGCAGTTCTGTTTCTAAAGGTTAGCGTAAATCCTCAATACCAAGTCACTGGGAACCAGGCTGCAAATAAAAGTCCAGTCAACATCCAGAAAGTGTCAGTAAAGCTCTGTATTTTTCTGTTTCAAAAAACATTATCCCCACTCCCACTTTGTTACCCCCAGGTAACAAACTGGAACTACCACTGAACAAGTTAGGACCCCAATCTACTCCGTGTGTTGAAAGAACCAAGTGGATCCAAATACTCATAAAGTGAGGGTATACTCGGTATCTTTCTAAAAAGCAGCTCTTGGCTAGCAGGAACTGCGAGGAAGTTACATGTATGTATGGATACACAAACACACAACTATATAGCCTACTGACAAGCACTTCTGCTCGGGAAATGAGAATCTAAGTTCTTCAGTCTGAAGAACCATATCTGCTATATCATAGGAGAGACTATCTATTAGGCTTTAAGAGGGGCTAGAACAACTCTCCTTTTTGTTGAAGCCATGCCAATGA
This sequence comes from Chauna torquata, assembly GCA_013399475.1. NCBI lineage: Eukaryota > Metazoa > Chordata > Aves > Anseriformes > Anhimidae > Chauna > Chauna torquata. The sequence goes on from VXAL01001862.1 coordinate 209,644, forward strand.
ATAGAAATGCTGCACAAAGCCAGAAAGAGAACAAAAGGAAAAGCACGACTGCAACCTAATTGGACATTCGACTGAAGAAAGTGCAATTATCAATTCCAGCCTCTGCTCCCAAGACAAGTTGATGCATTGTATGTTAAGCTGCTATTCCATGAAAATTTGACGTAATCTTGGGAACAGGACTCAATCAGTTTATCCACTAGGGTACAATTCTGTTCCCTCTAGTCCTCTTTTTCCAGCTCTGTAAATCTTGTCTTTTCCGTACATCTTTAGAAAAAGGGAAGGTGCCTTCATGCAGCGCAGTCTGTTGCTTAGTAATTAGTGTGATGCCCTAAGGAGTTAATAAGATCATAGACTGTACTTGTGGGTGCTCCTGCTGACACAAAAAAAGTCTCATCAACAGTAGTTTGATAAGAAGGGAAGGGTGCAAGGCAACAGCTACTGGTGCCAGCAGAGGTCTGGCATCCCAGGCTTGGTATCAGATTCCTCGGCTAAGGCTACCCGGTGTTTTGTTGTTGACCTGCCCATTACACCTGGTACTCACTTCTACCTACTTAGACCAAGTTTCCTTCACAAGGAAGGTTTTCTATTTCATTTTCAGACAATCAAAGGAAGGGGATAATGGTTATCCTGGGGAGTGCTGACTGCATTAGGTACTTTGTACCTCACCAATTCTTTTGTTTTGCCTGCCAGCACCAGAAACTGGCCGTCATTCGAGACAGCATGGATGGGGTTTGTGTGGTTAAAAGTAGGTCTCGCATATAGAGCTGACCTAGTCATCCTATCCACACCTTATGTAAAGATGTAATCAAGGGAGTCACCTTCTCCTACAGCAAAGATCTAAAATATGTCCAATCAGTTGCCACCTAAAAATGCCCATTTTACTTTCAAGTATAATGGGAACTTTGAGCAACCAGCTCAGAGATTGACATACAAATTGAACATATCTGTGGTTAAGCCTGATGAACCCCCCTCCACAACACTCTGAAGCAGAGCCTTCTCTGAATTCATCCCTTGGAGTCCCATATGCTGATATGAAGATACTGACCACAATCCTGCTTTGGGCTAAAGGAGAAGTCGAGCCAATCCCAAAGATATACTGGGTCTTTTCATAGTGCTTTGGGTAAGTTTCAGCTTCAGTGAGGACTGGAACAGATCTTACCAACTTAGAGGGTCTCTTTCAGTATCTCACTTTCTCCTCATCTTTCACTAACTTGAATAGTAAATTGGCGTAACTGTCATCTTCAGAACAGTCCAAATACTTACAACAAATTTGCAGTACAATCATAAACTTAAATCTATATACAGTACTCAAAGGGGAAAAAAAGAGCACCGTTCACCCATTAGACCTAATGGAAAAATTCCAACAAGTCAATCACTAGTTTTTCTATGGAAATTAAGCATACAGACACCAACATTAACTGTTATAGAAGATGTTTTTCACATTTGAATGTCAGATTGCACCTTACTGATACCATGGATATTCTGGAAGAACATTCTCTTCAGGCCCAACTTCTTTTCGAAAGGAAGTGCAATTGGACAGACTAGGCAAGGAATAGCTATCATGTATAACACATGGTAAAAGGTCTATGAAAGCTGAAATAAACCCATAAATTGTTGTGAGACAAAATTAAAGCTGAAAAGATTAATTAAGAAACTTGACTAGAATGCCTCCAGGAGTGAGGCAACAAACTCTTGGCCACGAAAGAAATGTTCCCTACAAACCAAGCAGTAAACTAAGCATCCATTTAGAAAGTGACCCAAGATCAAATTCTCTCTGAAACCTTCTCTGCTCAGGACCTTTTAATGAAAATTTCACTGCTGTTATTATAAAGTGCAGCCTTGCTACTAAAAGCAGAGTTCTGATTAATATAAGAGGTTCTACCCTAGGAGTTGAGTTGTTTAGACCTGAGCTGGTCAGAGCTGATTAATGCCATGTTAAAAATGTTATCAATTGCTGGAACTCCGTCATGACAAGCTGTGTCCCCACAGTAGCTTGCAGGCCAGAAACAGTGCAGAGCATGATTTGTCTGCTTCACAAATTATATTCCAAGTGTCCCTTAGTGCATTTACAGAAACTTCTATTCCTGAATTGCTGTCTGTTCTCCTATACATCGATATAGCAAGTGACCCAAACTGCTCCATTGCTTTTTAAGAGTTGAACAACTAGAGTTAGAGCCAAAAGATATAATCTGGGCATTTAACCAAACTCTTCATGCCACTCAGTCTTCAGCTTCATCCCTCTGTTCATATCAACTATTCAATGCTGCAGAAAAACATATTCAACTAAAAAAGCACATTCAAAAAAAATTTAAAAAAAACTAGACTTATCTGAAGACAAGTAACAAAGAACATTACCTACTTTCTGGTTTTGCCCACCAATTCACATTAAGAACGTCTTTGTGTCTGAAGAGGTCCTAACGCGCAGTATTTGCCAAGCATTAAAATACTATCACACTGGAGTCATACAATCTCACAATATTCTTTGAGAAATTGAACAAATTAAGTCTCATGTGCCTTAACATTTTTTCTAATTTAAAAATCATTTGAGCACCTCTCTTCTGTCTCCATTCAATTTTTGGCAATAGTTTTGAACACTGGCACGATAGTTTTATGCAGTATCCTCATAGTTACCTTATGATTAGACTCGATGAAAGTTAAATCAAAGAAGAAAGAAAAAAACACACACCCAGTTACTATTTGTGCTCACCGCATGAATTATATTAACCTTTTGCCATGACAACAGAGTGAAAGCCCATGTCAAGTTGTTTCTCACTGCTGAGTTACAGACTGTGCCTCCCTGTTTTGCACGGCACACGTTCCCCCATTCTAGAAGTACATGTTTACATTTGGACATAACAAAACTATTTTTGCTTGCAAGCACAAAAGCAGTCATGCCCTCATCACAAAGCATTCCACCCACTCTTCATGGGATTCTCAATAATTTATTTTTAGGAAAGCAATTATATGTTTTTTCTAATCATTTGTAAAACTGAACAGAGCTGAACCCTACTTTAAAATTCAGCTCAGGACCACTTTGACATTGGTCAACCATCCAGCTTTTATTCTATTAATATGTAATAATCATGTTTACTCCTAAATTTTTGTTCAAAGTGTTGCACAGTTCTAAGTTCAAAGTATCTAAAACACTCAGTACCCTCCATTTAACATTATCAGCTAAATGTTATTACTTCCAAAGATTTGACTTCTTTGCTGTTATGAAAGACCTTCTTCACATATAGCTATATTAATCAGCATTTAGCATATTATCTTTTAAAAATCTTTTTTAATGGTATCGTACTCCTGCTTTGCATTAATTCTGAGATCAAGATTAAGTAAACCAAGCCATATTCCTATTTTCTTTGCTAGCTTTACTTCAAAATCTTTTGGGTTTCTGCTGTCATTTGAAAAAAATAGACATTCATCTGTAAATGAACTTATACCATGGCTAGATTTTTTTCCAATAGTTATACTAGATTCATGCCCTTAAATTTCTTAAGGAATTAATAATTATTATTCCCTTAATAATAATAGTGACATTACAGATGCTTTTTTCCCTTCAGAGGAAATCTTGGAAGGAAGGAGAGCACAAGGTATGAGGATAATTACGTTCTGTACAACTGGAAAAATATATTTAACTTTATTAATACATTTAAATGTAATTAGTATTTTAACAAGCTAATTTAATTAAGATTTAGTTTAAATATATTAAGGAAGCATTAAAAGAATCAGCAAAAGCTGTATAGACCCACACTGTTTTTAGTAGTTGTATATTCACATCAATGTATTCAGTATTTCTGATATTAGGTTATTACTGTTTAGTTTTGTTTATGTTTTCTGCATCATCATAGTTCCTTTCTGTCTCCTTTTGTTTTGTGTCCACTGAAAGCATGCAAGAAAGCCCATTTCTCTTCTGCTTGTATTGCATCTACTATGCAACTGATGCTCCTTGCTGCAGTATAAATAGTGAAAACATATCAAGTGTGCAAAATGTTTTGATTCTTCATTTACCTAAACACATACCATACTTGAAAGTTAGCATATTTACAGTTGCTTATTACTGATTAAAGAAAAAATGCGGGGGGGGCGAGGTAGGAAAAGAATTCCAAGTCTAGCTTTCTGTTCATTACAATCTCCCTTGCAATTACAGAACTAGTTAGCTTCCTAATTTGCTTTCTGAGAACTTAAACTAACACTTTAATTTAGATGCCAATTCCATTGCAGATGTTCTGCATGCTGCTCAGTTAGAGATTTTGCAATTACATTTTGTAGATTTGTTCTTAAATCTCAGCTCTATTATCAGTAAAGCAGAACTAAGCTCTGGCTCAGCGTCATTCCTGCCCTCTTGAGTTATGTGTGAAATTGAGTTTTTTGCTTTATGTTTGGAAAGAAAAGCAAGCCACAATATGGGAGTCTAATTCACTAAAAAAGGTAGGACAAATCAAGAAATTAAGGAGGATTTTGTAATTTCAGCTTTTATACCTTAATAAGAATTTCTTCTTTTTTATATATACATACACATTTTTATATATCTATATGGAAATATATATACATATTTGCTCATTTTTCCCCACACACACACCTGGTCATTCAATATGCAAGGCTTGCTAATTATGATATTGTGCACCTGTGCTTCCTTCCATGCCAGGAAGCAACCCCCCCCCCAGCCCCAAAACATGCAATCTCCATTGCAAAATAAAAGTATTCAGCTATGTAGCTGCATACCCCCTACACAGTACACCTCAGAGTGAGTCAACTGCATCAAAATGGTTATGCAATTTAATTACACCTTTGGATAACATCTTTAAAAAAAACGGGATGTGCTTATAGAGATGGGAAGCCCCACAAAGCCTTCAAAGCAGTGCCACAAGTCCAGCACTCGTTACACGGCTAGCACACATCACACAGTCATCTTCTGGTACTGAGAAGCCTTATGAGGTGAAGAATTTCAACAGAATTTCAAGTATCTTCCTTTTTGGATGCCTAAACACAAATCTAAAAAAAAAAATCTGTATTTCTAGTAATTATTAAGTATCCACATTCTCTCAAAACAGGTAAGTTAACCCAATACCTTGCTTGTAAACCAAAAAAGCCAAAACAATTTTTGCATAACAGAGCTTATTTTTATGCATATCTTCTGTTTGACTTTATAAAATCAGTTTTACATTTAGAAAAATATCTTCAGCTATAAAAACAGAAATTTTTTTAATAGTATAGCTATTTATTCCTTAACACTATCATTAAAAACACGTGTTTACTCTGTAAAGAATCTGCAATCCAGTACAAAACCCATTTAATAAAAGACAGTAGAGACTTGATTTATTGCTCAAGTCTCTTTTAATTACACTCTCTGAATAAAATGTAATTAAATTGATTTGATTTTGACTATCTATTCATCTATACCAGTTCATTTCTAAAAGGAGAAAACAGACCACTTCAAAAACCCACCTTCCCCCTAGCAGCACCTAGACCACAACGCAGATGACAGGTGAATTCTTTAAACTCCATTATTGCAAATTAGGTTGCAGAATTTTAGAAGCAGAAACTATAGCACAGAGACACTTTAGTGAGGGCCAAACTGAAACATCCCCAAAGTCCTACTCCAGCACCCACTCCAACACTCTGCTGCGGATGCTCATCTCCCTCCCTCATGTAATGCTGGCATTTTCATTGCCCACCAGGAAGACTTCCTGAAACTCAAGCAGATCTGAAAGAAGGGCTTTGAAACCAGAGAAACTTCCAGATCTGACACAGGGAAGGCAGCAGGGGCTTGCAGCTGAGAAGGGAGAAGATGCAGGAATCACCCTGACAGTGACCTGGTTGGCTCAACCATAGCAAACTGTACCCTAAAATTCACCTCTGGAAAGACCTAGTTAGGTCAAGCACATTATACAGCTGCATGGGCTCTGATTTCACGACCTGTACAGTCAGCTTCATTCTGATACAAAACAAATTAAAATAATAAGTTTCATGTTGCAGACTCGGTGCGTTTACTTTGCAAATGTAAATATGGAGTAAAATTTAAAGGAAAGTCTGAAATTGTTCCCAGTACTCCCAGAATTTTGGCAAACTGCTTAATCTGAGTATTTGCTGAAAATTTATTTCAGCAAAGACTTTCCCACACGCACCATAATACACAGTGTGTTATTTCCTCATATCAAATTTTATGACACTTAAAAAATTAAATGAGGGAATTAATTGTTTGTATGGTTCTATGGAAATCTAACTTCCTTTTAAAGAAAAAAATACATCTACACATCTACATTTGTCATATAAGTAGCTGTATCCTTAGCACAATTTCTTTCTCCATCTTAGTTTAAGATCAGATGGATTCAGAAGGACTGGTCCGACACACTTTTTCAGTTAAGGTATTTACCACACTTTATAAAGGTATATTTTTCATGGTGAAAGTGCAACTCACTCCTACTGTACAGTTTTCTCATTTGTATGCAATAATCTCATGCCACATCCACTTCTAACACTACACACTTAAAAAAAACAGCACGTGCTTTTATAAGATGTTTTTGCTTCAAACTATGAGCCTCCGAACACTAGGAGGAGCATTCAACAATCATTAGTACTGCACTTCTCATTAAGGTGTAAATGGTAGGAGATCAATGAGAAGAAAAACATTGCCACTCTCCGCTGCAGAAGAGGACTAATTTTCTGTTGTTGTTGTTTTTGTTTTTTAATTACAGTTACTGCTGCAGACTTGGGCCAAATCAGAGCAGCTATTAAGGCACCAAGGAGATTCAAGTTACAGAAAGGAAATTATACATCACTAGCTGAATACCAAGAAGAACAAATAAATGTAAAGAAAACCATTTAATGAATGATTTCCTGGTGAGGCCACACCTGGAGTGCTGTGTCCAGTTCTGGGCACCCCCACACAAGAGAGGCATGGACACACTAGAGAGAGTCCAACAAAGGGCCACAAAGACGATGCAGGGGCTGGAGCATCTCTCCTATGGGGAAAGGCTGAGAGATCTGGGACTCTTCAGCCTGGACAAGAAGAGGCTCGGGGGGATCTTATCAATGTCTATAAATACCTGAAGGGAGGGTGCAAAGATGGAGCCAGAATCTTTTCAGTGGTGCCCAGGGCCAAGACAAGAGGCAATGGACACAAACTGGAACACTGGAGGTTGCATCTGAACATCAGGAAGCACTTTTTACTGTGCGGGTGACCAAGCACTGGTACAGGTTGCCCAGAGAAGGCAAGAACCTCCTTGGAGATGTTCAAAAGCCACCTGGACATGTTCTTAGGTGGCCCTGCATGAGCAACAGGGTTGGACCAGGTGACCTCCAGAGGTCCCTCCCAACCCCAACCACTCTGTGATTCTGTGAATACAAATCTATGTGCATCTCTTACAATCTGTGCCACATCCAACAGACAATGACACATTTCTGTGTGTACACATCCATTTTATTTCATACATGAGATCACCTGGAAGATATTTCAATACAAGTTTTTCAAACTACATAATTGGTGACATCGGATAGTACAAATCTACAACATGCAACACATGAAAGGCATATTTCCACAGCTTATCGCTTTTTTTTGTGAACCAGTAACAGGTTTTAAATAAAATATTTTGATTAGTACATCTCCAATTTCACACATACTGTGCAGTTGTGACAATATGAATACTTTCACCAACATTTTAGCTAACTTTGCCATCGGCGTTAATTGTCACTGGCTGAATGATTAACTGACAATAGAGCCTCCCCAAGTGAAATTCTCTGACTTCAAAGGGAAATGCATGCATGAGCAGTGATAAAAGGCAAAAAAGATGTGCCCAGATACACCTCAATGTGGAATAATTACTATTTTAATGAACGTATTAACAAGTTAGGCAAGGAAACAGAAAAACAAGCACTTCGAGTACAGTGTTAGAATCTGCATTTAATGTGCGGATCGCGGCATGGAAAGCATTGCGGTTCCAGTAGGTGTTTTCAGCTGCAGCCTAAGGAATTCTGAGAACCAAACATGTCTGTTTTAGTTTATCAATATGCCCCTTCCCACCCCCTCCAGCAAACAGAAACCACATACTTAGGTGATTAACTGAGTTATAATCCTTGGAGACAAGGACATTTATGCAGCAAGTCAGGAACTAAGACTGAAACAACACCTTTGAGGCATTTACATTTAGTTCAAAAGTGTTATTCTGCCAAAAGAGCAAGCATTGCAAATTAAAGCATTTACTATATAGAGGGTAATTTGATTGCCGTTCCTTTTCAAAGCATCTCTCAGGAATGCAACATTGCCCCTAAGAATTCTGTGTGCAAGGTCAAGCACTGAAAGAATAAAAATTATATAGGTTACCTCCTTAAACCAGTCCTTTGTTCCTCTATGTCATGACACAGAGCACCTTATCCCTATAGAAGTCTTTCACATCCAGACTGCAGCTGAAGGTCACCACTAGTCATCGCAGTCCGTGGCTGTAGAGGGCACGAACTCATTTCTTGTTCAAAACTTCTGGGAATTAAAGAGTATTTCCTGGTGGGTTTTCACTACAGTAACTAATATACAGACTTATATATACATACTCATTTGTGGCTGGATCTAAGCTGGCTTTACAGTTCCCATAGCCTTAGCAGTAAATACTCTCCTGCAGTTCTGCATGTGATTGAGTTGGGCCCCTAATGATTATGACACACACTGTTATATGACATATCTGCTATAATTTCATGTTGACTTACCCCTGAACAACTTTTTTTTTTTTGATAAACATAGAGAAGCACTCCAGAAACCTGCTCCACTACCCAATTGTATGAGTATAAATTACCTATTTCTGTATTATATATTTGTGCTCTGGTAGCAACTGACTGCTCATCAAAGAGCCACATTCTGACATCTTGTACTGCACACCTCTACCAAGAAGCACCCACTTGAATCTTCACCCAGAAACCTGAAAAGCCAATTAGGGCACCAGCGCATCAAGATGAACAAGCCTTCCCCACACACCAATAAGTTGCCTAGCTTTCCCAAATCCAACTGGATGCAGACAAAAGGAAAACAGTGGTAAAAGACAGCAAAGCCAACCTGTAACCCTCGGGAATCCAGTCCTCCTGTTGCACTTGTGGCCCACTGATAGAGACGTAATTAACATCCTCCTCTCCCTGTTACACACTAGTCATGGCTCACCATCAGCTTTGAAGTCCAACCGTTTTGGCAAGCCTGTAAGCCTGCGTCTTCTCCAGGAATTCCCGTGCCTGTCCCAGTGCAAGGAAAGGCACTGCAGCTGAGATACCTGGGCTGTTCTGCGGCCAGCTCACCCAGAGATGGAAACATGAGCTCATCACACCCAGGACTTTCAGCCTAAGGTTTACTTTTCAGTCTCACAGCCTTCTCTGGCATATGTACAAAATGTTTTCTGTACCATCTGCTCATCTATGATATAAGCAGGGTCAGCACAATGTTACATCAAAGTAATTTACACCTAATCATGCTGACTGGCCAATAAATAACACATCAGTGCTACAACGAAACCATCTACAGACTTTCTAAGGTGTGCAAGCATTACTGACAGGCTTCCCTAGCTATACCATATGCGTAACTGCCAACCACACCACATAATACAAGGATTTACCATTGCTCCAGCTACCACTGAGTAACACTTAAGCCCATTGCACTACAGTTATACTACAGCAATCCTAGTTGTAAGGACTCAGCTCCACAGCCTTCTAATAGGTTATTTAAAAATAAAAAAAAAATAAGAAAATAGAAAGTGGAGAAGTTTAGTCTTCTCTTGAATAACTGAACCAAGATGCCCAGCTGGAAGAAGGGCGAGGGGTTATGTTTTTATAAAACTTAAGCTTCAAAATTCCCTTTCCTTGTGAAATGTCAAGATTTACCACAATGTCCCAGTCTACAGATTTTACTTTCTGATTGGCCCTGTCATCACCCTTTGATGACATTCACACGGCGTATTTGGATTTTTAGCTGTGGTTCCTGTATGATGCACTCTTGCATTTGCTTCCAAAGGATGCCTGCCTCAGCAGGGTACAACAGAAAGAGGCTAATAAGGAATTGAGAGAGAGCTGCATTAATGCAGGAAAATAAAAGGTCAGAACTCAAGGAGGGACTAAGAAAGGGAACGGGAGGAGAGAGCAATTCATTCTGAGGAAGAACAGACTGTTTGCTATTTTAAATTTCATAGGAAGTTAAGAATTTTCTCTCTACATTAAAAGATTTTTTCAATACAACAGTACTGCTAAAATGATTTCAAAGTCTTATTATAATAAAAAATTGAAATTAAAACACACTAAGTCATTATATCATAATGCAAAACATTGCATTGTGCTGAAACATTTAATTTCCCCTCTACTACTACACAGAAAAATATTATAAACTGTGAAGTAATGCATAATTGAAAAGTAAAATACTTTAAATGTAGATAAAATTGATGTATTCTAGCACGTCTATTTACAAATAAAGGCAGGAAAAATCCTATTTCTTATATAAAATTGCAAATAAAACAATTTTTATCCTATAAAGCTGTGTTCTGCCTATTACTAAGGATGAGCAGCTGCTTAAGCTATAGCTTGCCTATATTCATAAAACATTTAAAACAAAAGTGCTGACAGACCCTTAACAGTAATAATTCCCCTAAACACCTTGCATATAAATTCATCTTGCATATAAATTCATCTTGTTTTATAAGAATGTCATCTAATAAGCAGGTCAGCAGAGAACTGCAAAGCAAACAGGGTAGCTCTGCTGCTGCAACTACTCCCCAGACAATATTCTCATCACACACAAAATAACTATTATGCTGTATACATGTTTATTACAGAATAAGTCATTTTAATTGTGCATTTTCCAGATAGCATGTACTGCCATAATTTCTCCTTTAAAAATAAATTCATTTGTTAAAGCTATACTCCTGGAACATGAACACTCTATACCCCTGGACTGTCTAAAAATGGAACCTTCCTTATTTCTGCATCTGTGATTATTACAGCAAAATACTCATATGTATGGGAGAAGGGAAGAAGGATCACAACCGGCCAAAAGGGACATAATGACTGACTGACGCTATTGGTAATTAAGAGGTTTTGTCCAAATTATGCTCCCAAATCACATTCAGCAAAAATCACTCCATGGTAGTTTTAGTTTTGAGTTAATATATATAAATATATGTATATATAAAATGCCACTTCCGCTCCATTCTTAACTGAAAGGGCCTGGGGAAACATCCACAGGGCTACATCGGCCTCTTGCTGTGGGCACACCTCCAGTCATGGGAGGATTTCATAAAGCCACATTGCCAGCCTGGCAGCAATCACCCACGGCTGCAAGACGCCTGCCTCCAGAAGCACAGTCACAGCCTGGAGGAACTTCACTGCCCCAATCCATGCTTCCAGCCACCATATACCACCAACACATTCTGTCCTACCTGGCAATTACACTACTTTACCCAGAAGTGGACTCTCAGCCTGGGCCTTTACCAGGTCAGGAGAAGAATCACAGAATGGTTTAGGT
>VXAL01001863.1:18206-30228 GCA_013399475.1 Chauna torquata
CGCCGACCCCCGGCGCGCGGTCGCCGGGCTGGAGCGGGCTGGACGCCGCCGCCATGACACCGGGCCGGGCCGCCGCCGCCAGCGACATCCCCTGCGTCGCTCCGCGATGACGAACCCCTCGGGTGGCCGCGCCCGCCGGCCCCGCCCCCGGGGTGATGGACAGGAGCAGCAGCCAATCGCGGGCTGCGTTCTCGAGGCGGGCGCTGCGACGGTTGCAGGCGGTTCTGAGGAGGATGGGGCGCGGACTGGCCCCTGGGCACGGCTGCTCTCTATGTCTGCGGGCGTCTGTGCCCAGCGCGGAGTAGCGCAGGCTGGGGCAGGCGTGGTTGTTCTGGGCAGGCTCTGCCCGTCTTCCTCTGGTCCCCTGTCCCACAGGGAAGGATGCCTGCCTGTCTCCGCTGTGGTGTGTACTGCAGTGTCTGGCTCCTCAGCGTGTTAAGCACATGGGTTTCCCAAGTCTGAGGGAACATCTTACCTTTTGCTCCTTTCTTAAGCTTCCCTTGGACCCTTAAGCTTTTCACAGCTCAGATCCATTGCAGCATGGTAAAAGACCATGGTTGCAAAGTCACAGTGTGATGGGCCAGTGGTATAGGCTCCCCTCTGTGCGCTGCTTTGGCACCTTTGGTATAAGCAGGTTTTGAACCCCGGACTGCAGCTGCGTCTTGTCCTTGTGAGGTCACCCTGCCCACTTGCCCATCTTTGCCTCCTTGCTCCTTCCTGTCCTTCAGCTGCCTCCACAGAGCTGTCAGCATGGGCACATGGCACGCACTGATAGCAGTGCCTTGACTGAGTGCTCTTAGAGGGAAAGAGGCGTTAATTCTGTCAGGTTATTGCACTTGTTTCAGCTGTGCCTTGACTCTTCAGGTTACAGCAAGGTTGTTTTTTCACCAGACCGCAAGAAGCAAGTTTGTCAGAACACCCTGTTTATTGGGCTTGCAAGACTATTTCTTCACAGTCTGCTCGACCTCTTAGACAGCAGGAGTGCTGACAAAGGTTTTCTACCTGATGTTTCCTTTCACTGCCTAATTTTAATCCTTTAACCTTCATACATTTTTCTGTTCCCACCACCCAATAGTTTTCCTTTGGAATCAGTTGTTTCTCTTGATTTTTTTCGTTCTGTCTGTTTCTTGAAAAGGGTCTTCCTAGACTTACGAGCAAATTCTCCTTCTCTGGTATAAGGGAGACCACACAGCTGTGCAGCATAAACCAGTCTTGATATCTTTGCTTTCTTTCCCATCTTGCGTTTTTCCTACCAGTTGTAGTAATCCTGAACAGAGATCATTAGTAAGCAGAGACAGAATGTTAAGGGTAAGAGAAAATCCAAACAAGATAGACAGAGGATGCCCACTGATCAACCAGACGTATGGTTTCACTTTCATATGGTATGAAGCCTTCTGAGATGTTGAGAAAGCACTGTGATCTTTGGTTTTATTTTATTTTCTGTCCCACCACCCTTGCTTTTTTTCTAGGTGACACTGCAATGCCAGCAGCACAGGTAGTGGTTTTCTAGCTGCTATGGCTGATTTAAACCTTTGTGAGATGGTAGTATTTCAGAACTGTTATGTGATCATGAGCATGTTCTGGAGCTTCCACCAAAAGAGAAAGTCCTGCTCAGTTCTAGAAGAAAATAATTGATTTCAGAGCTAATGATTTACAAATATATTTCATGGAGAGATGTGTTTTGCAAGAATATCATACTTAAATTGAGCTAGATGGCACTTGGCTGGATTCAGATGATCAGAAATGTTGTCTTCTCTTAGAGAGACAGTAATGATTCTTAACGATAAAGAGGGCACAGAATTTCTTCCTACTTTCACGATCTCAGAAAGCCTTGATCCATGTTGCAGCTGCTAGCTGAATAAATCTGTTATCATCTGAAATTTCACAGATTAAATTACATAGTGTATTATGCAAGGGTGAACAGAAACAGTAATAATCCAAAGAGATTTAAGAGATTAGAAAGATGAGAGCATGTGAGAAAATGAGAACAGGGGAAAAAAGGTGCAAATATAGCTAAGACAAACTGTGTTAAATATTCATATCTAATGGGGGAGACAGACCAGAGAAGAACAGTTCCAAAAGATGATTATATGCTCACTGCATGTAGTGCACAGTGAAAATGAATACACTTGCAATCGCCTCTGGCAGTAAAACTGGCCAGAGTAAATCCAGGCCTCACATAAAGACAGAGGAAATTACATGGCATGCTCACTAAAGCTGATGAAACAATAAAATACTGGAAGCTCTCATTGCTGGAAAGATACTGTTAATTTGCAGGGAATTTGTAGAAAACTGGCAAAAAGCGGATTGCCGGAGATAGAGATACTAGTTTACAAAGAAGGATCAGAAGATTTAAATATGTATAACTTGGCAATAATGGTCATTTCCAGCTATTTTAATGGTTTGACTATGAAAGAAGGAAATCTGGAACTGCTTTGAACATTCAGAGATAGAGTTATCATGGTAAGATTAAATCTTATGCAGCTTTGATCCCTGAAATGGATATCTGAGGCATGTAAAAGCACCACACCTTGAGAAAGATGAACACCAAAACACTTGTTGGTTCACTAACAAAACAATTGAGTGAAAATGATTTTGAGATAACAAAGGATTTTCTTTTGGCTTCTGGACTATTGATCCTTTTTATCTAGTTCATAAAATAATAAAGTTATACAGCTCTTTCCAACTCTGGGTGCCTGTAAGCACTCTAAAATCCCAGCAAATTTTAATAAGTTGACACAACTTGTATTTGCTGATCACCACTGTCATAATTACTAGCACGATTTCTTCTGCTGAGCATTACATTAAAAAAATTTCTGAACTCACACTTTAATTCTGTCCCTAACTAACACCCGAAGAAAGGTGGGTGCTTTGCAGAAGGTACTAGTGTTTGAGGTTTGTTGTGCTAAACAGTGAAGTGCTGAGCTAAGGATCCTATGTAACATATAAGCAGATTTTTCTCCTGAACTGAAAAGATCATTTTGTGTACTTTTGCTTATGTCAGCTGTAGCACCATGGAAAGGCAAAAGAGACAACACTTCAGAAAAATTAAACTGAAATTATTTGAAGCTTGAAAGATAAAAACAGTATCCTAAATTCTGCCCAGAGCCCCAGGAAAGTGGTGCAGTCCAGTACTCACTGCTGTAAATGTTGTGTTTTCTTTAATATCCAGATTATCAGTGCTGCTCTAAATCATTTCAGGTTATAAATAGAAAATTGATAGTAGCCTACTTGTTGGATTAAAATAGAATAGCACGTAACAACATCCCCTCCAGAATAAAAGTTTATTTATTTTTCCAAGCATTAATTTCGGAAGAAGAGCCCTTCTTCTGTTGCTGCCTGGGTACCTAAGAAAAGGCATCACTCCAACCAATAGAGTGATTCAATCCTGGTTCAACAAGATGCTTAAGCTGGTGCCTAATTTTATGCAGTAGCCCTAAAATGTAGCCTACTTTGCTAAAACGTAGCCACTTCATCAAATATCAGATCAATTCATCAATTGTCAAACAGGAACTGTCTTCCTTCAAAGCAAATGTCTTTGCTGACCTTTTAGTGTTTCACTCTATCAAAATTAAAAAAGCCCTGTTCAGACAGGATTGGAATGGGATTTGTGTGAAATGCTCTGTGGGAAATACAGCTGTGATGCGTTTGCATTCAAAGGAAAAAGAAAAAAAAACCTTATCAATGTCTTATATTTATGACTTGCAGTCATTCCTAACAAAATACAAAATCTTCATGCAGCTGTTACCTGCTTCATGCTTAATACCCTTACCCTAACATGCACACAGACGCTTGGCTCTTCCTGTCAGAATCCTGCTTTTGTTTTACCCTTGATGTTTTCTAGTAATGCTCTATGCTTTGCTTTACTTTGGTCATTGTTGTTCATGTCTTTGTTTAGTAATTTTACTAACATATTTAAGTTTTATTTTCCTTGCCTGCCCCCTCTTTCTTGCTCCGTCAGCAAATAACATTCACATACGCTGCAAAATTCTTCAATTCATTAATTCAAATCTTATATAATTTGGGATCAAGAACTGACCTCCACAATGCCCAGCTCAACAGCTCTTCTTAGGAGTCTGTGAGCTATTATTATAATCATTCTGTGTGAACAAATTTAGACTTCTATGGTTACTTTGAAAGGTTGATTATAAACCTCGTTCCAATAATTTCCTTTTGAGACTCTAACGTGAAAGTATAGAAGGTATCTTGCAGAGTAGGTATCTATGCTTGTCGTTTCATTTGTCCGTAAACTGTCAGTAAATTGACAAAAGCATTGTGAAATTAAGCACTCATACCTGAAGATATTCTAAGAATTAATAATTTTCCACTGCATTAATATGTACATACTGCACTTGTTATATATTTAACTCAGGTTTAATGGGATACCTGAAAATCTATATTTAACAGGAAAACTGGAATATAGCACATTTACTTCAAAGAAACTTTAACGTTTGGGATTCCTTGATTGCTGAGTGCTTGATTTTAAAAGCTGTAGTTTGCATCTTTATAGTATAATTGGACTATTATTTATAAAAGAAATAATAGTGATAGGAGCTTAGGAATATTTAAGATAGGGTTCTTCAGCTGTGCTGTGTACAAGCTTTGCACAGTTCAGCATAGCTGGGAGCCAAATCCTTTACTAAACATAAACTCTTCCTGCTCTTTTCTGCAGAACTATGAAGGTGGTCAAATTTAAATTTACCTCCTGCTTCAGCAGTTTAGTTTATAAATTTCTGTACCCCAATATCTGGACAGTTATCACCTACTAGACCATATCTGCCATTGTTGGTCTGATCAATCATTCAGTATCCCTGCAGGCTCCTCCGTTGACTTCAGGAACCAGATCCAGATCTGAACTTTGATATGAGATTCATGAACTGATAGTTGAAATTAGGGACTTACGTTGCATAGTTGGGTTGGGCTTCTCGAGACAGCCTTAAGGGGTTAATATATCCATATTACAATGTAAGATAGGCACCTAAATCCTTTAAGCTTCCCTGGAAATATCACCCTGTGTTCATACCACCTGCAGTATTCTTCAGCTTCTACATCTGTACAAGTAAATACATAATGCTCTTTTTTTGATATGAAGTAACTATAAAGTTATTTGAATGTTCTCCATTGTGTTATAGTAAACAGACAAAACAAAAGATCACACTCATCTTTACCCTGTCAGTATTTTTCTAATGCAGAAGAGGCATTTGTTAGTAGGGAATATGGAGTCTTTGACATTTTGGGTCCCAATCCTTCAGTGAAACTAGCCATGCACCTGCTTACTTTGTGCACAAATCATTCTAATGAATTCTAAAGGACTATTCATGTGCATAAAGCTAAGCCTGTGTGTAAAAGCCTTTGCAAGACTGGGCCTAGGTTGTAAGTTTGATAATGACCTGGGGCTGATTCAACAGAGAACAAGCAATCCTTTTTAAATGTTGAGAAGTATAACTCCAGTTCAGCTGCACAGGTATGGGCAATTCTAAGAAACCTTGTACTGCATGGAATTCTCAAAGCTGACCAAGAAAAAATGACAATGGGTATCTCATATCTTTTTTCATTTATGTTTTATGATACTGTGTTTTCCCTAAATCTTTTTAACTCTTGGCTTCAGCTTAATTTCATTGTGGCAATGAATTCCATTTGAATAACTTTATTGCAAGAGCTCATGAGCTTTTCTGTTTTAAATTTGTATAAACATATATATATTATGTGTTTGTATATATATGTATATGTAGCCTATTTTAAAGAGTAGGTCTGGTTAGAGAAAGATAATTGTGAGAAATCATAATTGTGCTCTTTGGAACATTTTTGCTTTTGGAGAAGGCAAGACATCAGTGTGGTTCCATACAGAAGAGCACAGAAGAGCTTTCCATGCTGATTTGTTCATACCATGCCATATTCTGGCTTGTGCTGCATACGCTTTGTGTTGCACTGCAGCAGTTTATGTTCTCAGAGGCAGTGCATCACCTGCAGGAGCCTCCCAACAACATCAGGGTGATTGCAATGGTTATGATACATCTCCTGAAACCTTTTTCTCAATATTACTTCTGAGGTGCTTACATCAGGAGCTTCCATAGAATTTGATAGAGTTTTTTTCATGTGTTTAACATTAAACATACAGGCAGTGCTACTAAAATCACCAATTTGTGTTTTTAACTGGCTGTGAGAAATCAAGGAGATTACATAAATATAAGCTAAACTCCTGTGTGGGACTATAGATTTTGGCATTTAATATGCTGAGTGTATGAAACAGACATGCTTATGTGCTATCACAAAAGAGAACCATTTTCTTTTGCATAAAGCTAACTGTGGTTGTTGTCTGATCGTGATCTATTCCCTGCTAAAACAATCGCTTTACTTAGTGGCCTTTAGGTAACATCAACTGTGAAATGTCACTTGTTTGTTACACTCACTGAGACTGGTTTGTCATGAAAATGATGATGTTAAGATAAAGTTGGCAAAAAAGAGGGAAAGAGCCTTTTTCTTGTGGCTTAATCAGCTTTTAGTCATGGTAGACTGGTCCATCAGGAAATTCCTGATTCCACAGTTAAGGATGAGTTTATTAACCTTGTCTGGGTGAAGAAGTGAGCAGATTAGGCATGGAAAAAAATCATACCAAAGATGCAGTGGGTGAAGGTGATAGTCCTGGGACCACCACTGCTGGCTTTGTTCTAGCTGTTGGCCTTGTGGACATGACAGATCTTTTGCTCAGTTTGATGCAATAAAAAGAATGAAGAAGATACCTCTTATAAGGCATGGTGCTCCTCCTTTGCAACTCTTTAATTATTCTTGTTATTTAAAGAAAGATAAAAGTTATGGAGTTGGAGAGTATTTTGCTGTTTTACAATTTGGCAGTTCATGCTGAAGTTTCCTTTATGTTCTTTCTGTTTTTATGCAGGCAGCCTAGAAGATGGACGTTTGACAGGCCACAATAGACTGCTCCTTTCCCAGGTATCTCCTGCTTGTTTCCTTTATCTGTGAATAGGAAATGGCTTAAAGGCACCTGTGTTATGAAGGTCCCAGGGGCAGCTGCCTGACTAGTGAATGCCTGATTATGTGTTAACATGCTTTGTCAGATATTGGCAGAATCTGTTCTCTTCTTTTGCCTTTTCAGCAAGGGTGCCATTGACAGACTGGCTACCCATTTATAGAAATGTTGTCCATCAAACTGTGAGGAAGGACAATGGTGTTTTTCTGTGGCCAGTGACTGTGGGAAACTTTTCTTTGGCTATTCAGGCAATTTTTGTAGCTTGCTCTGAAGAGGAGAGACTGATGAGTGCAAAAAGTACAATTAAGCAAAGCCAGACTTCAATTGAAGGCTGTAGTGTAGTCTGCTGTTCTCATTTTTTTATTTGGAAAAAAATCTATGGGTTTTCACATTGCTGTGTGGCATTCAGCGGGGGGCTATTACAATCCTAAATTTTTTTTCTAGACCACCTAATTCTAAGTAAAAATTAAATGTAATGAGAGCCACTTGGAGTTCTGAATATTTTAAAGCATAATTCCCACAGAAGGGATTCGACCTAAACTGCAGAGAGCATCAGTTGGCTAATTATAGCTGCATTTTATATTACAGCAGGTGTCAGATGCAGTCATCTCAATAAAGTCCACATAATACTCTGGAAAATAACAAAAGCTTTTCTTTGAATGTGGGTACTAATTTCTGCTAGGTGTCATATGAGCTCTGATACTTCTTATTGGCGTTAACAAGAGCACTGCAGCACTCAAACATGCTTTTTGCTTAGGATGAATTGATACTGTAAAGCACTTGCTAGTCAGCCTTGGCAGATGTCAGTAGTTAATACTAGTGTTGCAGAGGTTGGTATATAATGCAAAGAGTCTTATGTAAATACTTTTAGATGATGGGCTGGTTTTGAGAATGAGTATGAGCTGCACACCAACTTAATGAAAGCTAAATAGACAACAGCAGGATAACTGCATTTACTTCAGCTTCTGTCTTATGTTAAGTCATCTACAAGTAAAGGGCAGATGGGAAGGCAGTAAACTAGGTGAACAAGAGCATTAAACTTAATAAGCACTTCATGCTTTCATACTATTTTCCCAATTTAGTGTAAGCATCAAGTTTATGTTCCTGAAGTGGTGGGTGAGAAATGTCTTTCCTAAGTCTTGAAACTGAGATTCACTAAAGATTGTATCTTCAGAACAGCCTGCAACTGATGAAACCACAATCTATAGGCATTTGATGGTCACCCAACTTTTTAATTAAAAGACACAATTCTATGATTCTAAGAGGAATGTGTTTTAAAATATTCATGAATCAGTAAAATGCTGAAGTGGGTAGCTTGCACAGAAGCCCTTGAATACTGGGAATTGTGATGACATTGAAATGGAATTGCAGGCACAATGGACATGGTGAAAAGCACACAAGGCAAAGCCGGCCCAGCTGATTGTGCTTAGCCTAAGATGCAAAAGAGGCACTTCCCAAGCTTACCAGGTACCCCGAGAAGCAATAAGATAAAAGAAGTCTCAGTACAGAACAACAGGGTCAGGTTATGAGAGACTAGCAACTTCTTCTGAAGGGGATAGTATGTGCCTGGTTCAAGCGTGGACTAGGAAAACGGTTTCATCAAAGAATAACGCTGAATGTTAGGCTACTCATGTGGGAGGAACAAACATCTACCATGTACTAGCAAAACCAAGGAAATTCAATAGATGGTGAAAATTCCCTGACATCTGAGACTTCTGTAAGAGTGACAAGCCATTTAGTAAACTGCTGTCTAGTGCTGTGTGCCTCACCCTCACATTTGTCTCCCCTGAGAAAAGGTTCTCCCAAACAGCACACTGCCTTTGGCTCTGTCGTAGAAGCCCATGGAGGAACGCAGAGGTTACAGAAATAATAAATGTGATACAATAAATCTTTTATTTTTAAAATGTAATAAACAGTCAACTGAACAAAATGGAACCACAAGTTCCAGTGTGTTACTTTAGCAACTCCATAAGAAAAAACGATCACAGGTTATGAAATATCATTTAATATTTTGTAGTACGGCAGAATAGTTTAAATTATGACCTTTCCACATTGCATACTGAATATACTAACATGTAGGATGAGCCTGCTTTTCACCTGAAGACTAGATGCAATGAGTAATTTATAAAAAACAAATGAAAGTAAAATGAAGTTGTCAATGTTAAGAATACGTACATTCCTGCACTACATGCACATATTGTTCAAAATCTTTCTAAATATAATAAGAAAATGAACATATATAACCTATATAGCCTCTAAACCTGACCAAAAAAACAGATACAGAAACCAGACACAGAGTTACAGAAAAGAAAATGAAGGGAGAAATAATTCCTTGGCTAATCTCTGGATGGCTTCTGGGGAGCTGTAGAGGGCTGTCTATGGGAGAGCTGCTTTCGCTCTCACACATAAGTTTACCTCTAAGAAGAAGACCTATGAAAAGGACTGACAACAAAAGCCCAATTATAAAATCTCAAGGCATGATTGCCATTGTACACATTAATTTACTAATTTACTCCATTTATTCCACATATTGAGGGCAGCCAACTCAACTTCAAAAGCTCTTGGGAGTTCTGTGAAAGGTAGGGAAGGTAAGCAAGAGGTAAAGTTAACTGCAGGAATTGTCAACATAATTGTCCTCTGGCTATCTGCCTTTTAGCCCAATAGGCATGAGGAGACCACCACTGCAATACATTGCTTTTGCATTATTGTTTTTCCCCTGTCTTAAATTTCTGGTGTTGATGTGTTCTAGTGTTCTGGATGTGTTCCTGTGTATTTGATACACAGTTGAGTATTAAAGAATAAAGCTTCTTCCTGCTGGTAAGGATCCTCATTTTTCTCATTCTAGGGGGAGAAGGTAAGAGGTAGTTATAAGCAACTAGAGATGCTGTAGTAAAAAGTTACTCCCAATACTGTCACTCAGAATTTATTACCCTCTGCAGATTACAAAAACCTAATGGCTTTTCCTTGTGATATCTCTGACAGATTCTTTGGAAGCAGGCATCTGACAGACAGTTCCTATGGTAATGACTGTTACTGCCCTATATATAACATGAGTTCTATGTGTGTGTAATTCTCTTCGATTATTCTAAAAGACTGAATGAGTCTAGGATAATTTTGTGTATCACCTACTGTGAAAATTGCTTTGGTGGCAAGCAAAATCAACTACTCTGTGACCTACACTTCTTGATATTAGAGGTTACATGAAACTTACTGCACTCTCCTTTCTCCACAGTTATTGCTACTTCTTCCCCTCCATTTTTACTCTAAGATTACAGGGATGTGATTGCACAATACAGGCAACACAGATGGCAGCTGAAGGTCTGTGTCTGCCAGGTGTCTGTGTAACAGCTGAGTCAGTGTATGCAGCTGAGCACAGCTCAGTTTCTGACATAAATGTTCAGCACCATTTCTCTGAATCTTGGCCTTGCGTAACCTTTGGAAGTACCTCTGGCAAATTTTAGACTCTACTCAGGTACACAGTACTTTGGCAGGCAGAAGTCAGAGGAAATCTTGCTCTGAATTCATTGTAAATGCTGATAAGACAGAAATACTTTCTGCATGTGCTGCTGTGGATGCAAAGGATGGACTTAATGAGGTAAAACATGGGAAAGAGTAGTCCTTAGTATATAAATAGTCACCTATACCCAAATGAAGTTTACAGGAAGTCCGCTCAGGTTTGCTGACAGACTGCAGCAGAGAGGGGAAAGCTACTCATTAGAGCCAAGGAGGAAGTTATGTGGTCCTGTGATAACTAGGAGAGAAGAACTGGTTCTTGTAGTTTGGGAAGGGAGCACAGGATGATGTTATTCTGGGCTCAGTGGAATTGCTTTCCTCTTGACAGGGTTCAGATACATCCAGCAGCTCCATTCTGACAGTCGAGGTTAACAGATCAGGTGTCACAGACAGAGAAGTGGTGTAATGCAATATATTCACCATCTCCTGGCAGTACCACAGTGATACCCTTTTCTGTAGATAGTGCAGATGTATGCCAGTAGACAGTGCAGATAAAAGCTCTTCCAGCCTGATCCTGCTGGTCCAGATGTGCAAACATGCAAAAGATGAGAGAATAGGAACCTTGTTTGAAGAGGGGAAAGAAATCTGAGGAAGAAAGAAACCAGGTGATGGCTCTTGTAAGAAACAGTTTGAGAAACAAGTGGAAGATTGCACCTTACAGGTCTAAGAACTTCAAATAGCTGAGGGAACAAACAGATAGGAAATGTGAGAGGGAGTTCTGGGCATGGTGCCTATTTTGACCGACAAGTTAAGGCACCAGAAATGGAGACAATGCCTTATGTCTGAGAAGGCATTGTTCCTCTCCAGTAGTTTTATAGGCAACCTTGTTGTCTGCATGGAACATTATAGCTGATTAGAATGCTATAGATCCAAACTATCTGGGGAGTTTGGGGGAGAAATGTTGTTCTCTTGAGTAGCTTCACAAGATCAGCTTACAGAAAGGGGCAGGTGGGGGGAGGAGTGGGAAAAAAGAAGCATATGGGAAAGAAGAACTAAAAATTTCCAGCATTCCATAGGTCATCATAGCTGTCAGGGAGACGGTTTGTGCATAAAAGCGTGGCAAGATCCCAAGAGTGTCAGCAGTGAGGTACGCCATTTCTAATGATTTTTTGAGACGCAGGGACTAGTTCATCTATTACTAGCACTGCTAAGAACTGACCTGTGGAGTCATGGTGGAGAATTTCATTCGTAGATCCAAGCCTATGGAGTGAAACAGTGGTGCTTGCTGCTCTGCGTGAAAGATGTATCTTCTGTGGGAGCTCATTTCTTTCATTAAAGCGGAAAATAAAAAGATTTTCATAAAAGTGAAGAGTAAAACACTGGTTAATATATCTGTGGCCATAGTTCCATTTTACTTCAGCTGTGGCATGAAAGACCCTGAAATGTCTTCATCTGGCTTTTCATTAAATCATGCTATCTTTAAACATATTTCAAGGAAAGTAAGGAGTTTGGGATATTAAAAACGTATACAAATATTTCACAGGTAATGTGCATGTAAAGGTTCAAGCGATCATCCAAGGCCAG
>VXAL01001863.1:30972-50612 GCA_013399475.1 Chauna torquata
ATAGCAAGAAAATTCTATAATAGCCTTATTTGCCAGTTTTTAACATCTGAAATTTTGCTTTCAGAAAAATCTCATTTCTTTGTGATCAAAAGTCCTCATTTGTGTCTTAGGTGACATCCAGTCTTCTTCACATGTAGGGGCTTCTATTAGTATTGTTTAAAACTATAATACTGGGCAAGAAGGTATATTTCTGAATGCTTATTTTACAATTGTATTACCTGGATGTACATATACAGAAGTCATAATTAATCACTGACTTACTAGACTTTAATATTCAATTTATACCTGACAGATCAGTGTGATCTGTCATTATAAATTTTTTTTCCTAAAATTAGTGCATTTCCTAACAGATTTTGTATTTATTTGTAATTTTATTCAGTGACAGTGATTCAGGAAAACTAGAAGAAAATGTGAAAGTATTAAGGACATACAAAGATCCATACAAAATGCGTGATCCCGTCAAACTGCAAGTCTCTTTTTAGGGTCTGATACGTTAGCCTGTAGCTAAAATGAGCTTTGCCACTGNCTTAGGTTGTTTGTACAGTATAAAGCCAGTAGAAACCATTGCAATTATCTAGTTGGACCTCCCACATAACATAGATCTAAGAATTTCCTGGAATTAGTTCCTTCTGGAATTAGAGTCTATGTTTGAGAAAGCATGCTATTCCTGATTATAACATTTCCAGACATGAAAAATTTACCAAAACTCTGAATATGATGTTTCAGTGATTATCATAACTATGAAAAAAATGGGACTTTTAGTCTAACTTTATGTAGCTTTTAATTTCAGCAATGAGTCTCTTGTTGTACCTACATTTGCCCAAACTTAAGACTTCGTTCATCTTTCTTTAGTAAAAATCTTATGGAACTTGGCCAAATTGGTCTTTAACTTTGTTTCAGGACTTCTCTACAGACAGAACTTAGTATTGAGAAAGTATTTGAATTCACAGTGCTTGAACTAGTCAGCTCCAGTTTGCCAGGTACACCCACCAGATGAATGTTAAGTAGCTAAGATGCCAAACTACCTTACCTTAAAGACATTTTAATGCAATATGCATGTGATTGTTTATTTCACTTTGAAATGAAACAAACTAACTCTAAAAAAGATTGAACCTACAAAAAGAAAAAGGTAATGTACAGTCTCCCTTAATCAATACTCTTGTACTTACACATGCAGATCACGAGACCACAGTTATAATTGGCATATATGCATCGGGCCAGGCTAAACCTTATATTCTCAGAAAAAATCAGTATGTTTATGCTTCTATCTGGTCTGATCAGAGAGCAGAATTATATCATAGAATCATTGAATCTTAGAATTGGTTTGGGTTGGAAGGGACCTTAAAGATCATCTAGTTCCAACCCCCCTGCCATGGGCAGGGACACCTTCCACTAGAACAGGTTGACCAAATCATTTGGGCAATATCTGTAGATAGCATTTTTTCCTAAAGCTCATGTATTGGCTTTAAATGAATTACAGGGGTCAAAATTGAATCACTAATGAATCACTTTTATTTTATATTTCCTGTTGTCTTAGAGTAGGCTTGCAGTGTTCTGTGATAAAGTGAAACCACAGAGACTAGCTTTTACATCTGTAGTATCGCATAAAGCTAATTATCATCTTGTGAGTGCTGTGTTGTACTAGTACTCACCGAATACATTTCCATTAACTTCATAATCTCGGGATATATTTAAAAGGGGTATAAATAAGCAGGGCTCAGGAAAGGGAGTAGTTATATGATTTATCCTGCAAATAGCTTTTAGCTCTACTTTCCTCTATTTAAATATCCTCGGTCAGACTTCAGCTGGAAATAGTAGTGCTGTTGTAGTAGTGGTGACCTAAGAATAGAGGAGATAGCATGGAGAAAGAAGTATGTAGATTAGCTGATGTAGTTGGAAAAGAGAGACAAGCTTTTGGGAGCAGTCTCCTCACCAAATTGTTACACCCATAGAGCTGTGATTAGGGACTGCCTGAAGGCTTGTTCCCCTTTCCCAGCTATTCCAGCTTGTCTTACAGAAGATATTCTCTGTTTGTATGAACTGTGTGTACCTTAAAGTACAATGAGGTGATTTTTTTTTTTTTTTGCTTTAATTAATTGATAAGTTTTGCCATGATTTCTTTATTCAGAACCTGAGTGAAAAAATTTAGGATTTCTAAGACCTCTTGGAGAGAGAGATCTATCTTGTATTCTTCTTGTGTTTCATTTTCAGAGCACTGACTTTAGCAAATGATTTGGAGAGTGTTCAAATTCCAAGATTAAGCCTATGTCAGGGGTAATTGTTAAAAATCTTCCTACATATTTTTATTCTTCCAATCCTGTCAGTCTTTCCCATGCTTTTCCTGGTTGGATTTCCTTTATCAAACATTCAGAAAAATAAGAGGTAATGTGATATTAACGTGTTTATAAGACATTAACTATATCATTAGTGTCTAAAATGGATGTCTGCACATGCCTTGGAAGAAATGAAAAGCAAAATGCTGCTATGCAAACTAATTCATTATTTTGTCATAATATTTCCAGAATTGCAGTCAGATTTAAATTTGTTTGAAGGATTTTTTCTATAATAACAATTTTCAGCATGAAGTTTGAAGTTTGAGCTGGAATATCAAACTGTTACTGATGTTGGAGAAGAAACAGAAAAGGACTGGAGGAAGAAATAAGAGAAATTTTTAGCTAAATTTATTTTGGTTTGAAATATATATTATGTAATTATGTACTTGGGTCTTATGGTAGTGATATACTCAGTGTAAACTGATACAGTAATTAACTTTACTGATTAAATTTTGTAATACTCTAAATTAGTTGATGTCTGTATATCTTTATCTATCTGAATTGGATAATTCTACATCAGAAAAATATGTTTCTGTTGAATGTACTGCATGATTAATCTTAGATAGTTTAATTACAGTATCTCTAAGCTAAGAATTTCAGGAAGGGTGACCTCTTGCAGTCTTGGGTGTCTCTTTTTGTTCATGCTAAATTTGGGACTTCTTTAAAATGAGACTGATTTTCGGAAGTGCGAGTACTCACCTGTTTTCTGTAGGGCAGGTATTTCAAAGGTTTCTTGCTCCAGTGTCCAAACAAAGATATTCAGAATCTTCGGTTGTTTTTGAAAATTCTCAATTGTACCACATTTTCATTTGTTTAAAGCACATAACATTTTCTGAGCCAGGGATACAATAAATTCTAGATGGTGGGGTCAGGAAGTTGAATGGATCCAAATGTCATAAGAGAAATCACAGTATTTTGGTAGTGATGAGAGGGGAGAGGTTAAGAAACTGTGTCCTGTAATTATCATATCAGCTTCCTGGTGAATATGTTACAAAAATTGTTTCTTTTCTTCATATGAATGATACTTTTTTTCATCTGAATTCTATGAGCTTATACATACATACATTTGAAAGAGCTGAGCTTTCTGTTCTCTATAAATCATTTAAGCATCTGAATAATTCTACTTACTTTAACAATGCTGTTTCAGCATATGCATAGAATTGTATACATACTTGAGTACTCTCTTGGAACTTAAATAATGTGTTTTTGGATAGCCTGATCTTGGTATTACTATTCTCACTAATATGTATAAAATGAAAATACAAAGCCCTATCATTAATACCCATGTTGCTCTACTCCTCTTTGTTTCAGAATAATAAAGTTTTCCTCTTAAAAGAAATATTTCCTTTATTCCTTTACCAAAATCCTAGTACGGTAAATTAGTCATTGGTCAGAAATTTTCCTGAATACTCTCTGAAAATGATAACTAAGTGTATACTATCTACTGGTTCCCTTGATTATGTATAACCTTAAAGAAATTCAGAAAGTAGTGAAGCATAACCTTTCATTCCTGAGGCAATATTGGCTATCCTTCATCAAGCTGTGCTTTTCTAAATGGTACCCATTTAATCTCCAAAAATGCTTTTTAAGATTCCCTCCTCCCAAAAGGCATCCAAACTAAATGGTCTATAATTTCCTGAAGTGTTCCCAGAGTCTATCTTCAATAGTGACATTATGTTGGCCATTTTCCAGCCATCGGGTCTTTTTCTGAATAGAATGACTTTGTAAAATGTCTGCAAAATAATAACACCTGCACTTTTTAAAAGAAATATTGAATATTGGTAACTATCTGCTAGTGAAATGTTGTTATTAAATGTCACTATATTATTATACCATGTTATAAATGAATTAATTAGTTTTCTTCTCCTGATACTAAATCCACTGTCTATATTTCATCTAGAAAATACTCACTTGAGGTATATGCTATAAATGTGTATTTTTATTTTCTATCTGGTTGCACATAAATGCATACAGTAAATGTAAGTATTGTTTTACAAACAGGAAAAGAGCTAAATTGCTTTGTTTAGTATATTGTCTCCTAAATTAAAAGACAGCCTTCACAGGACAGATTTAAAAAGAAAACTAGCAGAGTTGAGATATCCTTGTTATTTAATATATAATTAATTTCCTTTGAAGTGCTTAAAAAAAAAAAAAAAAAAAAGAAAAACTAGATGAACTAGATGTAGGACATACATAAAACAACATTGCATAGAAAGATGTGTATTAGGAATGCTTTTAGTACCCTTGTAGGTATCACGGCCTGTATGCTGTAGCTACTTAGGGCAAAAAATGATAACTTGCTAACACAGGCCCTGAAGTGTCATATTCCTTTTCAAATACATCAAGTTTGTTAGTAGGAATACTGTCACTGTTATTTCTTTGTACTGGATCATATGCCAGTACAGGAATTTAAGCCTAACTGTGCTACCTATGTCCATATAATAAAACAGTGGTTACCACCCCACAGAACTTATATTAGAAATATTGCAAGAGCAAAAAAANNNTGCAAGAGAAAAAAAAGTCTAGATACTGCAAAACAGAGGACACTAACAGTTGCTATGAAACTGTTGTTGAGGGCTTCAAAGTCAATGCTGACTGCCTGACCTTATACATACTCCTGTCTGCACCAAATGCAAGGTGAAATATGTTATGTTAAACTGCTTTCCATGAAAATAAGAGTATATGCACATATGGTCAATTACTACAGCTCAGTTAATGCTTAATACTTTGCTAAGAGGTAGTAGTGAAAGAAGCCTAAGCCTTATGTTTTGGTTAGTAATTTTTTGTGAGGTTTTTGGTGGTTTGTTCAATATATTGCTGCAACACTTCATTTGCAATACAAATTTTTCATTTTGAATAATTTGTACGTAATGTAGTTGTCAGGTTTATGTTTAACCTGACAACTTTTCATTCTTGAAATGCTTTAGAAACCTTAACTCCCACAAAGTTTTGAGAAGCAATTAAGTATTAGTGTTTCATTTTTACAAACAAAAAACAGGTTGGGAAAACATTTCTGAATATCAACTGTGAAATTAGGCACTTACTAGATAGATAGATGATTTAATTTTCAGAGGCATTGAAGAAATTTGCATATTCAGAATGGAAACTTTGACCTAGTAGCTAAATTCCTAAACAATCTTGGATACCAAAATACTGAGCATTACAAATTTTTATATCTTTAACCCAATCCACAGATGTGCAGTGACTGCCTAACTACCCAAGATCAAGACATAGGAGGAGTTCATTAGCTCAGAATGATAATTACAGCAGGTGAATATGAAGCTGCCTAAACTAGCATGAAGGAAAGACTGATTTCCAGTTTTTCTTAATTTCAGCTGCTGTTCTGATGTGTAAATAACCCTTTACAAATTTCCCTCCATGTAGGCTAAAGAACTCTGAATCCTGCTGAAGTCATTTTTAGAGGAAGAGGAGTTTGGAGAACTAGGGACTGGGAGCAAGATTGTAAAATCTATTGCCTAGAGTGCTCACAAGAGTGGAGAAATGTTAGGATTGTTATTTAATAGCTCCAACAGCCAGTGAAGACCAAGTCTCCCAAGAAGAGTTTTCAACCAAATAGTGAAGTTGTGCTCTTGTGCAGTGTGGATTTGACCTTGCTTTTTCCCCCAGCTTGAGGAGAGAGCTGAATGTAGGGGAAATGATCTGATCGCCAGAGTATGATACAAAAAGCATGTTAATACATGCCTTCATTTTTAATAAATGAAGTGGCTAACACTGGCTTTCACACAAAATCGATCTCCCAGATCCATGTGTCACATGCTGTGAGCACTGCTGCTGTTTCAGGCTCCTCAAGAGACACAGGTGGGATGTGCCCAATTTGTGGGTATGAACAAGGGATAGTGGATAGTACACGGGAGTTCTGCTGCTGAGCAGTTGTGAGCATGTATTGAAACAGATGGATAAGTAGTGGGAATTTCAACTGACAGTATCTCTGGCCTATGGGACTAAATGCAGCTTTGAAGATTTTGACAGGGGTGCTATTGAGACTCATAAATACATGCCCTAAAGGTAAATCTATAATGATATTTAGGGTTCACCTCAATGTTACTGTCAAACAATTTGAGCCACATGAGACAATATTTCCTATGTGCATAATATTTCTGTGGGCTGTTTGGTATAAACCAAAGCTATTTGCATTGCATTTCTATTTCATGAGCATAGAAGTAAGATGTATCCCAAGTTTCCTCATGGAACACCGCTATAAATCATTTGGCAGCCTCGTCTCTTCTCTGAGGTAGCTTCCATTTAGAAATAGTAGGAGGTACAGAAGAGTCAGAAGTAAAGAACAGCAAATTGGTGCGTTCCTGGTGAGAGTATACAGGTATCTTCCAAAGTGAATTTCTGAGCTAGTGGAGAAAGACATTGCAGAGTGAGTATTATTGCCAGAGTGAGCTTCACACCCTGAAGTTTGATAGTTTCCAGTACTGAAGTAGATGGCTGTTGATCATGTTTAAGTACTCACAAGGCCTAAAAATGTGGGTCCAGGATTGAAGGCGACTGTAAAATTGACTCCTAGCTATCAGTGGAGGCCTGACTACAGTGACTTATCCAAAGTCACAGAGCGAAGCTGGTGCCAGAGCTAATATCAGATGTTAGGATTTCTAATTTCCTACATCTATATCCCAGACCATTGTACCTTACCTCTCCAGAAAGCTAGACCAAAACATAAAAGTTCAGTGTTGCATCTAGTGTTTAAGGAAAAGCAAATAACAATGAAAAGTGAGGAATAAATCGTGCAAATTGTTAAGAGCCATTTATGTACATACTATTAGGAAAGGATTACATGCATCGATGAATCAGCAGTTTTAATCAGATGAAAATACTTTTGAGCACAGTTCCAGTATGATGAATATTCTAGACTTGTAGATCACCAGGAAGAAGATTAATATTCTGTGTATAATTATACACATTTCTTCTCAATTCTTTTTTTGAAGACAGCGACTAGAATTTAAAGCAACAGTCATTCCATGAATTCACTTCACATAACCACAAAGAAAATGTACAAGGAAGCGTATAACTTCCTGCCTCCCACCTGCCAGCCTCCAACATCACTCTACAAGACATTTTCTGCTCAGTTTGCTGTTTACTCCCATCTTGCTCCCCTGAGCCAGGACCCATTGCCCCACTTAGCATTCTTTTTCCATCCTTTTTCAGGCATGGAGAGGCTCCTGGCCTGAGGCAGAGTATGTGGAAGTGCAGTGCTGGATAGTCACCCCTTGCTGGCAGTGCTCTCACACTCTGCTCCCGGGATGAGATGTCTCACTGTAGCTGTGTTGTGACCCTTCACAGTAAAGGTTTTCTGTGGGTCCATTTGTATTCAGATATGCACTGAAATGAGTATTTCATTTACAGCCTGGGAGTAGGTCTCTTTAGAATCTTTGATGCCTTCCTCTTTCTTCTGTGAGTGACAAAGTCTACCTTCTTCTGCATAACTACAAACTGTCCATCTTTAGCCTTGCTTGAAGCATTTCTCAGCGTTTTCTCTGGCTAACCTGTACACTGTCTTGCCAAAACAAGAGATCGCTGCATAGATGTAGCTCTTTCCAGATATGTGGTCTATTCCATCCAATTTCTGTTTGGAAAGAAGCGTATGAGCCTCCTACTGGGATGAGAAGTTGCATTGTACCTACCTCATCTGTTTGCCACCATTAAGATTAAACATTTGTGCTGTGTTGTTTTGCATGGTGGCACAGGGCATCTGAGGTAGAGTGGAAATTGAGGCTTGGGCCAAGCACCTGGTTTTGCAGGACAGGGTGAACTTGAGCTTGTGTAGACCATCCAGATATCCAGAGTACCCTGCAGGTACCCTAAGGGCTCAGTGCTCAGAGGTTCCCTGCTTGCTATCAGTTGAAGAGCTTAGAGTCCCTGAGGGACGGTTAGTGGCTAGGCAGTGTAGACAGGGAGTCAGGACACCCCCTGGGATGCTGAAGCAAGATAACAGAGATGTAATTGTTTCAGCTTCTGTGGGTCAATGGTCATTAATTTGCATTCATTGACTGCTTGATACTGTCAAAGGTCTACAACATAGCAATCTCAATAATGTAAGAACAGAAGCCAGTCCTAGTTTAAAGAACTAATTGGATGACTCATCCTAAACATCAATTAGCATGATCAGGTCCTTAGTGATCATTTTTGAAGCATTATTGTTAATTTTCTTCTTGGATTTTTTGTAGCTGTCGTCTGTTGCTATCAGACCGTGTTAATGCGATACACAGTGTGCTCTCTTTGTAGGAGCAAAATGAGGAAAGCATTACCATACTGCACACTGATAGCTACTAATTACCTGTGCTGGGAAGAACTACATTCTGTGTTGAAGAAGTATTTAAATACATAAAGTGGCTCCAAATCGTGTTAGGTAAAATTGAAATAAACTCCACTATTTCTAATAAAAGACCTGGCTTCTGTTGGAGCTGATAAAGGTCACTGGACTGTTGTTTGCCGCAGTACATCCCTGCATGCCAGTCATCCAGGCGAGGGACATTTTTAAGAGCACAGCACAACTCCCTCTGGCATTAGTTACAACAGGAATGGGGTACACACCAATTCCCAGTTCAGGAGCACTCTTTCATTGCTGTTTGCTGAAGAATATAAATAGGCTAGATCCTTACTGCAACTGTAGTGGGGGATCAAGATAGCTCACAAAGAGTTCCTACTGATGGCAGCATTTTTTTTGGAAGGGAAAATTGATCAAAGCTGACAGCTGTGCTGGAACGGCTAGACTGCATCTAAGTCATTTAAGGCCAGTTCAGATATTTCGCCCTGCACTGCAGCGTGCATAAAGTAGTCCTTGTGCTAGGAAGGCTCACTGTAACTACATAGTGTGCGATTTTGTTCTTATAGAATAGCATTAAGACACTTCAGTCTAGATACTAGAAGAAATAAGGACAAGTATAGGTAGGGGAACATGTTCATACACAGGGTCTTTTTGCTTTTGCAGTACAACAGGGCTGTAAAATGGCCTTGAAAACAATAGCTGAAATCACTTTAGATACCCCAGAACTTCTTCACAAGCCACCTGGAGACAACACAAGCTGCAGTTCTTGCTGGCTTACTGAAAGCACGGAGGGGCTGCTACCCACACGGCAGCAGCCCCCACAGAGGAGCTCTACCAGCTCTTTCATGGCCAGCTCATCTGGTAGTCACAACCTGGAATGCAGGTCATGGCTGGTGGCAGAAAGCAGTACTGTGCACAGGTATTCAAATATAGCCAAGGCCATCAGTGCCCAAAAGTGGCAGCATCTGAAGGCTTACGTGTGCTCGACATTAAGTGAATTGATAGTTTTCCTCTACTTTTTTTGCTGGTAATGATCTACGTTATAGAAAACACACCTGCATGTGGCACTTGTTAGTACTTCCAGCGGAGAGATAAAGAAAGGAGTACGTCTGGAGAGTGAGTTGCCCAGTGTCACTATAATAAATCTGTGCTTCAGGAAGGTCTCTGCACAGCCTCTGACCCTAGGAATCCATAGTTTGGACAAATAAAGGGGTTGGTATCCTTTTCTATTATCATCAATGTCATGATCATAATTAATAAAAATGCTTTAGGAATTTTTCTTACTCTCTCCTTCCAGTACATGTTTATTTGCTGTCTGGAGTAATGACTGTGCCAGGCCTTTGCTTTACTCTTAAGGCTAGAAAAAGTTTTATGAAGAGAAATGGAAAAGACCAGAAATAATTACCTGAGAGAGGAAATTAATAAACAGGATCAGATTAGAATATGTAAGATGAGTGAGTGGGAGAGAAGACCGAGGAGGAACTTCTGTTCCCTCAGGCTATGCTTAAACCGCAAGACCTGGGAATACTTCTCCATCATCTTCTCCAGGTATGGGATGTAAGCAAGAGCATATCTCCTAGGTGCCTTCTTTGTCTGTCCCCTCTGCTCTATGTTGGTTTCCGTGGAAAATGAAGTTTAATGTGAGGAGCAACAGTGGTTGCAGCATAGTTTGGTCAGGTTCCTACATGGACCATGAAGGAGCAGGATCCTGATGCTTCCGGTTTTTTTTTTTTTACATATACATACATAGAAAGAGAGAACATGCCAGCATCTGCTCACATACATAGAAAGAGAGAACATGCCAGCATCTACTCATATTTTCTCTCTTGCTCCAAATTTTGCCTCAAAAAAACAAGCGTGATAGTACTGAATAATTTTATTTTATGACAGTGGCCATCTGTTTCTCACTATCAGATGAGAGCAGAAGACACTGTAGCTATTACATCATATAATGCTTGTCTGAGCATACGTCATATTTTTCTGGCATTTCTACATAGTGCTCCACCTTAAACAGGAGGGATGGAAAGTGCCTCCACCAAAATGAACTTGTAGGTGAAGATACCTTTCAAGAATGAGAGAGGTGCACATGTCAGTTTGCTCACACAAAAGGAGGATGGATGTTCAGCCCTGGTATGCCACATAGCCCCGTGAGCACTCACTGCTAGACAGCTTGTTGTGTGAAGCAGTAGTTACATGCTTAATCCAGTGTGAAGGTTTTGTGATGAAACAGTTTCCTTTTGGCCTGACAGATCAGAAATAGGTGCCTAAGCATTGAAGAATGGGTCCTTTTTGTACTGGCTAGCTTGGGCATCTCTCTCTTACCATCTGTTATGAAGCCCATATTGAGACGAGTTTAGCCCAAAAGGTGCTTAAAAGCTTGGCACTGCAAGAGCTCCATATCTGTGGTTTTAGTTTCTAAGCCAAAATCTTCCTTTTTGATTGCCTAAATGTGCATAGTGCCTCTAAAAATCAGGTCACGTACTAACTTTTATATATGAATATGGCATCTGCAGCCTTTACCAACAAGTTTCTATTTTCTTCCATCTCATTGATAAAGATATTGAATAGCACTGAACTAAGAATAGATCTATGTGGAACCCCGTTATACAATGATGCCCTCTATACAATTACTTTTTTTGCTGTATCAGCAATTTCAAGCCAGTTAAAATATGCTACATAGATTTTATGATGTGTCATTTCTAACTGGAAGGTTAGAGTACAAGGTAACATATCTTAGATCAGTTATATTGTGCACCTTCATTTAGCAACAAAGCCTTTTCATTTCATCAAAAGATGTAATCAGATTTATCACTTATTTTCCATGAAACCTCAATCGCTGAAATGGATTATGCTACTGTCTTTATAGATCTACTGATCAGATTCCATTCTGTTTTATATCTGAGTATTTTGTCTGGAATTAATGTAAGGTCACTCAATTTTTAGTAACTTCGGTAATGTTGTTTAGGCTTTTTAAAAAATGCCAATGTATTAGGTATTTTCCAGACCACAGAAACTTTGACAGCATTGCAGTATTTTAAAGAGATTGTTCCGTGAGTAGTTGGAAGAATTAAATTTTATTTTCTCTGGGGCTGTATCTTGCAGTTGCTCACTGCTGTAATCCCAGCTCTCTCTGTGTCTTCTAAATCTTTCCCAGCACAGTTCTGCAATGCCCTCCCTTCCATGTCTCCAGCTGTCCTCTATCACATCACCTAACTTCCCACACCACTGCTGTGCACTTCTTCCAGCGTCTTCTATGTCTGATACTGTTGTGCCTGTCTCTAGCTCCCTCCTATCTCTGGTGTGTCCAGTACAACAAAAGCTCCGTGTTCTCTATATTCTTCTTTCCATGTTCTCTACCTCTATATTTTGTCCTGCCAGCTGGGAGAGAGACAGCACATCTGGCAGAGGCATGCTGACTAGCTGGCTAGTACATGTGTGATCACTGAATAAGCTGGCTGCTGCTACATGTGACGGACAATGAATTCTCTTCTGTGGCATGAATAGAGTCTCTCTTCTACCCAGACAGGATTTTTTTTTTCAATTAAATGTGTAGAAAATTAATTGCTACTTCTATTCCTCTGCTAAATATGACTGCAACTAACCCAAAGGGTGAAAATTACTTTGGTGTGGGGGGAAAAGGGTGGGGAAGGAAAGGATAGCTAATAGGCATTTGAAGGGGCAGTGACATGAACCTCATTATTTATTAAGCCACAATCACAAATCAACCTTAGAATGCTTCTTTGGCCAATTGTTCCAAAACTGTGGGGTGCATAGTATGCCACCCTTCAGATCTGAAAATGATTTAACATCACATTCCCTATGCCTGGGAAAATGGGAGGTGCTTTGTTATCGCTGAGGTATCACCCAGTTTCTTTCTAGTTGCCAAAGACAAGTATTTATATCATGCTTTGACATGAATTAATAATATCTTTTTACATAGCGGGTCTAATAGGAACTTCAAATACAAAAGAGAAAACAGTAGCAAATATACTTCATAACACAATCCTGAGATTAAGAGGGTCAGTATTCGATCAGAGGTTTTTGCTGGAGACCTGTAAAAAGCAAAAGCTGTAACTTGTACTGCCAAAGAATGCTCTTGTTAACGCAACTCATGTAAAACCCCTTCAGTTTGCCAGTATTGTGCCCTGCACTGCCCCAGACTAGGAAAGTGCACTTCACGTAATATACATATAAAAATACTAAACAACACAAATTCTTCAGGAAGAGCTTGAAGCAGTATCTGTGCTACAATCACATATCACATTAACATTTGATGTTATTACTGCTTCGCAGGTGCAACAATCCTTGGTCCTTGCCCCTGTGGGAGAGCAGTGGTTGACTTCTATTTCTTTTTTAACTGTTTACATTTTTACTTCAATCATAGTTTGTCTTATCTCTCCCTCTGCAGGAGGGCAATCATCAGTGAGATTTGCCGCGAATACATTGCGGCTGATGTATCTAATGGAACCTGCACTTATAGCCAGACCTGTCAATAACCCTAGCACCATTACAGTAGATAGCTTTTCACAAGATTGGCTTCTTCTTGCAAAGATTATTCAGTACCATATGCGCAAACAACAGCAGCCATTATTGCCCTTTATTTCCCACCTCTCCTTTCCTTAGACTAGCACATCTCTTTATTATTATTTGACAGCAATGAAGAATAGCCCAATCTTTGCCATCATTTTGTAACAACAATTCTTAGCACTTTTCATGTTCAAAGGGCTTTGCAGTCATTATCTAATTAATCTTCACAACAGCTCTGTGAGGCTGATAGGAAAGGCTTAGCCTCATTTTATAGCAGGGGAAACTGAAGCTGTGAGTTGAGCTGCTTGATTTTCAAAGGTGCTGTGCATTCTTGGCTCCGATTGAAGTTAATGAGAGTGCAGAGGGAACAACATCTCCGAAAACAGAGGAGCTTTTGCAAGCTTGCAGAGGACGTTACTATCAATATGCAATGGGCATTCCTTGGTGTCAGAGACATACTCAGGCCATCTGACCAAGCCTCCCTCAGATCTAGGTTTTCAGTGGCAAGCTGGCCATCACACATGGGATACTGCTAGCTAGCTTTTCATTTAAAGTTTCAGTGTCACATTTCATAAACCCTGCACTGGAAGTTTCACCCCATGGGGATTTTATTTGATTTCTCCTCACTCTGGAAAAATGCCTTTAACCTGTTAAAATATGTCACTGTGCAGTGCAGGCACCAGGCTTCACGTACATTCATTCACTTGCAGTTTTATGGATACATTTTACAGAAATTGCACTTATTTTGAAATACTCCCTAAGCACTAAGGACCATAGACACAATGCATTCACTAATGTTTTCCTAATTCATGGAGGTGGCTGCTTTACCAGTCACTATCAGATCCTTAATCAGCAGAGTTGTACAGCATGTAGATATTCAGTAAAAGTGCTTAATAAAAATCATTTAATTCTAAATTACAAGAGTGCACTTAACCCTAAAGATATTAAAACTGATTGTTTGATGTACTGCACTGAGTGGTAGAAATTTAAAAATAAAAGCTTCTTTTACTTGCATCAAAAAGAATAAATCTTCTATCCCTCATATCCTAGTGTCATGATATTATGCTGTGATAAACTAATCCATTTTGGAGTTTTAAGCTGTAAATACAAAGTACTTCAACCTGATTGGTGACAACAGAAGCAACTGAGTTTCAAAGAAAAGAGCGAGTGTTATGGCTGGCTCTCCTATTATATGGTTCTTGAAGGCTGTCTGTCAGTGTACTTTCTGCTGTGGATTTATAAATCCACTCTACAGTTTGGCTGGTGGTGCAATATAGTGGAGTGCTGCTTTGCCATGGGAGCAAAAATCGTCTTCCTTCCTTATCTACTATGCCAATAACCATCATAGACATATTTTTAAATATTCCTTCCCTAGCTCTTTACATATTGCCCATCCCCTGGACAAGATGCAGGACTTGCCTAAGTATTTGGGTGTCAGATTCTGTCACAATTCTGTATTTCTCTCACTGGTTATAATATTGTTTGTATTCACCTTAGTTCATTTTCGAGCTTTATATCTAAACGTTTCCACATGCTTGTTTTTCATAGATGTAATAGAGCATTTGTGGACTATGGAGTGTTTGGGAAAGTGTGGGTTTTATTATCTGTTATCCAGAGTCATGATATGAAACCTGTCAGTTTACTATACAAAAATTGTTTGTAATATTTAAATGGTTTAATTCCATTGTATGATATTAAAAAGATCTCCTGCAATTATAAAATGATTTCTTTAAAAATTTTTATGAGTTCTGTTTTTTTTTTGATTTTCCTTATTCCAAAAGAGAATTTAAAATCTTGTGAATAAAGTCAAGGTGTCATATGCCTTTTGATTAATTTTTTTTCTTGTGGTGTTTTCTGATGAATTTGTATGTTTGATTGCCTAATTGTTTAATTTTGCCTTCAATAAACAAGATTAATTGCAATTCGCTAGCCTGAATAAATATATACCCATTATAGTAAATAATCAAGTACTGACATTCTGCTTCTGAGCTACAATGATAATTTAAGACTGGTGGAAATGGGTGCACTGTAATCCTCAAACTGTTTCTGACACCTCACTACAGGGCATCAGGATAAAAATGTGTGATCCTGAAAATGAAGATTTTGAAAAGATTATTGCACAGTTTCACAGCCTCAAAGGACAAGGAGACGACCAGCCAGACACTGATTTTGAGACCCGCATCTCCTCTCCCATCACTGCTGGTTCCAATGGGTCAAGC
The DNA here is from genome assembly GCA_013399475.1 of Chauna torquata. Lineage (NCBI taxonomy): Eukaryota > Metazoa > Chordata > Aves > Anseriformes > Anhimidae > Chauna > Chauna torquata. Next base: position 46,344 of record VXAL01001863.1, read on the forward strand.
TCCTGTTTCATGCCGGATTGCAGGAGAAGAATAAGACCCACCACCCTTTAAAGGTACTCTAAATATAATTCCTGTCAAATTTAGAGATCACTGAGCTTCAACAAAGCCACAGACAGGGTTTTGTGGATCTCCCATCCTACGCTTAAAGACTTCCCTTCTCATCCTACTGTTATAATTCATGTAACTGAATTTACATAGTCCACATAGTGCACAGCTTGACACATGACTTAAATATTATACATCACGATAGATGATGTGAAGAAAAATTAGNTCATTATTTTTTTCTGCTTGTTTACTTTTTTGAATGTATCTTAGCTTAGGCATTTAAAAATTATTAAACAAATTTCACTGCAGCTTATTATNAATAATTTTTATTTAGCTTGATTTACTAGTTTAACCACTCACACAAATACAAAAAATATTTCCACCCCCCGAGCTCCCAAGTTTTTACTAAAGTGGGTATGGGTATGTTAGTATGGTCAGTGTTTAAACATGTTTTCAGTGTGAAATAGCAAAGCTGGAATGAAATCAGTTTACCATTAGAAATTGTAAGAATCAAAGTTAATCAGTTTGCACACAGCTGGTTGATTCTGAACTCAGTTTCTACCTATTTCACACAAAAACCAAATATAAACAACTTTTCTATCTGGGGTAAGCATTCTGAATGCAGAACACAATGAGAGGTGCGAAACATGTTAACTAAATTCTACTGCTCTGACTCTGCTCCTTCTTCTTCCCTTTGGCAAAACTCCAGTTGCAGTGTATGTAATCAGAGTTCATAGTAGATATGTACAGGGTGACCAGCTAGCTTAAGATAATGTTGCAAGTACAGTTGCATATGCATTGATAATATTAAGAGATTAACATTTCTGCATTTGCTTGCCAGGAGAACTATAGTAAATTACGTAAATATGTGTTTTAATAGTTTAGAGAATTGTTGTTAACTTAAAAGTACAATCTTGTTGTCTGTTTTGCATCATACATAATTTTCTACATGTATGCAAAGAGTTTGCAGCCTTCAGCTTCTGATAATTTTGCAAAAAGATATGAGGCTGTACAAAGGGCAAAACAGCAGCAGGAAAATGGTTTGCTCCTTTGTTTATATTACTAAATACTTCAGATTACTGAAAGTGAAGAAAATCCAAAATTCACTGGAATTGTCATTATTTTTTTCTGCTTGTTTACTTTTTTGAATGTATCTTAGCTTAGGCATTTAAAAATTATTAAACAAATTTCACTGCAGCTTATTATGAGCTTCTCTTTTAGCTTCTCAGATTCTAATAAGTACTTTTGCTATATTAAATATTTCTACTGATTATTTTGTTTGGAAAAAATTACTGTTACAAAAGCATATGTTTGGATTACATTTCAGAATTTAGCCCATACCTAGCAATTTAATGAGTCCCATCAAAATTATTTATCAGGCAATGCTATTCGTCGGAGTCCATTTTCAACCAATACATATATCCTTAATGCTTAACTTGAATGCTATGTATCACTAATTGCTTAGCAGAGAAACTCATCTCTGTCTACCTGAACTTAAAAATAATTTATTAGCACTTGTGTTCCAGACAAAAGGAAAATGTTCAGAGTAGCCTAGTGGCCAGATTCTCAGCTAGTGTAACAGCATTAGAATCATTGATCCAGAACAGTTGTTGTTTCAGTGGCATGAGAAATAATGTACTGACACACATTTCTGGGAGTTTTTCGTTATTCAGCTATGCCAGATGTATAATACTAAACTCTTGAATAATTCAATTTTAAATTAAATGGTGGATTCAAATCTTACCAGATTTATTATTCATTTATATTCTAGTAAGCTCTGCTACCCCGAATGGCTATGTATACATTTTTGATGAGTTGGTAGTTTAAGTACAGAGATAATACAGAGACCTTTTTCTGAAGTGGGTATGGGGATATTAGTATAGATGGTGTTTAAATATGTTTTCAGTGTGAAATAGCAAAGCTGGAATAAAATCAGTTTACCACTAGAAATCATAAGAATTTTTAATCTAAAGTTTGTTAGAATTATGTTGATGTTTTGATAAATCCGCAAGCATGGTGGTGCTAAAATTACTGTGAACTATATACCAAGTACTGTATGTGCGTAGGTAGTGCATATGAGTTCATGTAAACTGAATATGAGTTGTGGTGGCAAAATTGCCTCCAGTTTATGTAAAAATAGAAATTTGAGTTCCATGAGAAATTCACTACTATGGCAGTTTTCTAGAAAGCCACTAGGTGGAAGTTATTTTCCTACTGAGCAACTTTATTCCACTCACAGAGGCCATTGTTTTGTAATGTAGGGCTGTGAAGGAGGCATTTGTCTTCTATGTTATCCATATTAGAGTTTCAAGCAAATGCTTGGCATAAAAACTTGTCATTTAGAGAAGTCCTGAAATATAAAGCCAGAACCTGTCTCTACTGGGACAAGTGCTGGGCAGCAGTTATTCTAATATTAGTGCAATTGAATTGATAAAACATTTGCTGAAGTAGAAAGGATCAGGCCCAAGACAGTCAAAAAATAACTGTAAAACTAATGATACATGGAGAAAGAAATTAAGCGCAATATACTATTAAATCTGAGCAGAAATTTAAAGGTCTGATTAAAACCGAGGGAATTACAAAGGCAGCTCTTTCATCGAAAGTGCTCCAGCTAAAGTGTACTTTTTGAGATGAATCTTTCTATTTTATGAAATTAACCTTACAGCATAAGCTTTCCAATAAATTATTCCCAGTTTCACTTCCTGGTCTTTTCTGAACTTGTCAGTGCAAAACCCAAATAGCAGTGAAATTTGCATTTCAACTTGGCATTCTTCAACTGTATTTGGAGCAAAGTGGAATGTCGTGTGTCCTGGCATCAGTTACTGAACCTCTTCTACCTTACTTCTACCCAGAGACTTCTGCAGTCTCCACCAAGCAGGAGGTGGAGACTGGTCTTTACTGAATTTGCCCTTTACTTTCTAGTAGCCCTAATTTCTCTAGTGATGAAGGATTCCTATCTGATGCTGTGCCGAAGAGGACATTAATAGCGAAAGGCCATACTGTCAGTGTCCATTGTAGCTATTGCTTTCTTTTCCCAGTGTAACCTTTATTGAAGAAGAAGGTGGTGGGATGCACAGCACTAATAACTGGCACAAGTTGGTTTTCCTTTCAAAAGGGAAATTTTGCCAATTTTGATTTTTTTTTTTTCTGAGACATAATGAGGAGTACGAAGAAACAGAGCAGATTGTACCATCAACTTCATGTGGTCTCTGGAAGAGAAGGAGAAAAAACTGGTTGCTAAGCATGCAAATATAAAAATAATACCTTGGGTATAATGTGCACTACTGTGAATACCAAGTGATTGGTGCCTATATGCTGCCTAAGATATTTAAAATCATGAGTTTTTGTGGCATAGTTTTGTGTTTTCTTCTTTTAAATTGAGTAAGCCCACAGCAAAGAATTAATTACTGGGATCTCTCAGCATTTGGGAAAAAAATGACTTTGCCTTTTTAGCCCTTTTATTTAGAAAGAAAAGAAGAAAGATTATTATGTTGCTTTATGTAACACTTCAGCATTAGATACGGACATAACGAGAAAAAGCTGGAAACTGATAAAACTTGCTATTATAAATTTTAAAAAAATAGCTAAAGGAAATTCTTATAACCTTATAATGATTTCTAGCAGGAAGAAAAATGAAAGTTCGACAAATGACTCAAGATCTGCCACCATTTTTGCATATAAGTATTTATCCTGTATGAACCATGGTGGTAAAAAAATTTCTAATACTAATATGTCTAGACAAGATAATCAGGGGGTCTGAAATCCTTTCAGTTAAGCCACCTAGCAGTGGTTAAATAAATGCTAATAACCAACATGTACATACTTCCTGTTCCCCTACTACTTCATAGAGCAAAAGAGAGAAAAATCTATTGAAAAAGCTAAGATGGGGGCAAGCAGTTTAGAAAGTGATTTTTGAAGGGTTTTTCCCTTCTTACCTGAGCCTCTTCTCTCCAAATAGATTCTTCCATGAATCATCCAGAATAAGAACAGAAACAGATATGGGGAGACAAAAGTCAGAGACAAGCTAAATGGATACTTACTCCAGACTACAATCAGTCCTCAGGAAAAGCCAGTTAATGATACTTGAGACAATGGGCCTGATCTCCTGCTCTCCCATAGCTACACTGAAACGCTCCCACTGTAACGGTTTCATAACAGCCCAGTTTCTGCTTCAGCCTGTCCTTCATTCTTTGTGGGGATGTAGTCTTTGGGCCTCACCATCGC
>VXAL01001864.1:0-67289 GCA_013399475.1 Chauna torquata
GACCACATGGAGCAGATCTCCATCATAGTCCTTGATTCAAAGTCATTTACAAAGTATGAACTACAGATAACACAGAAGAAAAGGCCCTGACTGGAACTGTTGAGCAGAGTCAGCCCCACCACAGTAGAAACACTGCTATAAAAGTATTGACAGAGAACATTGGCAGACATTCAAAATAGCAACCTCCTCACCCTACAAGCCAACAGAAACGGAGACAATGAGTTCTTGGCATTGAAAAAATTCTTAAAAATAAATAAATAAATAAATAAATAATGAATCATAAAACGAGGAGTTCTGAGCAGCAGTTGCCTCCCTCAAAGCTAAACCGCAATGAACCAAGGGCTTTGCAGACAAGGGACCTAGGACACTTTGAATGTTGGTGGTGCTGGAGGCACAGGGAGTCAGGAAAGCAAACAAGAATCATCTTAAAGGGAAACAGAGAGACTCCTTGAACCACGGAGCTTGCCTGAGCAGCAGATGTAGGTTTATCTGAGACACTGAACTACCTGCTGTTTGTTTTTCCTACTCTGCTCAAGGAACCTGCACTTTGTGCTTATTTTCTGTATATAAACAAGATTACACCAAATGATATACCTGACTTCTATAATCCATTTTCCGTCTTAACAGAAACAACTTTGCCAGAACATATTGGCTAACTGCTTCAGCAAAGTGGGTAATAGCATGAATTTGTAGTGCAAACTTCAAGTGACAAAAATGATTTGAAAACTAGAGTAGATGACATTTGTAAATCAGTGCTCTACATTCACATGACTGTAAAAACTAACCTGTCTCAAGTTTGCTATTTAATTGTTCTCAAAAATATAGTATTTATTTAAAAAAAAAAAAAGTCAAGAGCTCCTTTTGAGATCTGGCTTCTTATACTAAAGAAGTTGTAAATGGGGACAAGAATGCTATTCATGTACAATAAAAAGGACATTTTTTAGACTAGCGTAGGAAAACATCACTCACAGGGCTTTGAAACGACATAGTATAAAGTTGCCTAAAAGTACTGTCACATTTGTCTTGCATCTTTCATGTTTAACAAATTAATACATCATGAAGAATTTCACAAGGAAAATAATTAAAAGCAAACTCGTTAGTATTGCATTAAGTTGATTTGCATTTTGCCAAACAAATTACATTCTTGTACTCGCAGATACATAATTACCCTAGTTTGTCCTGAAGCAGTAAGCATATTACAGTCTCGGTAATAGTTACCAGCTTGACATTGTAAGGTGCTAATGTCTGCTCCTGTTGACATCAGTCAGGTGATGCATGTGGTTGCTGTTCTGTTACAAAAAGCACTAGCTAAAATTGAAGTATTTATTCAGAAGTTCAGGCATTCTTAACAACAAAAAGAGGCACTTTATTCTGATTTAATTGAAGTGTTACTTTTCAATGAATCAAAAATATTTATTTTCTTAAAATATGGGATTTTTGAAAAGGTGTTATGTGAAGTCAGGTACGACTGAACAGCTCAGCTCAAAATGTTTATTTCATTTTTCTAAAACATAATTTCGTCACAAAACCATGCATTCACATACAATGATAATAATCTCCAAAGCAATTGTATTTTCCACTGGAAAAAAATTTGTGGCACTATGATAGTTTAGAGTCTTCTATAAGCAATCCACTTATTAGTGGACAGTCCTGTAGAGACTGTGCGCTTCCACCCCATTTCAGTCTGGTCCCTTTGAGTTGTGAATAATTGCCGATTATTTACCTACTCACTTCAGCAACAAATGGTGGTCCTTGCAATTGCTCTAGACAAATAAATTGTCCATCTCATCTCTCACTGTTTTCTTTTAGTATCTATAGCTATGAACATAGATAAGCAAAAATGCCAGTTTTTTGATTTATTACATCAGCAAGTGAGGAGCTGTGAGAGGGAAGCATTTACTATGAAGGCAACAGGACCTTTCAGATCATTAGTGTTAAATGACAGCTGCATCTGGGTGAGGATAAAAAAAAAAGAGTGAACAAATGTTAGAGGAACTGGTCTTTTATTATAAGCAGTAGTAACAAAACTCTCAAGATAAGTAGATAAATTTTTGTCCTGCTAAATATTATTTGTTTTTCAAAACAAACATACAAAAAGTTATATATAACCTTACACCTCCCTTCATTTTAAGCAGGTTAATAATTCATTTTCTATAAAACACTTTTTCTGCATTTTTTACAATACTGTGCTAGACGTTACTGCTGAATGCAATTAGTAGCTACTGAAGAAGTTGCTTCATTCTGACAAGAAAGGAATGAGTTGCCATCTTCACCTCATTAAAAATCTAATCTGAAAAGCCATTGTTGAAGTATTTTGCTGTATTTCATCAGCTACCTTTTGTTTTGTTATGATTTTATTTTCTGGTCAAGAAACATCCAGTGACCTGACCTCAAAGCCCTGAAAATCCAGCCTTGAAGTTCATTCTGTTATGTGTGAGTTATTAAGAGCTCATTGTTTCCCCATTCTGCTGCTTCTCTGGCATGTGAGTCAAGCATTTGAGCTTTCTGCCCGTGGCCAGTGAAGGCCAGTGGTGTTTTAACATTTCAGATTGACAACAGCACATAAAACAATGTTGCAGACTTTGTCATAACAGTGTTGGTTACAGTTTCCGGTATTTCTACTAATAAAAGCTATTTCATATCAGCAAGCAACACCCACAAGTGGCTGATAAGTGCTACTTCCCAACGCTTGAAAGAAAACAGAGGTCTCAAGACCCTGATAACATACATAAAGATTTAATATCTTCATATATTCGGAATTTTGCTCTTAATGCTTGTTCATTTTCTAGTTTTTCCCTTACCTTTTCAGAGTTGTTTTCTAATGGGGCCAGCTCACATATTTTATTTTGTGAAAAGACTAATGACATACTAATTTTAACCTACTATTAAGAGTTACAAATTTAATTTCGCAAGTTTGGAGCTTTCCATATAGCTATAATATGGGCATAAATGGCTAACACATTCAACACAGTAAACAATTACCGGTTAATAACAGATTAATCTGATGCTGAATAACTTCCTTGAAAATAGAGTATCCTAAGACATACTACTGTGCCTGTAAATGTTGGATGAAAGTTATTTTTAGATTGTGAAAATTTTTGCCCTATAGAAGTGGATTTAATCAGACAAAGCTGGTTGGATTAAACAGCCATTCACTGTGAGAATAAAACAAAGAACTGAAATATTGTTCAAGTCAAGAAGGATGGGATGCTTCTTTTGTCTTTTAAATCATGGAATGAGTTACAAAGACCCAAAGAAAATGGTCTGTACTCACAAATATAAAACACTTTAGTGAAGTCATTTTACTGGCGCAAGTGCTTTTTGCTATTTTCTTTTGTTTAGTCTCTCCAGAATTTCTACTTCACTGAGAATACAGAAGTGACTGGGCTGAGGAGGAATGAAAGAGTTTTGAAATGTCTGCATCTCTAGTAGACCAAGAGTATCAGTGAGCTCCACATGTTGGTTTGTGGTACAGCCTGTCACTCTTAGTAGTATGACAGAAACAACCCTTTTGCCCCTGTACAGCAGTGTCAGCGCTACTCACTCTCCAGCTTAGGATGCCAGTCTCTTTTTGTCTGCTGGGGAATTTAGTCTCCAAATTTGCCTTCCCATTCCTGATAATCATCTCCAGGCTTCTCAGATGCTGGTCACAACACATTCCCAATGCAAGGAGGAGACATAACAGATCTTTACCTCCTTGATTTATAGGCTCCCCAGGGATGACGATAACATGGAGATGTAGAGTGAGGGATGTCTCTGATGATAAATACCTCAGTGAAGAGACACTCTAAATTTTGTCATTTTTTGTGCAGATAAGGTAGCTGTGCTTCTATTTTGTTGCAAAAAGTATTTTAGCTGTAGCTTAGACTCAGTCTAAAAGTTGTTTTTCTAAGCACAAGGTAAGTCCTAGTATTTTGAAATACTTCTTGACTGTTATGTATTGCCACCATTAAAAAGAAAAATTAAACATGCAATTGTCAGTACTTCTTGACCAGTTGTTCTGGGTCATTGAGAAAATTGCCAGTTCTTTTCCTTATACCAGTACTTGAGATTCCAGCAGATTCAATGGCCTATTTCTTGGATGAAATATATGACCTCACATGTTGAGAAAATGGTAAGTTTCTCAGGAAATCTTAAGATTTGCAGTACACTTATCCAGAATCAGAATAATTTTTCTTCCTTACCAATGACAACTCTCATCAATCTTTTGCAGGTAGACCAACGAAAATAAAAGCTGTGATTCATGCGTAATACTATAGCCACAGTTTACTAGCAACACATATTTAAACTAACTAAAACTTTGGGACTCTTGCACTAATACAAGCTTCCTTTCTGCTGCATAAGGGACGCTGGCAATGTCTAAAGTTAAGATCCAGCCTTTGGATTTTTTTCTTTTACTGATTTTGAAAGGAGATTATTAAAGAATGTCTTGATGTCATAGCAATCACAAATACTATCAAAAAAAAAAAAAAAAAAGAGCTGCATATGGAAGCAGCAGCACTGTGTTCGGCCAACTTCATGCTATGTTAGGAATCACCTTCTTCCTGTTCAGAAATTGCATGCAAGGTTGACTTTCTCTTCCTAGCTGTCCCCTTTCATACATTTTAAAATCAAGTGAACTCCTGATGCACTTGTAAAACCACCAATGTCTACTGTGCCATCAACAAGTTTCGCATTTCCCAGTAGACACTCTGAATTGAAAGACCTTCAGCACATGTTAAAATTCACCATTTCTTTTGCAAAAGGTATTGAGTTCACTCTTCCATCTCTTTCTCTCAGCGTCTTTCTCTGACTTTCCCACCTACTATCCAAACTACCCTCCAGCTGCAGCTTCTGTGTCCTGGGGACAGTTTGTGTTTTGTAATAATTATTGCAGAGCCTCCATGATCCCTGCTCTCCAGTCCTGAAAACAGATTCTTCTCTGCTCTGTTATTTATTTTGCCCACTCATCTGAATTCCTAGATGTGAAGGAAGTAGAATAATGTTTCATTCAAAAAGAAACTGTTCCTATTCCTGCTTTGCACACTTTTACCAAAATATCATCTATTTTAATAACAACACAAGTAATTCCAGTAGATATTACTGTAGCTAAAATGCCTGCAATAATAGACCTAATATACTATTTACTGCCCTTTAACTTAGTGCTTGCACTTGAATGACAATAGTCCCACTGAGAAGCAATTGGTATAAGTAGCCCTACTGTGCCATTATGTTTTAATGTCATTTACCAAACACTTTTACATTGTGATACAAAATGTATGTGACAACAGATTTAGCTCTTCTTTATATAACAAACAAACAACAAGAACAAAAAAAAAGATAGATTTTGGGATTAAAAAAGCATAAAATCAGCTTGATTCTATTCTCTTAACTGAAGTCAATGAAGACAGCTTGGTTAAGTGACAGAATCAAGTTACGCATGACATAGTATGAGTATATGCATTTGCTCTGTGTGAACTGCAAAATATCCCAGTGGGACTAATATAAAATACAACAAACTATGATATAATTTGGAACAATGCTTTCCCTGGTGAAGGAGGAAAGCAATTTTATGATTAAAATAGCTGGAATAAGCTTACTGCACAGATAAGTAGCTTTTATTTTCCAAAAATGTGATTAATCGATGAGTAGCATGCTATATAACATATACTGTGAGATAAATAAATCTCCTTCCATATATAGTTTCTAGCCCCAATTTTTATAATCCATGGTTTTAGGGAAAGTATATGAAAACCAACAGAATTTAACGTTCCAAATAATTACCCTTCTCTGACACAATACAAGCTCAGAGCAGATACTCATGTTATTGGAAAATGTCTTTAATTCTGCAGAAGAAGAATAACTGCCCCTTTGGGCCCAATAACATATGTACAGCCTACAGGTCATGTGAGGCCCCTGATTCTCATTAGCTGCACCTCATTCTTCTTCTCATTACTAGTTAAAACACTTTCTCTGGCTTCTTTTCTTAGCACGTTGTACAATGACATTCAAGTGTGTGTGTTGTATGTTTACCTCATCCTTTTTATTATTATTTTTTGAATTTCCCTTCTGCATTTAAGAGATTATGCCTGGAAAACTGGTCTCATGGGGATGCTCCTAGGCTGCCTGGACAGATGTTTTTATACCATGACTTAGCTACTTACAGACAAAAAATGTGCTTTCTTTCTCTTTTCCTTCTCTTTTCCAGTTTGCTGGTGGGAGTGCAAGGAAGAATCCATTCTTGTACATTCTCTTTGAAGTGTATACATATAAGAATATTTTGGAGAAGGTCATAGTCTCGTGAAAAAAGATTATTGGAACTCTAGGCCTAACCAAGCTTCCCCAGATACCTTATCTCAATATGTCCAGAAAGGTTGTACTTAATTGTTTGACAGACGTGTGGCAACCCAGCCTCGCAGTAAGATCTCGAAACCTCCAGTGAATAGCTACTGTATACATGTAGGTTGAGTGTGAAAGACCTGTGAAAAGAGTCCAATGTGTCATAACCGTATCCAGTCCATTGTACACGTGATTTCAAGTGATGCACATATGATAAGTGAAAGACATCCAGAATAAGTCAGATAACTGCACATGTCTATGTTCTGGGGGGGGTTCCAGCTAGGGAACTTTACATTACAGTACAGCCCTTGTAAAAAAAAACAAAAAAAAAGTAAATTTTGTCAAAGATTACCAAGGACAACCAAGGACAACAGGAGAAGTGTTTGTATAGGAAATGTAAGACACAGACATGAGCGGTATTTAAATGTTGGTAGATACTAGCCATAAACTTACGGCACATACATTGTCTTTTAGGTTTGGACTTATGTTCTTCACAAATAAGCACAAGAGATTTTGAACCACAACTGCTCTGAGAGGAAGTTGTTAGGTACGTTTCTAAGAAGAAAATAGTCTGTCCCCTCCCAAATAAGGAAAAGGTGACACTGATGATTTGCTGGGTAAAACCATCTTGAACGTACTATAACAGTTTTGTGAAAAAGAAAACACAAAGTTATAAATTGGCACCTTCATGAGAACTTTTTTAAAAATATATACGAATTTAAACTTTCAAACTAGAACAGGAGTCTTCAAGCTTTTATTCCTGTTTTTGTTCCAGACAGCTGTATTGCTGGTATGCTTTTCTACTGACAGTAAACGGGGCTCCATAAAGCCAGCTTGCTACAATGAGAGGAAAGAAAAGCAAACCACAGACCGTTATAACACTGCAGCTGGAAAGGCTCTGCCTCAAATATTTCATGCAAGATATTCATCCACAAGAATTCCACAAAGCTCTATTTTAATTTTAACAATTAAAACTTAGAGTCATATAAAACATTTTTTTTTTAAAATAAATTGTTTTCCTTACATGTTGAGGAAAAATCAAAGTGCAAGTCTTATACGGAAAATAACAGAATGGACAAATAAATATTTAGTAGTTTTTTAATTGGTGGTAAATTTGCTAAAATGTAAAATCAGTTGCATCTTTATTATTTTATCTCTACATATACGCTATGGTGTGAATGCATAATTAAAAACTACAGTGTGGTTATTGCTTTCTACATTGTGGAATAGTAAACAAAATAGGTTTGAAACAAAATTCTGGTTGACAGGTGCAATATCACTTGCAGCTTGCAGTGTCTGACTGTGTGTAGGGTCAAAACATATGCAAAAAGTACATAATTTTGCCTTCTGCTGTGATTTAAAATAGAATAGAAAATCAACACATCCACATTGGGGGGGGGGACGTGGAATGAGAGAGGGAGAAGTGGGTAGAAGTAATGGAAATGCAGTTTAAATCATTTTACTTTGCTTGTTATCATTATGAAATAGAAATATTTTATAGGCAAGAATCAGAGTAAAGATTTGTTCTGTTGTTGTTGTTGCTTCCTGCAAATTATACACATCTAGCAGTTTATTTAAAACCAAATATGGTAACTTAGAGTGCAAGATACACCTCCTCTGAGCTCCGTGATCAGACTGATATTTGGAAGAACTGCAGGGAAGCAAGGTTTGTAACCTATTTTTTGGAAGTGTCATTGTGCTTTCTTATGTTTATTGCCATTGCCGTAAGAAGTGACAGCTTTGTGTGGCCTGCTGTCTAAGAACAAGGACTGGAACAGCTATCAGATAGGCAGAATAGAAAATGTAAAATGTGTAGTCAATGTTTGATGAGGAAGGTGAGAGGAGAACGAAGTTTTCAATAACTATTAAAATCCAAAACCTAGACTGCCAGGCCATCATTCAATCTCATATCTCACACCAGTGATAACTCCTCTAACTTGCACTGAAGAATTTGTGCCTTACTTTCAATCATATTACAGTACACAACATCTTAATGTGACGCAAAGTAAAACAAAATTTGGCTCATGCCTTTGAAAATGTTTAATAGTAAATATATATATATCATTCAAGATGAATTAACAAATTGGGCAAATTAGAGCCTTCCCTGGGCAGATTCTCTGGTGGGTGAGTAGGAGCAAAAACTGACATTTAAAGCCATATATAAGACAAAGAGAGTCTAATCATTGTTTTAATGGAGATTTTATAGAATAGGAGTAAGTGACTTAAAACGTAACAGATTTCTGTCAGAAAAAGGGACGAATCTGAATCACAAAATCAAACGTGTGTGGAATCTTCATCCCAAAGTCTGATGTTGGCATGTGGGATTTTGATCTAATAAAAACTGTAGAGCAAACAGTACCCATTTGGGGAAAATACTAGTGCTATAAAAGGCCATGTGAGGATCAATACAATTAATAGATCACTTTCCTCAGAGCTATTTCCATGCCATATATTTGGAGCAGATTAATAGATGGGCCTAGATTGTTTCAGTAAGCAATTTAGATGGACCTTGATTCACCTTGAACAGAAAGACAAAAGACCCAACACCATTCACAGGCTGTGATCCAGATTCTGTTCAACACAGAAACTTAGAAGAATAGGAGATGCAGGGAAGAGAGAGGTCTCAAGCAGGGAAGGAGCAAGTAATGTGAAGACTATGACATTTATTTTTCTGCTAAACTCCTTTTGGGGGGAAAAAAAAAAAAAAACTCCATTTACTTCTTGCAAACAGAGAATCCTGCTGAGTATAGCAGCTCAAAATGCACTCAAAATTTTACATGAATGAAATATACAGCTGACAATTTGACCTCTGTTATTTTCTAGCTATTCAAATTCTGACTGTAGGTTGACTGAAGGAAAAGTTTTAAGCAGAAATAGTTTGAAAACATGGGAGAAAGTCTCCAGAAATAGTCTTCCAGAAAAGACATACTTGGTTTTGGTTTTCCTTGTGTCAGCTCTATTAACACAACTCTTTTTTCTGAGCTTTTTTTTCTTTTAATTGCTAATTTTAACTTTGCTTATAAGTGGAAGCTAAATCCTTTTATCTCACAGCCAGTATTTAATGGACCTGTGAAAACACAGACATTTAAATATGTGAGCTTTTTAGAGGTCTCCATTTAAAGTATTTAAAGTTTGGTGACAAGTATTTAATAATTTTAGACAAAATAACCTTGATTTTCCATTGCAATGAATAGTCATTCTTTCTCTGAGGGTATCTTCTCTCTTTTATGTATTTTAGTTATTGGTTTAAAGGTAAATTGCTAAAAGGGTAGTCTAATTTACATAATGAACTATTTCTGTTAAAATCCTGTTTAAAATTTTATGACACTGCAGTTTATTAATGTTGAAAGAAATTTAGCACCTAGTGTCTGGTCCCTATTGTTGCCTTCATTTGTTATCCTGACCCTTTAATCGACCATTTCAAACTGAATAACATATCATACAGAAACCAAAGTAGAACTGCTGCTAATAGTGGCTTAATTCCTCACAATAGGTTTTTTTATCTAGACTCATAGAATCATAGAATGGTTTGGGTTGGAAGGGATCTTAAAGATCGTCTACTTCCACTTCCAGGGACAGGGCATCCACAACTTCTTTGGGCAACCTGTTGCAGTGTCTCACCACCCTCATAGTGAAGAATTTCTTCCTGATATCTAATCTAAACCTACCCTCTTTTAGTTTAAAGCCATTACCCCTTGTCCTATCATTATGCTCCCTGATAAAGGATCCCTCTCCAGCTTTCTTGTAGGCCCCTTTTTGGTACTGGAAGGCAGCTGTAACATCTCCCCAGAGCCTTCTGTTCTCCAGGCTGAACAACCCCAGCTCTCTCAGCCTGTCTTCATAGGAGAGGTGCCCCAGTTCTTTGATCATCGTCATGGCCCCCCTCTGGACTCACTCCAACAGGCCCACGTCATTCTTATGCTGGGGGCCTCAGAGCTGAATGCACTACTCCAGGTGGGGTCTCATGAGAAGTTACATCATATGTTATTTAATTAGGGATAACTCATATTTATAGAGTTCTGGACCTAACATTCTCTTTGACTACCAAAAAATAAATTGCACTATTCAAACCTAGAAGTAAAAGAAATGCAGTGGAGTGGAAACTGGTCAGGTGGCCTGGCCAACTGAGACTGTCCAGGATAATGTGAATATGATAAGAGGAACAGAGTAGTTACTGGAGAATGCTAAGGAAAGGTAAAGCATATACCATTGCAAGAAATAATGAAAGTTCTGAAAGCTGTCTATTTGACTGAGGAAAGCAGGAGAAGAGTGAAAGGTTTTTATGCATCCTAAGACCTTTGAAATACGTCAAACAAGAAAGACTAGTCTGCTTGTGCAATTTCTAATTAGAGATCAAATTATAACAGAAATCAGGGGCCCCAAGAAAGACGTCTTTTTATTTTTTTTTCAGATTTGACAGGTTAAAGAACACAACCAAACCAGGCCATGTGTTTTGAGGGGGGAAACAAGATATGTTAATACATTGCATAAGTAAATCTTACAACACTTATGAGCATACAAAAGTAAAACAAAATCAAACACTCAAAGCAGAAATCTAAATAAGGAATCTGAGTTTGTTTAGAAGAAGCAGGATGAAAAATAGTGCAGGATGGAGGGAGGGGAACATGACAGATTTAAGTAGTGTCCTGTGTTTAGACAGGCTATATTTGGAAGAAGCAAAACCATCAAGTCAGTAGAAAAAAAGACCGAATGCATTTAAAGTTAAATTAATGATGCAATCTTGAACAACAAGTAAAAGGAGAGCTTTTTGTGAAATTCATTCACTGAATTACATATCAATACTGAAACATCAGCTTAAAAACTAGTGAAATCTTTTTAATTGGTAAAATGAACCCTGGTGTACAAGCTTGTGTGCTAGTAGCGACAAAGGCTTTGGGGAAAAGTTACTTGTGCTAAAACAAGGGAATGATTCCTAATACAAATGTGTATGAAATAACGAGGTTTTTCTGTTTGTTTGTTTGTTTGCTATCAAACATTTATTTGATGAAACGAGTAATATGCTTCTGGACAATTATTTTTGCTATCTAAAAATAGCATAAATTGAAAAAAATAGCTTTTAGAGAAGAAACCTCAGAGCTAATGTCTGTGTTTACTAAACGGAACATATTAAATTTTGTTATGATGGGTAAAAGACCACATCTCAATTGCTATGAGATGAAATGGTTTTCAGAGGAATGTGATCATAAGTATGTTACTTCAGGTCCAGGGTGTCCAAGCTTAATGGTGCTATGGAAAGTGCTGTAGAAATTGACAGGGAATGATTTTAAAAGCTGGAAAATCAAATATCTATCTGGCATTCCTAAATTTCAGGGCATCATCCTTTAAATTTAATGTCACCACCTGAAATGTGGTTTGACAGAAAGCTTACAGCCATACAGCTTGATTGTATAACCTCTGGTTTTAACTTAGAGATGTGGTACGTTAGAAAAAGAAAAAAAATGAAGCTGAAAGTGTACTTGGGGAATGGAAACTATCATACAGACTATACATCTGCAAGACAATATAGACAACAGATGAACATGAACAGATAGGACATTAATCTTTAGTGAAATTGTTCCAATGAGGTTGTTGTTGAACATACAGGAGAAACTGGAGATACCTTCAGCTTCTGCTGAAGAGAAGGAGGAGTAAGAGATGAATTCTGAATGTTTTAGTGTAGAAACAGAAGCAGCTGTGGAGAAGTTGGTAAAAGAAGTGACAGTATCTTAGTCACATAATCTTCACAGTTGAAGAGTTGAACAGGGGAAGAATTGTTGAGGTTCCTTCAGGAGACCAGGGAAAGGACTTCTTGCAACAGAGAGTTGCCAAATGATTCCTGCTATATAAGCAGCAAAAAAAGGCAGCTAATACAGAATTTGTCTTATATGCAGCCTTGAATAAATATATCCCTTGAGAAGAAGAAAGTAAAGTGATATCTGGGGCTAGTGGCAACTACATCGCTAGCCAGCTGTCAAGTTGCTGATGGCTTTCATGGCTGAGTCAACAGAAAATAAAACAATTGAATAATTGTTAAAGAGTGCTGGGAAGATTCCACCGTTAGAAAAGCTTAAGGAGAGATTATGTAGACATTTGTCAGGAGCAAGGTAGGCATAATAGTCCCGCTCTGGCCAATGGACAGACCTAAAAGATTCCCTGAACTTTCTAGCTCACCTGGGAGAACTGTTATAGTAGCAAGGGTCTGCAACTGCATTTGGGACAGGAGATCCTAGTAAAATGCCCAGTTCCAGTTTAAAATTCCCAGGGACTTGAGTGCAAAATGAAAATTAGAGTCAGACAGTTTCTGGGAAATGAGTTTCCAGGTTCTCCACTGAGATGAAGCATCAGGAGATATTTAAAAAACATATTTCCTTATCCTTTTCACTTTCCACTGTCTATTCACTTTCTTAAGTACCAATTCAGTAAAGTGTATGCAGAATTATAGCAACTAGTTGAAGGCCCCTTGAAATCCTAAGACAACCAAATGCATGTCTAGGTCCTTTCCCCAGAAGTAATGGTTGGTAGTGGCAAGTGCAAGTTCATGAACTTTGGTCCATCAGTCTTATTTTGGGTCTGTTTCAGCTCCCACAGAGGTTTTGCAAAGCTAAGAATCCATCCACATGTTGCTGCCTCATTTCCAAATGGGAACCTTGTGGGTAACCTGCAGAGTATGGCTCTGCCTGATGAACTTAAACACACAGGGTCCAATGTGCTGCCAGCAGCCTACCTCAGCCTCAAGAAACTCTCATATAGGACTAGCAAAGCCTGGAGGTTTTGCTGAAATGCACTGTGCATTGGAAATCCTCAAGCAGTGTAGTGATAGGACAAGGGGTAATGGCTTTAAACTAAAAGAGATTAGAATTTCATGAACTAAAAAAGATTTAGAGTAGACATTAGGAAGAAATTCTTTACTATGAGGGTGGTGAGGCAATGGAACAGCTTACCCAGAAAAGGTGATGCCTCATCCATAGAAGTGTTCTAGGCCAGGTTGGATGGGGCTTTGAGCAACCTGATCTAGTGGAAGGTGTCCCTGCCCATGGCAGGGAGGTTGGAAATAGATGATCTTTAAGGTCTCTTCCAACCTAAACCATTCTGTGATTCTATGAAGCCGTGAATTTTTTCTTGCAGTAAGGAGAAGGAAGCAGATCTTTAGACCTTGCCAACGGAATGCTTGCCTAGGTTAAAAGCAAAGTCAAACTCAGCCATCCCTACCAGCACTTCCAAGAGCAACACAGGCAGAAAGAGTGAGCCAGCAAGATGCTATTGGGAGCCCATCTGTTCACTCGAAATGACTTAGGTTGGACTCTAAAAACATACAGAACAAAATGACACTCCCTTCCCCAAAATCTTATACTATGTCAGCTGCTTCATCTGCATCAGGGGGAGGAGAGCAAATCACCAGCAGCTCTGTGGCCAGGCCAGGGCTGAGGCTGGTGGCACCACTGTCATTCAGATATAGAGCTAATCTTCCCAGCCATGCCTCTAGGGAGATAATTTTGATGAATGCATGCACAGCTTCTTGTGCCACAATTTAAGAAATATTTAGTACCCCAGCTTGAAACTAACGGACATAGCTCTAACTTATGACCTCTCAGGTCTTGGAATATTTTTGGAGGGAAAGGGTTTCTTCTAAGTGCATTTTTCTAATTATGGTGGCCTGTAATGCTAATGAGTGGGTAAGGTTTGAATTATTCTCTTTATTTGATCCCAGGGCTACTGTACTAAACAGTTACTGAGAGAGGCACACAAGACTGATGTGTTACGTACATAGGGCATACATAAATCTGTAAAACTGGATATATTTTTTCATAAGTTTTAATCTTGCACATCTTCTCCAGGGTAGTTTCAAGTGCTAGAATGACTGGAATCATGCAATTGCTTAGGAATGAGAATGTAACAGAAGCCTTTTCAAAGTGTCAAGGATACTCTGAAAACATCAGTGTTCTTTAAATGTTATCAAGCATTTTATTCAGATGGCACAGTGCAGAGAGGTCCCACAGTGTAAGGCTCTATATATACTCAAAGGAGAGAATTCATACCCTAGTAGCTCACACTCCAGGGAAGATAGACAAAAGGTGAGTGAGAGGAAGCATTTACATTCCTGTTTTACAAAAAGGGCACAGAGAGGTAAATCACTTGCTGGGTTCATGCAGAAAGTATGTAATAACATGAGCTCATGTAAGGGTTAATTCAGTACCTCCCATTATAGCATCTTTTCTTTCTTTTAAGAGTGCTTCATGACTTTATGGTGTAGGAAGTATAGATGCATTTTCTAAGGCCTCCATTGTGATATGTTTTCTTTCCCATATGAATAAGAAAGTCCTGTATTTACTAGAATTTGATACAGCGTTAGATGCAAATTTGCAGTCAGTTATAATGGGCTGCTATTTGCCCCAGACCCAGGTCACCTAAAACTAAGCCCACCAAAGGCCATTTGATCTTCCCCCACATTTTTGGAATAAACATTTTGTGGGAGTAGATTGGGCAAATCGAATAGAGAATTTGGCATTCAGCTAGGTGCCTAAATCAATCATTTTGTGTGCACAAGTGTGCTGCACTTCATTGAAAGACTGCAGGCCATATAAAATGCAGTAATGAGAAGAGTAAGGTAGGTATTGAGAATTTTCGTTTTTGAGGGATGGTGCCAGTGACGTTTTCTAAGGTTAAATTTTGACTAGTAAGATGATGGATAGTGAATCATTTAAAAAGAAATCTTTTTAGGTCTTTAGCTTGTATAATAGGATCTCATTTAACAGAGTTCCTTGTTAACTCTTTAAGGAAATTCAAGATGGGGGGATGAAAATGGCTTTGCACACTGTCAGAAGGTAATATGATGCATTGAGTTGTCTTGGAAGTAGGTGTATTTACTTCATTGATTCTTTCCAAAGCATTCAGTGGATTTTATGGCCTCTACTTTTCTCCCTTCATTTCCATCAATCTATAATTAATCTCAGAGTATGTTTGCAGTGCATCATTGTCATTTTGTACTCTGAGGCTGCTTTAGAAGCCTGTCGCTTGCACAAAGCAAGATTTTTTATTTTTATTTTTTTCAGGATATAGAAGATGCAAGAAATTAATATAAGGAAGACAATTCTTGGCTCTTTCTGTACAACATGTCTATGAACCCACAGATTAAAGGGAAGAAATGAGATGACGGAAAGTGTGCATACACAATGGGAGAAGAGGGAACAGGAGACGGAGAAAGTATTTCTTAAAAGAACATAACCCTGTCCTTTTCTATACTGTTGTATTTGAACACTGGTATGTGTAGACTCTACCTTTAAACATACAACTCCTGCTAAAGTGAGGAATTAAAACAGTGTTTGGCTTTGGTTTTGTGATGTATTATTGATTAAATTTTGCAGAAAATGAAGTTAAATTTTGACTCTATGCTATCAGAGTGGTTGTATTTTAACAGTAGAAAACAACCATTTTCATTGAACAGAACTCAGAAATTTAAGTAAACAGAAAGCTTTGGTGATCATTAAAAGAAATGTCACTCCTTCCAAGTTCAGGAACTAAATGGATGCAGACTTCAAGATATTCCTACTGTAAAAAGGAATCGATTAATGAGAACTTGTATCACAACAGTGTTGGACCTCAATTTGAAAAGAAAGTGACAATTGCTTGGATTTGAAAAGGAAGGAAAAACATTGATTAAGGAGCATATGAAATATTTATTTCTGATTATTTTTCTCATACATTCATAGGAAGTCAATATTATGAGGTTCTGCACTGTGAACATGTATGAACTCCATAGACAAGGCAGACAAGGCTTATTGAAACGGTTGCTGAAGTGCTGATGAGGCAGGACAATGTTCTTGCTTGTGCTACACAAAACCATAGGGAGGAGTCGATTGGTTTTTTTAAGAGGTTATTTTAGAGAGTAGAATAAGACACCCCTAGAGGAAAAAGGCAACATACCTGCATCTGAAACCAAAACAGTGAGTATCCAAAACTTTCAAAATGCAGGTGCCCAAACCATATTCTTTACCAACATAGATTTTTGTTCTCTCAGCAAGGCAGACATCTCTGTTCTCACTCTGTAGGACAGGTACCTCATTTCCCCAGACATCCTGGTAGCCACATTGTGCAGCTCTTCCTTTCTCAATTCATCCCTCTTGAGCCTTCATGATTAGAATTGTGTGTTGAATAAAGACTTGCCAGGGTTTTATAGAGAAGCATTAACACTCTCCCTTCTTTGCTGTAGTGACTTGGCCTGATAAATATTAGTTGTCTTTCTAATGACCACATTAGAATGGGGTCTCCCATTCTTCCAAGCAGACTAGCTGCAAGGAGATTTTCCTCCTTCTATATTAATTCCAGCTGATTGACTCCCATCAAGTAAGAGGATTTTCTCTGGTAGCGCTGTGTAGTGTTACAGCTGTTAATTCTGCTATGTTCTCTCTCATTTCTCACTTCATTCCCTAAGGTCATTTGGTTCTCTGTACACAACAATCCATCTCTCCTCTCTGGTGGTGTCTTCCAGGTCTACATCATCTGCACGTTTTATTAGTAGTGTTACAAGTCTTTTTCTTATGTTAATGTCATTAAAGAAATGCTGAACACAGCATGTCCTAGAACCAAAACCTGAGACACTTTCCTGACAGCTTCCCTCTAGTTTGAAAGTTCCTTGTTTACTACAGTCCTAGTCATCTCCCTTTACTTGCTAACCCATCTTACAATCATTTTTCCAGTTCCCAACTTCTCTGCTTCTAGCAGTTATTCTACTTCTTCTACTTCTAGTAGATCCCCTGAATACCCGAATGTAGACCAGGCAAATTGGAGCTAGCAGATATCCTTTGTCTGCAAAAATCCAACATATTCTCAAAGAAAAGAGATGCCATCTGTACGTGGCATGATCTACCTTTTTTTTCTGTTCTCCATCCACGTTGCATCAACAATTATTCTTTTGGACCTGTTAGTGGTTCTTGAATTCTCCTGCAAGGAAATTACATCTTTATTTCACTGGAAGCTTCATCTAAGAAAAAAACTTCAGGATGATGTGCAAGTGATTTTGAAATATTCTGAAAAAAAAAAAAAAAAAAAAAAAAACAGAGAAATGGTTGCACTGCCCCTGGTATATTTCAGTGCCTCTTTACCTAACTCCACAGAAACCTCAGCACTCAGGCTGTGCTGACACTGATAGTAGTGCTGTGTAATATTTACAATAAACCTATTTAGATGAGGAACACAATACTGTAACAGCAATCTCTATTACTAGATAGTGAAGTTTGATGAGCTTTCTATGTTTTGTAAGATTTTTGGTTTATTTTTGGAGCAATGTGAAGGGACAAAATCCTTCTGATTTCTTAAAAAAGAACAAGGGTTTGATTATTTGTGACTGTTTCAGGTAGTGACTTTTAGTGGTAAAGTGTGTTGGCAAAGCAGTAAGGAAACTGAGGGATTTGCCAGTCAAAGACATTCCAGAATAAAATGGCCAGCCCTAGAATTTGCTGCTTTGAAGGTCAGTTTAATTAAATAATTATGGCCATGATAAATGTATAGATATGTAGAAAATCGTCTCCAGAATTTTATGTTTTTCTAAAACTTGCATTAAAATCTCACATTAAATTTGTACATTAAGATTTGAAAAGGTCTATTCAGTAAAACTAGATAAATGATGTATTGAATGCCATTTCTTAAGGCATCATGGAAGACTTTTTCTTGGTCTTGAAACAAATTAAGTGGGGTTTTTTTGTTTTGTTTTGTTTTCCAACAGTAAATCTGTCTAGATGAAAGGAAAAAATAAAAATAAACTCAAAACCTGAGCATACTGTTTCTTCTGTCCAAACACAAGCAATAACAGAAACAAGCATAAAACATTAATAAATCTATTCCAAAAGTGATTAGTCATTTGTGGTCACTGTTTAGAAACTGTATGGAAAAAATACTACCCATCTTAGTGATGCGAGTGCCAAGTCCATCCAGTTGCTGGGTAACAGCAATGAGAATATGTCAATAGACATTAACAGATGGAAAAGCTCCCACCTAAAATCTAACCTGTCAGTGTGGGTTTTTCTGTTTCTTTGTTTTGCTTTTGTTTTTGTTTTCCAACTCAAGATACGCTCTACCTATTTGTTCTTTATAGATCTCAGTAGAAAATGTCTTTTTAAATTCCATTATTGCTGGAGTTTTGGCTTCTGTCAGAAACAGTGCAAGAACAAACAGGTTTCAAAAGATCCCATTTTGCCTCCAGCTAAATTCACTAAGTGTCAAAGCAAGTGATCTATTTATTTATAAAGCAAAATCAACTCAGTTTTGAAATTGCTAAGATTCATANTGAAAAATAGACCCATTTGGCCATAGTTTTAGGGAATGTTTTTCTAGACTTTTACACTGCTGAAAGCTTTATTGCTGCTATCAGTGGGACAAGATACAGACTTTCAAATAAATCACCTCAATATTTCCCAGCTAATTGTCTCAGCTTATGCCTATGTTTTCTATGCATTTTCAAATAAGCCTTTAATGAAAACAAAACAGAAAAATTGCTTTCAGCTAAGTTCTAATAACTGAATGGCAATGTAGGAGGTCCTTCTGCTAGGATACATACCTAAGAGTTTGATTTTTCTTCTTTTCCCTTTTTTTTTTTCTTTTTTTTTCTGCTGCAAGTGTTCTTTTATCCTTCACTAAAATCAGAACCGAGTAGGATGTGGATGAAATTTTTTTGTGTTCTCTGACATTTTTTATTAGATTTCAAATTTTTTTCAGTTTTGATATGGGATCAAGCCAAGATTATTCAAAGTTTTTGTGAAAAGCCACAGAATGCAAGATATTAATTAGGTAGTTGGCATAATCTTGGATGTAGTAAGTTCAGACATGAAATGGCTAAGGCTTAAACCTTGGTCTTATTCATCACAAATATTATTCTAGTTGTAAAAGGTAACTTTTGGATCACTAGGCCATTTTGCCAGTCTTCTCCACGTAATTTTGACAAGTGAGTACATCCTGCAATCGATCAGCTTGGTTCAGGGAAGTGAACTAAAAGCCCTATGTTTCCACACAATTTTTTTTTCACAAAATCATTTTTCCTTTTTTTTTTTTTTAATCTTATCCATTTGTTCTAATAGTGATACAGGTACCCAAAACTTGAGATACTTGAAAATCTTGGTCACTATCTATAGACTTAAAATATGGGACTACTTGGTTTTGGTAAATCCTGCTATGTTGAAAAAGTAAGGCAGAAAAGCAAAATTGTATTGGGACTTTTTTATTCAGTTGGTTGAGTGTGTTTTTTTTAGCCACATCATAACACAAAATAATTGCAAAACCACCCTGGTACTTCACTGAACTATAACAACCCTGCCTTGGTGATGTTTTCACTTCCTTCATCTAAGGTAGGTCCAAACATAAAATCCAGTATTCACCTACAACATGTGAACAAAGCATTACACAGGATTGTGCATTCATAAAATCATAACCACTTGATGTCATTGTTAATGCAGTTTCTTCTGAAACATGAACAATGCATTGATATTCTGTAATTAATAGGATGTTCTAACAGAATCCAATGTATAGTAATATAAATAAGTCATCAAGGAATACAGAACAAGTATTTTTTACAGGGGAAAACTCAACTAACTCTGCATTGTTTATCCAAAAATGAAAAGGACCATTGCATGAGGTTTGTTGTGTCAAGTTGGTAGCTGCTGTGAAAGAGACGTCCTCATATAAAGACCATTCACTTTCTGAATGAAACTTCATATGCTGGTTTCTTACAGCAGAAGGGGATGAACTTCCCAAATGAATCCATCTGTAAGCAAAGCCACCATAGAAAACCCCGTGAAAATCTTTGTAAGGCAGCCCATAGAGTGGGATGACACAAGTCAGCGGGGAACCCCTTTGTCTTTCTTGCAGGTGATATACTGGACACCACCAAGATGCACAACAGCCCACAGAAGACACCCATGCTGGAGCCCAAAGTGGCCTCCAAGCAGCCTGGTGTCCTGAGGACAGAAGTGTAACTTGAAGTCACTACCATTTCTTCTTCTTCCCCTGGTTTTTTTCTTTTTAGGAACTGCTGAAAACCTGCAATTGTCTTCTTACTGGCAGCCACTGAGCATACCTGAATACAGAATAAGCAGGAGTTTCTATTACCCTAGGAGCTGACTGCTCTGTTAGGAGTCAGACTGACTTCAGTTCCTCTAGGTCAAACTGTCATGAGAACTAGCTGCAGTACAACTCCCTTATTCCATTGTCATTGTGCCTCGTGGTGGCCTGAAGAGATCATTTGACCAGATGAGAAGAGAGCTTCAGAGACAGTCCAGTCCTTAGGCAACCCTAAAATGAATTCTGCAGCTTAACTACTGAAGAATCTGCTGCAAATAAAAATCACGGCCAGACTTCTCGACAGACCAAATCTGCCCAGACAGAATACTCTAATAATGTGTCTGTATTTCTTCCCTACTCTTCACTTCTTCGGGCATTGTGCTGTTACACACACCCGTGGTAGTCTGCACTTAGCTGTGCCAGCACACACTCTGGGACATTGGTTTCAGGTATTGCCCAGTATAAAATGCATGTTGGTAGGTTACAGGGTGCCTAACTAAACCTGGGCTGTAATCTAGACACTTTCCTGTTTTATTTCTCAAATTGATCCTAGCTTCTTTTGTGTCTTTCTAACTTGAATGAGACCCCAGGCAAAGGCAGGGAACTACAGCTATTTCTCAGGCTCATGCTTTGGAATGTGACTTTTCCAGGTTTCTGCATGCAATAACCTAAATTGTTCACAAGCGTCATTTCACAGTTAAATAACTGCTAGTTTTCATTTTTGTTCCTTGAGGGGCAAAAGTATTCCATACATAACTTCTGAATTCTGCAAAGGAGCAGTCTTTGCCCTTTTTAGGACCTCTAGGAGAAGCAAAGCACAAAATTAGCAAAATGGGTATAAAAAATAAACTTAGGAAACAAAGCCAGCTAGTATAATCTACTTTTTCTTGTATTTGCCTGGAACACACATGCAATAGCTTTGTGGGACAAGAAAAATCAGTGCTCCAAATGAAATATCATTGGAATCCTCTTATCATTTCAGCTGTGGTCTCAGTGAGGAGTGGTAATGTATCCATAAATAATGTTTAGCTTCATTCTTTTTCACAGTTGTTCCAAAGAGATGAGCAATTTTTGAAAAGCAACTATAGAAGATGCACTTTTGCCTCTTCATCAAAAACATATAAAAATGAAATATATTGCAGTATTTATTGCAATATATTAGAAACCTTCATGGTGATCCAATACAGATGCTTCTTTTTCTCTGTGGCACCGACCTTCAAAAGTGATGATGTGAAAAGCCCTAGATTTTATGACAGCTTAACTCAGAATATATTACAGTTTCTATATTAATATGTATTTGAAGCTCTGCTATAAACTTTGAATATGAAAAGAAACTCTGTACCTTGTACTCCACTATAAAGTTTAAATATGAAAAGGAAGATGTTCATGGAGGTATAAGCAGGTTTTAGTAATATTTATGTGAAACGAAGTTCTCTTTTTATCCTTCCCTACCACACAAATAGCTTTTTCTGGATATTCCATGAATTTTGCACCTGCTAGGTAAATCTAATTATCAATAATGTAAAAGTCTCCAGAGAAGTGATATTTACACCTACATGATGCAGCCATGCGGATATACTGGTCACTTAATAGTTAGGTTTGAAAGCAAGATTCCAAGACAAGACGTGTGAACAACAGCTATGAGATGCAGGCTGCCTCTGTAGCTGTAGCAAACTGTGATTCAGTCCTTTCAACTTGAGCAAAGCAAACAACTCTAACACTGCTCAGGCTGAGACCCCAAATCCATTACAACGCTATTCACTCTATGTAACAGTGAATTCAAAAATAAAGCCTAGGATGGAGCTGTAGAGGTGTAATGCCTTTTGCACTTCAGAAAGTGAAATGTTATGCACATCAATGAAATTTTCATGCCATGCTGAAAATTGTTCAGGATGCAGAGTTTAATTGACATGAACTGCATGTAGTACTTGGGAAGAGGTTTATGGACTGATTTAAGTTTTTAAACTCTGACTACTTTGTAAAGATCTGTGTTTTTGAAAATTAGAGACCAGAAGGATTCAGCTTGAATTCTGGGGATGTGTTGTTCTCTGCGCTGGGTAGGATTTCTAGTAGGATACCTCATCTTGGTTAGCATGACACTGTACTTTTTTTCTCATGAGTTGATAAAAGTTCAGCATTTATTCTACTGAGTGAACTGAGACACATGAAAAATCCTGTCCACCCATTTTGTTTATTATTATTTAAGCTGGAAAAAGAATGTTTCTTAGAGAAAAGACGAAGTATTCATGAGAAGTGTTAGCAGCATCTTGGCAGCGCATTGACTCCTCAGCAGGCTTATGCAGAAAAAGCAAGACAGGAAAGTAGCAAAACCCAATTGCTTATATTTGTAGCTCTTCCTAAGGCTGAATTGACAAAGAGTCTCTGTTTCCTTGCATAGTTGCACTGCTCTGAGAACCAGCCTGGTGTACACTGGGTGGATCTGCTGGCTGGGTCACCAGAGTTGAGAGGATGGGTCACATTCCCTTGGCTTCAGTGTGTTTGACTACTGCTTCTCAAGCTACATCAGATCTGCCTCTGCTTTGTGGAGTTACAGCTCTCAAAAAACTGCCAAGCAGGTCTCCCATAGCTTCAGATAATCCTTAAACTTCACACTTTGCCAATATGTTGGGCTTTCAAAGGGGAGCTGTATGGAGAATTAAAGAAAGCAAAATACTGCAGAATGTGGAAATAATGTAACATATAGCACACAATTTTGTACCAAGGAAAAATTCTGAGAGGAACTTCAGACTGTTATGCAGGGATGGCTCAGGAAGATCCCACCACAGTGGGAGGCTGAGCTGCTTTAAACACAAGAAAGTGAGGGGCTACACCTGGGACTTGAAGAAAAATTGCTGTCCCTGTACCAGTCATGAAAAGCTCAAGAGAGCTACAGAATTGATTCCTCTCCACAGTCCCTAATGGGCTACGGCCCTTACCCTTGGAGATGCTGTTTGATGCCATCTGTAGCAGTCCCTAGACGTCAAGCCACTATTATCACAATGAAGTGCTTCCAGAAGAGGTACTCCACTAACACAGGAGTGACACAGACATGGTTACTGTTATAGCCATGCAAGCACAGGTCTCCTGCCAGCTTTGGTGGTTCCCCAGAAAAGCAAAGAAAGAAGCAACAACCATCGCTGGAAATGAGCAGAACTCTTGTAGGAACCATCACTTAGGTTGTCAGTTTTGATGCTGCAGCTGGCAGCTTCTTCTGCCAGGCAGAGCAGAAAAAATGAAGCAGAATGGATAACTAGAAAAGAATTTCACAGAGGCATTCTTGGAGAGTGTAGTTTGGTCTCCAACAGAATAGTTTTAGTTATGTTTTGGTTCTTTCCTAAGTTTATTTGTGTTGTTTAACCTACATGTATCCTCCATGTATGTGTGCTGTTTTGCTCCCATATGTTGCACACCCACACATCCTGTCAAGTGTGAATTATGGCTTTGCTTCAATAGGCATTGGAGTGGCACATCCCTGGCTGAGGTAGTGCCCTCACCTCTGCACGTGAGGTGCATCTGATAGCAGGTCATTGATAGCAGGCTCTGTGATTCTACGGTCCTGCTCCTGGCCCATAGCTGTGCCAAGTGGGAAGAGACCACCAAGTCCACAATCCCTGTCACAGAAACAACATAGGATTAGAGGTATGTCTAAATAGCAGATGGAGAGAGACCTGCAGAGGAGGATATTCGCTATTCACTTGGGAAAGTCTTTATGAAAGAACAGCTTTGTCTTTAGAGCCACTAGAGATTTCCTCAGTGTATGTGACCCCAGAAATTGGGTGCTAACCTCCTCGCTGGCCTATGATTAGCTCAGACATTGATCACAAAGGGAAGGATGGCTCACAAAGGACACTAAATCAGCCAGAGAGGTAGGAACCTATCTCCTGTCTAGGATAGCTGCCACTATCCTTTGCCTTACTCTTGTGCAGACGTCACAGGGTACTCAGTCCACCAACTCCTGGTTCAGATAAATGATCCCACAGAGAATATGCATTGCTTAGAGACAGACTTTGTGCTGAGGGTTTTATGCAGCTCACTGGTGGAAATAGTGGACAGCAATGTGACTGTGAGCAAATCCAGAGAGGAGACTGGAAAGCTGTGGGAGGTGAAACTCGTCATTTGGATCATACTGGGTTGTGCTGCAAGCAGATGAATTTGAAGCAGCACCCACTGCTCAAATGTGGCACAATCACAGGTGCAAAGGAGCACAGGATAATTTGTAAATCCAACATCATGCAATGGAAGGCATGTCAGAGTGACTACAAAAGAACTTGGAGACTTCTGTCATGTATATATGACCATCGAACACACTTTGGGGCATTCCTGTCAGTTTAGAAACAGTGTCTGTGAGTCTAGGGTAGTCTTTTGCAATGGATGGCCTTAGCTGGTCCCCTCCCCTTTTACAGATGGTTTTCAGTGCATCCCATTTTTTTGAAGTAATAAATGCTCATCTGCTTTCATCAGTTGTGTCTACTGCAATAAATTGAAACTTTCATATTCTGTCTGGAACCAATTCTGATGTTTCTATTGTACAGTCACTTTGGATGCATTTCTACACGCTGTTTCAATGTTTTCAATATGGGTGCAAGTTCAGCTTGAGCTCAAAACATCTGTTTGTGAGTAGGGTGGATATGGTGCTGAGACTAAACAAACAAGCCCGAAATATATTACCTCCCATTCACTACTGTCTAACAAGACTGCCTGACTCCTAATTGTTTGAAAACATGGGTGAGCTTACTTGCACCTGCTTGTATGTGATGGTTAGATGATCCTCGAAGTTCATGCAGTACTCTTATTCTTTGTGGAGGGAGAATATTTGAACAAGTCAGCTCAGTTCTTAACCATGGAATGTGTCTCTTAATTAGAGACGATTAGGAGGAATGAAAATGACGGCACCGTGAAACCCATGAAATGAAGCACCTTATGCATATTTTAGTATATACAAAGCATGCAAGTTTATGAATAAAACTAATCCCTGTGAGAAGGGATAAATAAGGCATACATAGTGATCTTTACAGTATGCAAGTCTGGTTAATACCTTCTGCAAAGAAATGCATTTTATGCTTTTTGTATAACACAATGCAATAAGAGAATGTAAAAAATCCTGTATCCTTCAAACCTTCATCTTTCCGTGTTGGGGTTTTGAGATCTGGACTATGGATCAAAGACCAGATCTCCCAAAAAAATCACTTTGTTGCCTAACACTCAAGAGAAATTGTATTTAAGTTTCCCAGTCCAAAAACAAACAATCCACAACACTTATATTTAGCTCATCAAAAGTCTGACCATTCTCCTGACCTCTCAGACAACAGCACATATATACAACTTATTACACACTTAATGGAAGTTACCTCCTCTCAGCTGGGACATAACAACTGCTCTTTTTCTATTACAATGTAAAATAAACCCTGAAAAGTTTTCAAGTGAACTTCATTGTTCTGCGGAACCGTCAGCTACTGTCTGTTGAGGAGACAGTCATTTCCAGCTGAAGACAGTAACTTCTTACTTTGAACTAACACCATCAAAAGCAGTCATCTATTTTTAGCAGTACTTACCTAGGTTCCTAATAATCTGTTTTGTATGTGCCCAGACATACCAGACTCTTGGCTGGCCTAAGCTGAGCTTACCAGTTTGATGTCTTCTTATGTGTGAGTTGTGTGTACATCCCAGAAATATTGACTGAAGTCATGTTAAATTTGACATCCTATCTCAGACAGTGGGAAGTTCACCAAAACACCATTGAGGTTAAAAAAAAGCCAAAGTTAGCAGCAAGTTAGAACAAAAACCGTAACTGCAGCTTTTATATTTGAGAGGAGGAAGGTCTTGTTTGTACTCACGTTGTGTTACCTTTCCATGCAAAAAAATCTCCTATGAAAGAGAGGGTAGTCTATAGATATGCCAGAGCCCAGTCATTTGGCATGGTCAGTTACTAATAGTAGTTCAGGATCTGTCACTCCTAGCAGTATAGGTTTGTTGTTCCTTCAGTGCTGCTTCTCCATAGCTAGATCTATGCTAACTTTGGTAGCAATAGTTGACTATGCAGGGTAATTCTTAGTCAGGTCTATGTTAAAAAGTGCACCAATTGCACCCACATTGTTCTTCAGCAGTAAACATGTTGCATTTCTCAGCCTCCTGAAAACCCTGTTTTGGAAATGTGTTCCCAATGTATGTCAGTTTTATGGGAGCTCTGTGATCACCCCAGTAGGCTCCAGGCTGAACTGAGATGCTGGTGCCACCACTCACAATGAGTATTGCAGAGCTTTTGACTGGGGGTGTCACCTCAGGCTCAGTCCTAATGGTGGAAGTAGCTTTCATGCAGGAGTCTCAAGTACCCTATATTCCTAAATATTAAGAAAAATCATTTATCAATACTTTCGTTTAATGCTAGTGAAAAGTTTTGCCTGATGCCTGGAGCTGAGGAGTAGGAAAAGGCCAAGTGCCTTTCATCTACTGCAGAGACAGTTTCTAAAAGTTGATTAAAATACATCTTTAGAAGACTTTGAAGTTTCTACCACAGTGAAGGAAGCCTTGCTATATAGTGTGAAATAACTCTGGATTATCATGGCCCAAGATTTAGGCAAAGCAAAATGAAAGAGGATATCGCCTGTCAAGCAACTACTGGTATGGGAATTACTGGGGAAATTGTTTAAGGGAGAACGGGCTGAAACTGCAGAAAGACTCATGTATTTTCTAGAATGGGAACAACATGTTCATTAACCTTTGTCAGTAAAACTGTAAGTAGAGGGCAGGCACCCTGTCACTGTGCCTGAGGCAGCCAAATGGGTGATGGAGTTAAGGCTTAGCCGTTCCCCAGGGAGAAGCAAGGCCTGTTAACATTTCTCCTTCTGGAAGGATGGCATTTAGCCAAAGGCTAAGGAGTCTCAATCCAGACAGCAATTGCTCACCATCTGCTGACCAATATCCAGCCTGTTCCTGAGCAGCGGCCCCCGCTTTGCCCCGGCCAACCACCCCGGTTTTATTGTTCAGCATGATGTTATATGGTATGGAATACCCCTTCAGTCAGTTTGGATCAGCTGCCCTGGCTGTGTCCCCTCCCAGCTTCTTGTGCACCCCCAGCCTCCTCGCTGGCAGGGCAGCTTAAGCAGCAGAAAATTCCTTGGCTCTGTGTAAACACTGCTCTGCAGCAACTGAAAACATCACCACTATCTTCATCAAAAAATCCAAAGCACAGCATCGTGGGAACCTCTACGAAGAAAATTTAACTCTGTCCCAGCCAAAACCATAACACCACACAAAAAAAACAGAATATATGGAGGAAGCAAAGAAAAAGAAAAAAGACAACCAAGGGAGCCAAGAGGGCAGTTCCAGAAATACAGGCAGAAAGTGCTTATAGGTAAAGTTTCTCGGAGCCTCACAGAAAAAGTGATAACAAAGGTGACAAATCTGTGTAACCAGGGCAGAAAATCAGAACAAAAATCAGCTATCAGAGAGCAGTCAGATGCAGGAAGACATATTAAAGCTGCCTTGGTGACCATGGGATAATAGAGAGGAGGAAATGGAACCATTTCTGCTCTGAATTAT
Organism: Chauna torquata; assembly: GCA_013399475.1. NCBI lineage: Eukaryota > Metazoa > Chordata > Aves > Anseriformes > Anhimidae > Chauna > Chauna torquata. The sequence continues at coordinate 27,904 of VXAL01001864.1, forward strand.
GGTTCAGTGTTCAAATAGGAGGCCAGGGAGATGGAGGCAGTAGAATTAGTTATCCAAAGCTGCTAGAAATATGGAAAGTTAAATCAGGTTCTGCAGGCAAGTAATGCTCTGGCAAGGTGTGAAGGAGGTGGAGAATAAGAAACAGCATCACAAGTGCATTGAATGTCATAACGTAATGCAGAAAGAAGGCTGCACAGTAAAGAGGACTGTGGAGCCAGGGTGTTTTGCTGTCCAAGAGAGACGGTAAAGGAAGAAACATGCCCATGTGTTGCTGTGAGAGCCAGGCCCTCTGTTTTATTTGTACCAGAAGGAAGGCATTTAGCAGAAAATGCTTGCTTCATTTCTCTCACAGTTTATGTGCTTTGTGTCTTTTCGAGTGGCCAGGGCAGGTGGGCTTGTAGGCAGAGAAGGACCACTCTGTCTTGCCTTAGCCACTCAGCATGTGATGTCGGGAGCTCAGGGGTGAAGAGGATGATGCAGGACAAGTGGCAAAGAGCTTGTGGAAAGACCATAGGATTGCTGGGCAGAAAGCAGGGAGTAAACAGTATTGTCTCAGGAACATTGTGTGGGCCAAGGAGGGTTACACAGGGTTTGCAGCAACTCAGAAAGCTACTGAGTGGACTGAAAAGAGTCCTGTGGGAAGGACCTGCTTGCAAGCATGCAGGAAGCAAGCACCCAAAGGCATTACCAATGTTAGTTTTTTTAAGGCAAGATTAAAATCAATTTTGTGCTTATTATGGAGCTCTCCAGAAGGAAAAGACATCAGCAAATCTTCTGACAGGTCCCTGAGGTCACTAATAAGACTTAATTGTCCTTATCAGGCTTCATGTGGGGCCTCCACTCACACCTGCCCATGGGCTCTGCGGTCTCTAAGTCAGACCTGCAGGTTCAGTCCTTTTGTGAGCTATGCTGTAAGCATACTTGTGCATGGACCTGTCTCCTGCTGTCCTGGGTCCTCTGGATGTATTTTGGACCCATATTGTAGATAACATTGTCTACAGGTCTGTAATGAGGTCCTTCTCATGGATGGATGATGGACCCATGTTGTAGCTGTGTCTCCAGGCCTTTCTCTCACCCTGTCTCCTGACTGGACTTCCTGGATGGACCCTGGACCTGACTCATCCATTCACCTTGTCTGAGACTGCTGATGGAGCTTGGCATCAGCTCGTGGGTCATGGGACTGTCGCCTGGTTGGTAAGGGTGCTGTCTGTGCAGTGATCACCCATGGCTCCTGGTTTATCCACCTTTGTGGAGCAGCCCCACTCTTGCTGCTCCCTGTCATCTGCCTTGAACCTCTGCCCTGTTAATGATCCTGAAATAGAATTACTAAAATATTTATGGACTCTTGCAATCCCTGATGAGGTAAACCTTCTGGGCTTCTACAGTGCCCAAAATGTACACTGAGTCATGCTGGGACTGCATCTGGACCTGATGTTCACATAGCAAGTCACCTTGGCTTGGCTCTGTTGACATGGTCAGCAGGCCATTAGTAGTTGCTAGTGGTCCCATCTGATCCACAGAATGACCTCTTCATATGGAAGCAGAGAAAGCTGGGCTAGTTTGGAGATGGAATATGAGTTGGGCATGTTGAGGTTGAAGAAGGCTCCACGTTGGGTCCTGCACTTGGAGCACAACAACCCCATGCAATGTTACACACTGGGGGAAGAGTGGTTGGAAAGCTGCCTGGCGGAGAGGGACCTGGGGGTACTGGTCGATAGCTGGCTGAATATGAGCCAGCAGTGTGCTCAGGTGGCCAAGAAGGCCAACAGCATCCTGGCATGTATCAGAAATAGGGTGGCCAGTAGGACTAGGGAGGAGATTGTCCCTCTGTACTCGGCTCTGGTGAGGCCACACCTTGAATATCATGTTCAGTTTGGGGCCCCTCACTACAAGAAGGACATGGAGGTGCTGTAGCATGTCCAAAGAAGGGCAATGAAGCTGGTGAAGGGTCTGGAGAACAAGTCTTATGAGGAGCAGCTGAGGGAGCTGGGGCTGTTTAGCCTGGAGAAAAGGATGCTCAGGGGAAACCTTACTGCTTTATACAACTACCTTAAAGGAGTCTGTAGCGAGGTGGGGGTCAGTCTGTTCTCCCAAGCAGCAGGCAATAGGACAAGAGGAAATAGCCTCAACTTGCACCAGGAGAGGTTTAGTTTGGATATTAGGAAAAAATTCTTCACTAAGAGAGCTGTAAAGCATTGGAACAGGCTGCCCAGGGAAGTACTTAAGTCACCATCCCTGGAGGTATTCAAAAGACATGCAGATGTGGTGCTTCGGGACATGGTTTAGCAGTAATCTTGGCAGTACTAGGTTAATGGTTGGACTGGATGATCTTAGAGGTCTTTTCCAACCTAAATGATTCTATGATTCTATGTGCAGCTGTTTCACACTGTATCTCTGTCCTGGATTTCCCTCCTGTACAGGTGAAGGCACTAATGGGGATGGCTTTCTGGGACAGTGTTCCTCCTCTGGGAGTTCAGCTGCTGCTGCTGCTGCTGCAACACAACCTGCCACAGTGTCTGCTCCCTCAGCCCACTTCCTCACGCAGACACCTTCTGGTGATAACTCCACACTTCCCTTTTGTACTTTTGCTAATGTTAATATCAACACTCATTGGCACTCACCTGAGCATCCACAGCAGCCTGCTCTTAATACAGCAGTGTGGGGCCTTCACCACCACTGTGTAACTAACACTAAAAGCAATTCAGAGTCCTTTCCGTGACTTTCTTTGCTGGCATTACCAAGGGGAAAATATTCCAAAACAAGTATAAAGTAAAATATTTTATGAACTCCCACTGAACATACAGGATCTCTGTTCTAATTAAATATTAGACTATGATAAGTGTGTAATGAGTGCAACTAGCCTTGTCAGAATGCAGCTTTGTTGTTATGAGCTTTTCTGTTATTAAAGTTAAATACGTGCGAGATGTCTTTAGATGTTCCACCACCTTGTCAGGACTAATTGACTCTGGAGAATGTTACTGGGGACATGAAGTTGAAGGGTAATGAAGGTTTATAGATTGATCTGAGTAGTAGCATCTATCATTGCAGTTTCTATTCAATGCATTCAAAATTTCCTTTTTACTTATCATTTCCTTGGGGATTTTGGTAATTCTGCTTCATCCTTGTTCCTGAAATAAGACAGGCAGCTGCAGTTCTACTGGTCTTGGTGTTCTTCTGTCCTTGCCCGCCTTCTGTCTTCTTGCTATGTCTGGACTTGGTAAAATAGCAGAGAGGTGGTGCAGGATGCCTGGAAGCAGGGTCTTGCCAGGCACAGCCACTGTCTTTCTTCCTTGGAGTTGCCTTCCTTGGACAGGCAAACTCTCAGCTGCAGCAAGCTGCTCTCTTGCTCCCACTGATAGCATCCTACCTGGGACCCAGTTCTTTGGCATTTAAAAGAAACCACACCTCCAACTCTGACATGACTATTAATAGCTTGCCTTTTATGGGTGTAGTGTTGCTGTAGCATCACCCTGAGTTTAAAGATCATTCCATTCCAACCCTCCTGCCATGGGCAGAGATACCTTCAACTAGATCAGATTGCTCAAAGTACCATCCAGCCTGACCAGCTCCTCCCCTTCCAGGGAGGAGGCATCCAGAACTTTCCCTGGGAAACTTGTTCCAGTATCTAACCACCCTCATAGTAAAGAATTTCTTCCTAATATATAATCTAAATCAACCCTCTTCTAGTTTAAAACCATTACCCCTTGTCCTATCACTACATTCCCTGATACAGTCCCTCCCCATCTGTCATGTGGGCCCTCTTTAAGTATCAGAAGAGAGTTGTAAGATCTCCGCAGAGCTTCCTTTTCTCCAGGCTAAACAACCCCAACTCTGTCATCATGTCTTCGTATGAGAGGTGCTCCAACCCTCTGATCATTTTTGTGGTCCTCCTCTGGACCAATCCAACAGCTCTATGTCTCTCTTGTGCTGGGGGCCCCAGAGCTGAATGCTGTACTCCAGGTGAGGTCTCACAAGGGCAGAGTAGAGAGGAAAAATCACCTTCCTTGACCTGCTGGCCACACTTTTGATGCAGCCCAGAAAGCCAATCGTATCCTGGGCTGCAAGTGCACATTACCAGCTCATATTCAGTTTTTCGTCCATCAGTACTCTCAAGTCCTTCTCCTCAGGGCTGCTCTCAATCCATTCATCACTCAGTCTGTACTGATGTTTGGGATTGCCCTGAGTCAGGTGCAGGACCTTGCACTTGGCCTTGTTGAACTTTATGAGATTTGCCTGGTCCCATCTCTCAAGCCTCTCAAGGTCCCTCAGGATGGCATCCCTTCCCTCTAGAGTATTGACTGCACCACTCAACTTGGTGCCATCTGCAGACTTGCTGAGGGTTCAATCCCACTGTTGATGCCACCAGTGAAGATATTATATAGAGCCCTGAGGGTCACCACTTGTTGCTGGTCTCCACCTAGATATTGAGCCACTGACTGCAACTCTTTGGATATGGCCATCCAGTCAGTTCCTTATCCAAACTGTCCATCCATCAAATCTCTGTCTCTCCAACTCAGAGACAAGAATGTTGTGGGGGACTGTATCAAAGGCTTCACACAAGTCCAGGTAGAAGGCATCAGCATCTCTTCCCTTGTCCACCAGTGCTGTCGCTCTGTTATGGTAGCCGAAGTTAAGCATGATTTGCCCTTTGTGAAGCCATGTTGGCTCTCTCCAATCTTCTCCCTGTCTTCCATATGCCTTAACATGTTTTCCAGAAGGATCTACTCCATGATCTTACTGGGCACATAGGTGAGACTGACTGGCCTGTAGTTCCCTGGATCTTCCTTTTTACCCTTTTTAAAAATGGGTGTTATGTTTTCTCTTTTCCAGTCACTGGAGACTTCACCTGACTGCCATGACTTTTCAAATATGATGGAAAGTGGTTTAGCAACTTCATCTGCTAGCACTCTCAGGACCCTTGGATGCATCTCATTGGGTCCCATGGACATTCAGGTTCTTCAGATGGTCTTGAACCTGATCTTCTCCTGTGGTAGGTGGGACCTCATTCCCTCAGTCCCTGCCTTGAGATTCTGTGACTTGGGAGGTATGGTAAGATAAGAGCAATTGCTGGTGAAGACTAAGGCAAAAAAGTTGAGTACCTCAGCTTTCTCTATGTTTTATCCAGGTACCCTGTCTCACTCATCAGATAGGTACAATTTCTTGTATCATCCTTTTCTGTCTTGCATACTTGTAGAAACCCTTCTTGTTATTCTTCACATCCCTAGCCAAGTTTAGCTGTAGCTGTGCCTTGACTTTTCCGATCTGATCCCCAAACTCCTAGTCCGTATCCCTATAATCTTCCAAGGATGTATGACCCTGTCTCCACTGTCTATGCATTTTTTTTGTGTGAGTTTTAGTTTGGTTAAGAGGTCCTGCCTCAGCCATGTTGGTCTCCTGCTTTCCTCGCTAGATTTTTTGCATGTTGGAATTAAGAACTTTTATGGCCTAAGAAAAATGTCTTTAAATATCCCAGCTCTCTTCTGCTCCTTTATCCCTGAGGGCAGTTTCCCAGGAGGTCCCATCCAACAATCTTTTTTACAGCTGAAAGTTTGCCTTCCCAAGATTTAGGGTCCTGACTACACATTTTGCCTGGTCTATATCCCTCAAGATCAGGAATTCTAATAGGGCATGATCACTGCAGCCCAGGCTACCTCCAACCCTCTCCAATAAATTCCTCAGCATTTGTGAGCAACAGGTCCGGTAATGTATCTCCACTGGTTGGGCTTTCTATCATCTGGACTAGGAAGTTATCCTCAACACACTCCAGGAGTCTTCTAGATAGCTTGCAGCTTGCCATGCCACTTTTCCAGCAGACATCAGGGCAGTTGAAGTCCCTTAGCAGGACCAGAGCCTGCAAGCATGACGCTTCCTGTAGTTGAAGAAAGAACTCTTCATCAACATCCTCGCCTTTATCAGGTTCCTGTAGTAAACACCAGCCAAGTGTTTGTTGATGTCTAACTTTCACCCATAAGCTCTCAAACTGTTCATTGTTCTCTAACAGAGACAGCTCTGTGCATCAATCCTGATTTTTGCATAGACAGTAACCCCACTACCTTTCCTTTCCTGCCTGTCCCTTCTGAACTGTGTACAGCCATCAGCAGTGCTCCAGTCATGTGATTCATTCCATCAAGTTTCAGTGACAGCGGTCAGATCATAGATTTTCAGCTGGACAGCAGCTACCTCCTGTTTGTTACTCATGCTGCGTACATTAGTATAGAGACACTTAATTTAGACTGCAACTGTCTCACTTTTTTGGTGGAATTTTTTGGAGGGTTGGGGGGAGTATTCCTCACTACTCTGGTAGTCCACTCTTCCACCCCATCACTTGCGAGCATGAGTGTCTGCTTAGCACCCCACCTCCCAAGTTCATTAGTTTAAAGCTTGATTCACTAAGTCAGCTAACTTGCCAGCAAAAATTCTCCTTTTCCTAGATAGGTGGATCCCAACTCTCCCCAGTAATCTGTATTCATCAAAATACTTTCCATAATCGTAGAAGCCAAAGCCCTGGCAATGAGACTAGCCATGTAGCCAGGTATTCATCTGCATGATGCATTAACTTTTGCCCTCACCCCTGCCTCTGAATGGCAAGATGGAGGAGAATATCACCTGGGCCCCCATGACCTTTACTTGAGCCCCAGGGCTTGGAAGTCCTACTTAATCTTGCCCAGGCTTAGCTTTACTGTGTTATTGGTGCCCACATGGAAAAAAAGCAGCGTGTAGTAATCTACACTTTTTACCAGTTGTGGCAGTCTCTCTGTGACATCCCAGATCTTGGCTCCTGTGACCGTATATCAGGCTGGCAGATAGGTGCATTGGTGCCTCTCAGCAGAGTGTTGCCCACTACTAGCACTCCTCTTCCTTTTGTGGCTTTTAGCATGTGCAGCTGGTGCAGTTTCTCCCTGTAAGCCTTGCTCATTGACTTCATCCATTGCCAAAGCTTCCTATCTGTTGCTTGCCAAAATCGCAAAACTTTCCTAACAGTTTAGGAATGTGCACCTGGGAGGACAAGGTCCAGGTGACAATGTTCTAAAATGTGGCGTAACTAGATACACTTCCAGATATTAATCTTATCTCTTGGGCCTGTCTGTAAAGTTCAGGTAATCTCTGTAACAATGTCAATAATCCTTTAAGCCTATATCCCAAAGGAATCCTATTAACCATAACGGAAAGTTCAGAAAGAACACAATGGGAAAGTAAGGCAGCATTCAGTCTGAATTATCATGAATGTTGGTTAATCTCACTTGCACAAAATTTGTCCTTCTCACTTTAATCTGTCACTTTTGTAAACAAAGACTTTATAGGTTTTAGTCAGTTTAATATTTGAAAACCAGGACAGTCAAGTAGATTTCATACATTTTTAAAGGTGTTCCTTAAAGAAATTAATTTTGTTTAATGACCATTTTGTATTTCTATGATCACGTAACAAATATAAATTTCAGGTTTAGAAAAAGTCGCTGTATGGACTGAAAGATTAGTATTTCATCAAAAGGACTTATTTTCAGAAATTGCTGAGCAATTTCTCAAAATTAGATATTTAACTAACTGAGGACCAATTTTAAAATAACTATGTAAATGGAATAACTTCAATCTGTTTTGAGGACAGGTAAAGCAAACTTCAATGCATGTTACAAGGATGTGATCTCCTCTCAGACAACTAAAATAAATTACCTTTAGTCTCAATGGTAAAATCATGTAAATCAGCATCAATTGTACAGCAATCAATCAACAATTCCCTATTGCCAATTGAAGTGGTGTATTTCTGCCACTGATGCATGGCTGATTGGCAAAAGCCAGGCTTTGAAGCAAGAGGGAAGATTAAGATCTTAAGCTGAGAAAACTGTTACTACATTGACCTTGGAAATACGTTTAAATGTTTTTTAGTACTACAGGCACTTGAACTCCTGTTTTGTCCAGCTGTCCTTGGATAAACGGAACCTTTTCTTCTGGTCTTCAGACTGATCTAGATTTTCCCACAGTGATGTTTTCCCCTCCAATGCTTGTATGAGATACAGATAACTGTTTTCAGACGCTATCCATTTGAAACATTGTTACACTTATTATTCAGAATATGCTGAACACTTGTTCAAAGTGAAATTTTTCGCTAAAAAGAGACCAAGTTTTGAGCTGTACAGAGAAAGAAAATGTCTGAAAGCCAATTGGAGACCTGGGAATACAGGAAATCACAACTGCAGATGTGTGTCAGGTGAAAAATATCAGAGATATTAGATTGCTATTTGAGGAAGGAGAAGATCAGCCTCAACATCCACTACAACACTCAGAATAATTCTTATTAAAACTTATTAAAACTAAAGCAAATAAACATAGGATTATGATAAAATGGCAACCTGTAAAAATGTGAATGTAAAAATTCATTTGTTCTTAGCTGTGCATTAGACTATTCAGCAAAACCACAGATCTGTACGTGTGGACTATAGCACACAAAAGAGTCAGTGATCCCCAGATTCATAATTATCAGAGTTGATTGCCATCAAAGCTGGCTTCAGATAAAGATCTGACAATAAATTATATCTTTTTTTGCTTTGCTTTCACATGTGGCCATTGCTTTTTCCATTAAACTGCCTTTACATTGACCCACAAGCTTTTTCATCTTATTTCTGTCCTGCTGAGGAGCGGGAATGAGAGAGTGGGCACTCGCCAGCCAGCCAAGATTAACCCACTACAGTTCTTTTTGGCATCCAACATGGGGCTCAAGACAACAGCAGTTTTGAACTGAGTGTGCTATGTCTGTAGTAGTTGTTAATTGTCAGACTTCTGTGCAGGTCATGGAGTTTGTTTGCTGTACTGGTCATCTCTTTATTTTGTTTGGCCTGCAAAATTTTTATACAAATAATGGCTATGTGCTTGGCCCTGACATGAAAGCCCTTGCTGTGCTGGTGAAGTTAGCCTGTGGAGAGAATGTTGGAATGGACCACTCTCCTCTCATCTGGGATTGTTGTGGATAGCTTTGTTGTGCAGCCTCATGAGGCCCTTGGACAGCCTTATATGAGCTGTTTGATACTACTATAACACTTTTGGCTTGTTGTCAAGTTTGCACAGTCTGGTTTCATCCCAATGTAAGATGAAACAACTTGTTGGTGAGGCGATACAGAAACATGTCTGGAGGTGGCAGGGTGTGTGGAAGGATTTGGGCAGGTGCCTAGTGTGGTTATCACCCCCTATAGCCTGGGATTTTATACCTGAATGGGGAAGTAATCCTGTTAACTTGCTGTGCTACCTGACAGAAGTGTGCCTTGCCTACCCCAGTAAAACCCAGCAGCTTCTAGCACAGTACTGGGGTTCGGCCTGTGCCTATCAAGCCACTGTGCAATATTATCAGAGGAGCATGGTTAAGGCAGTGACCCAAACCATCTCTGAGGATGCCACAATTAAGATCAGGATCCATGTACTTCTGAAAATACAACATCTGGGAGAGGAACCCAAACCTAAACTGAGAAAGCCATGGTTGGAACAAGAACACAAACCTCAATGACAGTAATTGCCCTAGTAGTGAAGAAACACTGGACATGGAAGTTGTCAGATCCATATCATTGATTAGTATGGGAGGAGGAGGAAGGGTCTGATCAGGAAGCTGGTCCTTCAGCAAAGAAACAGGCAGAAGTGAGAGAAATCACCTAACAGGCAGGAACAACCCATTCTATGACCATGAAAGAGCACTGAGACTTGTGGAAAGACTACAGCTGCAAGCCAAGTGAGCATATTTTTTCCTGGCTGCTCCAATGCTGGCATAGTGGGTCCGATAGTCATGTATTAAATAGTAAAGAAGCCCAACAGCTGGGATCCTTCACTAGGGACAAGGGAATTGACAGAGAAATCAGAAAACAAGCAACAATACAGTCTCTGGAGGCAGATCCTGTCAAGCATGAGGGCAAGATACCTGTTCAAGGAAGATCTTGTGAATTACCAAGGGAAGTGGACTACTGCTGAGGAAGGCATGCAATACCTGAGACAGCTACCGGCGCTGGAAGTTATCTACAGTAACTTGCATGGCAACCAGGTCTCCAAAGGTCCAGATGGCATCCAGTGTGTACAGACCATGATGAAAGAAGGTGGTCCAAAAACCAATGGCATCATATTACAACAGCTTGGTGACAATATGTTGTCCAGATTTTAATACAACAGCTGTGGAGAGAACATCCCACTGGTTCTGACATTTTGAAGAAAATCTCTCTCCCTTGTTGTACCTATAGGCCAGTGTCTCTGCTATCAGGGGAGCCCCATGGAGCCAACCATCTCTCCCACAGCCAGAGGGAAAGGGAGCCCCAAGCATAGGCTGCATGGCACTCTCTGGTTCTTCCTGCATGACCTAGGAGAAGACATGAGGAAGTGGGATGGGCTTTAAGTTAGAAGCCCATGTACACAAACTCTGGAGAAAGACGCTGCTAATGACAGGCCATCAAAGAAGGCTGTCAGTTCAGTTGCTACTGAGACAGGAGGCGGCAAATAGTTATTTCCCTAGATGTAGAAGGACTGAGGGTGGCATCCACCTTGATTTTGGTGAAGAAACTTCAGGTCTGTCATTGCAAGGGTCAGCTAGTGAATATTCTGACAGGGAGTAGAGGGTTCTTGCCTTCAGCCAGGAAGAGGAAAACAATTGTCTGTATTGGAGGCTGAAGTGAGCTTAAAAGGGGAAAAGAGGCAAAAGAAGTCACTTGTGACTGGCCCAGAGGCCCCATGTACTAGTGGGCTTTTGGTGTAGCTGCTATGGATACAGAGAAGATTAAACGGCTGTCTACCTTGCCTGGCCTCTTGGAAGATCCCTCTGTTGTGGGGTTGCTGGGGGTTGAAGAACAGCAGGTGGCAGTTGCTACCATAAGGGTGCACTGGTAGCAATATCTCACCTACTGAGACTCCATGGTTCCTGTCCATGAACTGATTCATCAACTGGAGAGCCGAAGAGTAATCAGCAAGACTTGTTTGTTGTTTTGTTTTGTTTTGTTTTGTTTTCATTAAACTGCCTTTATCTTGACCCGTGAGTTTTTAATCTTATTTTCTCCCTCTATTCTGCTGATGAGGGGAAGTGAGAAAGCAGCTTGGTGGGCACCTGCCAGCCAGCCAGGTCAACCTACCACATGAAGGTACTTTGCTCTTGGATGGCTTGATTATTTTTCAGCTCTGAAAAGGAGGAAAACACAAATCAACACACACAAAAGTTTTCCTCTTGCTGCTAGGGAAAAGATGAAACAGAAATAACAGACAGAACAATAAATGGGTTTTTGCCAGCTGTAGTTTTTTCATGCAGTTGCAGTGTGAGATGGTAGAACAGGCACTTGGCCTGAGACCCTGGACATGCATTAGACTATATGCTGAACAACTTCTCAGCTACACATAGAGAAAGAGGGGCTTTGGGACTGGAATTTGGAATTGTAATTTATGAACAGTTTTCTTTAAGTACTGGATCTGTCTTAGACGGAGTTAATTTTCTTCAGAGCTGCTTGTATGGTGTTGTCTTTTTTATTGTGACCAAGACAATGCTGATAAGACACTGATGTTTAATCTATTGCCTAACAGTTTTTGCACAGCATCAAGGCCTGCTCTGCTTCTCACTCTGCTCCCCCAGTGAATAGACTAGGAGTCAGCAGGAGGTTGGGAGAGGACACAACCAGGCAGATGGCCCAAATTAACCAAAGAGACGTTCCATGCTATATAACGTCATGCTCAGCAAAAAGATGGAGAGGAGGGGGATTTAAGTGATAACCATCTTTTGTTTGGAAACTGGCTCAGAATCTGTCTGTCTGGGGGAGGTGGTAAGTGATTGACTTTCATTTTCTTTCTTCCATTTCTCCATGGTTTACTAAATTATTTTTGTCTTGACCCACAAGTTTTCTTGCTTTTACTCTTCTTTTTTCTTCCCCTCCCTCACCTCCAGGGAGTGAGGCGGTGCTCAGCTGCCTACTGGGGTTAACCCCCAACACCTTACTTTGTTTCCTATGTCTTTTTGACTCTTTCTACAAACATGATTTCTCTCTTAGTTTTTAAATTAAAAACTTAACCTAGCTAAAGGTAAGGATTGTTATAAAAATAATCTGGCTAACAAGAAACTCATCTATGTGCATGGAGCAGTCTGAAACTAAGAGATAACAACCCTTCAGGCTTGCAGCCCCAATACCTTTCTCCAGGTTACCTGAAGAGTATAAAGCATAGTTCTGCTGTATTGTATAGGCTGATGTAGGAATTGGAAACTGTGGGGGCTCAATAAAGGAGAAGCATCTTCTGGTGACTACTATTATTTGCATAAGCTTCTGGAAGGAAGAGAACACTCAGTTTCTGGAACAGCTTGTAACTAGTCTTTTTTTTGACATCTAGAACTTAGTAGTTGACTATGGGTAGCAAGTTGTGGTGTAGCTCATAGTGCTTTTCATAAGTATTTACTGGACCTAAACTAGTGTAAAGTGCTTATTACAAAGTGGACTCAGTTTTCCTGTGATACATTAACAGACAATAGATCTTGAAAGGGGTGCATTTCTTCTAACTATAGAACGGAAGTATGTTATAAACCTCTGTACAACCTCATCTTGATTCTGAACAAAATTTTTGAGTGGTCAGTTGCTCTCAGTATTAACATATTAGAGCCAAAAATCTCCTGTGGTTCCCTGTAGGAGTGAAAAACGGTGGATTATGTGCAGTAATCCCTGAAGGAGTCTATGGAAAGTTTATATATTCAGCATGAAGCCATGCATAATTTACAAACTTCCCAGGTGTAAGTGAAGGATTTACTTCTGTTAAAATTCCTATAAAACTTCTAATGTCTGCTAGGATTATAAAATGAGTTGAAGTCCTGTGGAGTATGGGGTCTACCACAGGTTCCAGGTATTGCAGATTTGATTGGAGACCCTATTCTGATTAGTTCTTTTCTCACCCTTCTATGGATCAGAACAGCTACAACCCAAACTACCCTTTCCATTTCTGGGCCTTCTGGTATCCACAGACTGTGGAGTCTTCATAAAAACTGGATCATCTATTTAAAAATTTCACTGTAATCTTCCCAAGTATTCAAAGGCATTAGTCTTTGTAATAAAATTAGTCTTTGTAATAAAACCATTCTCTAGTCAAATCTGAGCACTGGCACTACAAATAAACAATAAAGCAACTATTTTGTGCTTGCCCTATGCAGAAATCGGTAAAAGAACAATGGTAGAACTTAGAACTAATGAAATATTGCACATCTTGTATATTCCAGAGTCCTTACTTAGATAGGTGAAATCTTTGAAAACGTTTCAGAAGCAAGAGCATCTGTTTACAGTACTGAAAGACAGACTGAGTAAGTTCAGTAGGTAACTAGCTAAATTTAAACCCAGACTCTTGTTAAACAGTAAAGGGTGGAGAGGGAATTGTATCTCATTATTCTTGTTTATGTATTGTATTTTTATATTTGTAATGGAAATAGAGATCAGCTACTATATCGCTGTATGATACCAACCAAATAAAATAGCTGGGGATTGGTAATTAGTATGGAATAACAGTTACTGGAAAAACAAGTAGATATAAAGAATGCTGCTGTAGATCCCCAGTTCTAGAACGCCTTGCTTAATCACTTTGCCTCAAGAGTATTGAATATTTCAGTGGTGCTACTTCTGAGGAAAAAAAAAAAAAAAAAATCTGTTAAACAGAATGTACACAGTAAGATTTAGTAAAAACTAGCTTGATTCATGTATGCACGTGTCCCTTATGCAGTTTTGAATGATGTGAATGAACAGCAAAACGGATTGTATCTAACTATTCCATGTCCAAGGTAATTCATTGGTCAAGAAAAAGTAGACTAATTTAAATGACAGACTCCTTTGTAGTATGAAAAGTAGAAAGCTCAAATTCCAGTGTTCTAGCAAGTATATTTTTGCATTTGCAAAATATTTTATTGCAACAGATGCTTTCTTTCAATATGAGGGCAAAAAATAAAGGGGTAGAGCCTAATACTGTTCTGATCAGTTATAGCTGACATTGTTTGGTATATTTTTTTCTTTGAAGTGTTTGCAGTATGCTTTAGTCATGTTGAGGTATTGCAGTTTTGACCTCTTTTGATTCCTTATTTCATTGTATCGTCTTATTTTAAAGCCCTGATTCTACACAGTAACAAGATTAGTCTTCTGCACTACAAGTGTGAGCTAAGAATGATTGAAGACAATTCTGGGATATTTTGAAAGCACTTTCTAGTTATGACTTGGACAGCATTGCAAGTTGGAAGTATTTCTCCATAAGAGTAGCGCTCCAATGACATGACATTCCTTCAGAGTTAGTGCAGGTATCTCTACAGAGTGCTGCACTATGCTCTGTTGACAGATTTATTCACAGTTTTGAACACTCTTCATCTGATCTTGTTGATGCCTCTTTTTATGTTCCTGTGCAAACTAATCTTTAAAGCTCAAAGGAGCAGGAGGTAAAAATGTCTTTGTTTGTGGCCAGGCTATTCCTGGAAGTAGATGCAAATAGCAGACTTAGGTTGGTGTGAGAAAAGCAGCTGTGCTGCAAGGTTTTGATACATGCAGTGGCATCTCTGTACTGTGTGCGCACAAGCCATCAGGCACATGCTACCACCTGCACCATGTATGGTGCCCTATATATCACCGTCAGTTGTTATCCCTAAGGTCTCCTTTCTTGAGATTAAGGACCTACAGGTTGCACGAGAGGCTGCCTCACACCCTGTGTTGGTTGCAGAGCAGAGAGGGAGCTTCTCAGATGAAGCTTAACATCCTCCATTTGAGGATATTTTCTTCAAAGTTACGTGACTTCATCATAGATCAGCCCAGCTGGGTCTAGAACTGTTTTTAGCAGGCTCTTAGTACAAACAGCCTTGGTGCTGTGAGGACTCTTGAAAAGTCATCTATTGTGACCTTACAGCAGCTTACTCAGGAGGTGGTGGACGTGACACGGTGGTTAATTTTTTTATATCTGGTAGACCTAGTTCTCCTAGTGCCCTTGCTGGGGTGCACTGGGGTATATGAGATTTGTGCCCACTTAGCTCTTCTATAATTAGAAGTCAAATCTTTAGGAGCTTTGGCCAATGCAAATTTCAGTGAGGATACTGCACCTTCAGTATGAAAGGATCTAGTAAAGCAGGCTTGCATAGAATTTTCTGACAGGCCTAATTGCATATAATGTCATTCGTGCTGTTTAGAGTACAGCATGGAGTGATAGTTATTGCTTTTGAGAAGTGTACAATCTTTTCTGAAGTCATTTTTAAATACGATTCATGTGAAAATTGGCATTTGCAGGCTTTGCAGCTATACTTCCTACACCTATGAGTCCTTCATTTGGTTGCATTTTATAAATACAAACTTTCGGACAGTAATAAGAAAGGATGGTGAAGGGCAAATAAATAGAAACAAACTTGTTTCAGAGAATAACAGGGAGCCCAGGGAATGTGTTTTCTTTACATCTGAATCATGGTTTTACATTGACTACTGTACTACTTTCTCTGCCTAGTTCCATTTAGCACATAGGGTGTTCTCGACTTGCGATACCTTTAACTCTTTCTGCAACACCACACACAATCTGATCACTCTCCCACGAAAGTTTTGCTATCAAAGTCATCTCTCATTTGTATTGCCTTTCATCTTTCAACGTTTAGAAAAGACACTGGACAAAATGTGCTGAAGTACATAGGAGTCTTCCAGTGAAGAGCCAGGCCTGTAAGGTTTTTCCATGCAACCAGATCTGTGAGCCCGCTGCTTATGCTAAATCTGTGATGTGCAATCAGAATATTCTCATATGGATCTGTCTCAGAAGACTTAAACTGACTTATTTCCTTGCTATTCCAATAAGCCTGTACATTCTCCAGGATAAAAATACATTCTTCAACAGAATCTAATACTTCACAAAAACTCCCACCCCAAACCAAAACTCATTCTTCTTTCATTCTTATAACTAATTCCAAGCATTTTATCTAATATGATGCATATAGCGTTTGGCTAAAACAAAATCTAAACACACTAGGAAATTTGTCTAATGAAATTCAAAATGAGTTCTTAGGAAAGAACGATTTTAAAAGAAGATTATAAAGACACTAGATTGAGGGTATCTGTAGACATCATGTGGTCCAACCATTATTTTATGTAATCCGTAACCCTGTTAGGGTGAATCCTGAGTATTTCCACTGAGACTCCACAAATTCTCTGGCAGCCTGTTCCCATACGCATTGTTTTCACAATGAAGACTTTTTTTTTTTTTTCCCCCAGAACTCCCTCTTTGGCTAATTGTAACACTTGTTTAAAAAATCTGCAAGTAAACTGATTTTACTCACTCATTTTTTCAGACTTCGTTGATTTACATTGCCATACATGCCATACATGCCCCCAAATCACCAAAATACATGTGTGAGTGTTAAAGCCAGGACAATTTGTGTTGTAGAGGACTAGGGATACTGGCTGTCCAGTCTCAACTCATGGCTGTGGTTCTTTATTGATATCAAACTATTTTTTTGAGTGATATCAAACTAATTTTTCGAATGAAACTTTCCTATTTTTAGGAGGCAGCATTTGTTAGGGGATGGTCCTTTGCTTGAGGAGGGCTTACTTCAGCCCTCATGAATCTTGGACAATAAGGACTAACTTTGCCTGTTTTTCCCCTTGTCTGTTGGAATATGTCTGTTTTCCATGATGGAATAGCAGGAAAAAGGAATGATATATGAGATATGCTGCAGGATTGTCGCTGTTCTCCTGCTGTTAGGATGCAGAATCATCTGCTCATGACACGTTTTTATTGTGGTCTAATCAGAGTACAAGCCTTCTCATCTTCATATTAAATAACATTCTCCTAACAAACTTACTCCTGAGAGCAATATGTTGGGAATGTTATTCAAACAAGTTGCTCTTTTAACCCTTGTTATGCCATTTCTTCTTATAAACACATGCACTGCCATTCAAATTTCAATCATACCAATCTTAATGTTTCCTTTACCAATCTCTACAATTCAAACTTGCCTCAGATTTGCAAAATGAGCATATTACAGCCCCATCTTTCTTTGATTCATACATGTATATACTAAAAATCATGTCCATCAATGACAGCATTGTCAATGATTTACTGCCACTCTTACTGGAACTGTCTTTAAACCCCTGGAAAAAAAATTCAAATAACCTTGTTTCTGTTGGAGGAAATCAATTAAACATGACTAGAGGGAAAAGTATTCTAATCTATAACTGCAATTACAGTCCAATTTGGAAAAGCCTTTTTCTCTCCATTAAGTTATTTCTAACATAAGAAGCTATGGTAGAAATAGTAGTATTAAAATATTTTTATTTATCTTGCTTAATTCCATAGTGCTATGAAACTGCTGCTGTTTTTGTCACTTTGACATATAACTCCTTTCACTCCTTTCAAAATTTGCTTAATCATAATAATTACATTTAACTCCTCTTCTGACAATTGATTAGAACAGGTTCTGAGGATAAAACAATGTATTTTGATCAGTTTGAACATTAGCTTGAATCTATAATATTTGAAAATGAGAAGTGTTACTTGCCGTCATTAAGCCAAGGGACCCTTTATCACAGTCATCAAAAACATCATTGCCTCAAAGTGTAAGAGGTAGGTCACTGTTTGCCTTCTTGAATAGACTGAGGGCTATAATTTTTTTGGCTCAAAAAAAAAAAAAACTTGTTTATTATTTTCTTTTTATAGAAAACATTATTAGCAAGCCAATTACATTAATCTACTGAAGTGTGACACTGAGTGAATGAATAAGAGATCTTTTTTTAATGAGCTCATACAAAGGACCAAATTCTGGTGAAAATCATTGTTCTCACCTAGACCAAATTTCCACAGAAGCCAGCGGGCACTTGTTTGTAGAATAAGTGCTTTAATACTTGTGCTGGGGTATTCTGAAATGAAGTATAAAGACACTTCATATCTAACACTACTTAGCGGAGTGGATGGCTTTTAGATGCCTCCTTTGGTGAGGGAGAAAACTGAAGGCATGAATGCTTCTCTAATAAACTATTGTACATCATCTCTCTTCTGTAATTTCCTTGTGCTGTCCTTACTTGTACAAATCACAGGGCAGTCACTCTGGTACTGAAGAGCAAATTCCAGCTGTAAAATACCTGCTTACACAGCTCGATCAGCTTCATATACATGCTGAAGTGTTTCCCCTTGCTTCCACTGTTTCTGACGCAGGTCAGAAGCCTTGTCCTTGTACAAGTATCAAATCTGTGTTGCTGAGACACCAAATTACTTGCTCTCCATTTGGAAAAGGGCTAAAATGGAGTTCAGATTTTTCTGTGCTTTGCCTAAGGAAATCCTGGGGCTCCTTCTTTAAGCTAGCCAGTTAATGTAGAGGGAAAGAAACACAGCAGCTTTTGGGGCTAGGTGCTTCTCAGTTCATCTCTCAGTGTGAGTTAACAGCTGAATGTGTGGAGACAGCTTCATCTCACCTCTATATAAACAGATGTTGCTTCAAAGTCATTTTGACTTCCTACCTAAAAGAGGAATCAAGTAATCTCTAATCTTCCATCTTTTGGAGGAGAATGTTAGCTGCCCCTGAAATCTCAATATGTGTGGTACGGTTGAACAATGAGTCAACAGCAGCGGAAGAGCTAACTGTACTCAGCTCTGGTGAGGCCGCACCTCAAGTACTGTGTTCAGTTTTGGGCCCCTCACGACAAGAAAGACATCGATGCCCTGGAACGTGTCCAGAGAAGGGCAACAAAACTGGTGAGGGGTATGGAACACAAGTCTTATGAGGAGCGGCTGAGGGAGCTGGGGTTGTTTAGCCTGGAGAAAAGGATGCTCAGGGGAGACCTTATCACTGTATACAACTACCTTAAAGGAGGCTATAGTGAGATGGGGATCGGTCCCTTCTCCTAAGCGCCAGCTGAGAAGACAAGAAGAAATGGCCTCACATTACACCAGGTGAGGTTTAGGTTGGATATTAGGAAAAATTTCTTCACTGAAAGGGCTGTGAAGTACATATAGGAACAGGCTGCCCAGGGAAGTGTTTGAGTCACCATCCCTGGAGGTATTCAAAAAACGTTTGGATTCAGAGCTTAGTGACTTGGTTTAATGGTGGACTTGGCAGTGCTAGGTTAATGGTTGGACTGGATGATCTTAGAGGACTTTTCCAACCTAAATGATTCTATGATTCTACTCCTGCTAGAGCTTAGCCTCAAAACAGCAATGTGGAGTTCCTTGCACACCTGAAGCTTCCATTATAAACTTTAAAAGAGAGCAACAGCATCTCCTCCCTCATGCTTCCCACCTCTTCATTCCCATATTGCCTATGCAGAAAGTTTAAAATGGTTTTTACCTCAACAGGTTACTGGACTTTTTTCTGTGTTTTCCTAAGACTTCCGTGTCTGAATTGGTTTCTACAGGAAAGTAGAAGAGGTTGTTTTTCTGAGCAAAACCATCAGTAGTCTTCTGAAGATATTATAAAGCTGGGAAGGCTGGGTAACCCAGCCTTATTCTACCTTCACCTCTGCTGTGAGCACACTTCACATAAACACCACTTTAGTTCCCATCTGCAGCTCATTGTCTTCTCTCTCCCTTCAATCCCATCCCAAGTTCTGAGGACCATGACTTTGACCTGAAATGATGGCTGCTCATGTCCATCTACTGAAGAGAAAAACAATAGGTGTTCTTTTGTATTAGAGTTGTAATAAATTACCTTGACTATACTACCACAGGACTTCACTTGCTGCTGTTTACTGAAGCATGCTGTCTCAGCTCTCTGCTTATCTGTGCTCATGGTTGTCTGGAACTATATGGTATCCCTGCATACCTATGTATAATCAAGATTGTGTGGTATTTACTATTTTTATTTTGTTAACAAACTAAGACTAACCTTCACCTCTTCACTGTACTTCCTGGGTCTCCATTGTATATTCTGTGCTTGTTCAATCCCTGCAGATAAAACAACTGCAGTAGGCACAGAAGAGGTGAAATTTCCTCTTACCTAAATTGTTTGCATGCATTAGTTAACAGCTACTTGACTTCTGAGGTACCTCACTAGTAAACTCTTTTCTTTCACATCTCTTATTACCTCTTCACTGTTTCCTATTTTTGAGCTAATTTTCTGTCCTAAAGCTATTATTTTAACCTATGTATCATAACTCTCTGCCTTATTCAATTACGTTCAGTGTGGAACCTTATTATTCTTTGAAAATGTAATAGTATGAAACCTTGCCATTCCCTTGCTCCTGCTGCAGCAGTAATACCTCTTAAGAATGAAAGTGAGTTAGTTTAAGCAGGACTCTTATGACTCCACATTTGGTATTTAGTATCAAATTATTCACATCAAGGTTTTCCATAAAATGTCCTTCAAAACATTTCTTCACCTATCCCCCTTCTCCCTTAACTAAACTAACCAGTCTATAATTTGTTAGGCTTTTTTCTTTCACTCAGTAGTTGTTGTAAGTTTCCAGTTTTCTAGTCCTTTGGAGTATGTCCTGTGATTAGTAAACAAAGGCCCACCCTCTTTGTCCTCTGGAAAGTTTGGAACAAAATAACTGTTTAACAAATCTTCCATCTTCATCCTTGTCGCCAATTCCCTACTATCATTTTTAGTGGACCAATTTTCTCTTTTACAATCTGTTGACTGAGAATATATGTGAAGAGTCCTTTATCGTTGGTTGAGCATTCCCTGGCAATTTTGATGTTTGGTTTTCTTATACCTCTAACTGGAAAGAAATATGAAGACAGTTTAGTCTGGTAGCAAAAGTAAGTAACTATTAAACACATCAGGCATTTTATTGTTACTTGAATGGCAGTTCTTCATTTGTCATTACAGTGCAGCCCAAATGCCTCAAAAGGAGGACTGTATGCTTCTGTATTTTGGGATATTCAGATCCATGTCTGATGTTTGTGACAGACCCCTGCTGTATTATTAAAGTGCTGATGCATATTCCACCCTTCTGATCAAAATCCTTCGTTCTCTGCAAGACTGATGTAAACAGATGTTCTGGAGTCCTTTCTCTGCCTTTGTGTAAGGTATGGAGAACATTAGAGAGCCTGTGGGTGCAGAGCATTTAGCACCGTATTCATACAGTATAGAAGCTTGAACAAACTAGAGAATACCAGTTATATTCAGTAGCCATCAAACTAACTAGGTAAATCAATTTACATTTAATAACACAATTCTTTCCACTGTTGAGAAAGGCAGTATAGACCCTAGTTTAACCACTTTGGCATATTTCTAGTTGCAGCTCATTTATGGGAAAGTAATATTTCTGAGATAAGCAGTTGTTAAATCCCATTGAAATTACCATGAAGGGAAGCTTATTTTGCCTAGGTCATACCTGTATAACTTAATACTTTCAAAACAGAAAATCAGAAATCTCTCTTAAAGTTCATTTGCAGACTACATATAAAATGGAAGGTGTTTGCTTAAGCTTGATTTTCACAGGCTTATTCAGTTTATCTTTGGTGGTTTTTGGCATATAGTAGAATAAAGTTATGAAAGAAGCTCACTTTAAAGATTTTAACAAACGTGGAACAGGCTATCGTGCATTTAGTAATAGGGGCTTGCTCCCTTTAGGGCTTGTTTGTTCTACTGTATTTCAGCAATTTTAGGGTAGTTGTAACAATTTCTCTGGCCCTAATGGTAAAGGGGGCAGGAGGAGGAATCTGCAATTCACAGAGAAGTAAGCACTAGATCCTCAAACAATAGTACTTAGAAATTTATTCAGGTTTCACAATTGCTTTTCTGAGATGCATCCTCTTTCTGGCAGGTGCTTGTCTCAAACTCACAAATTCTGCAAAAAAAGTAACATTAAAAATGGAACTTGGACTGCTACTTGACTAAACTAGGGTATAATTCCCTATGCATCTCGTACGTGTAACTCAAAGAAGAGCTGATGTTTTTTTGTGTCAGAATAACTTGGTAGGAGAATGCTGATTTTATTAAAAGCATCCTTAACAGCTTTGTCAAGATGATTAATAACAAAAACATTTTTTTTTAAATATGGAAAAATTATTTTGTTCTGAATTTTGTATAGAGTTATAATGCATTGTAATTATGCTAAATACAGAAGTGTCCCAAATGATAAATGAATGTGGTAGGGCAGAGGGCAGAATATATCTTCATCAGAATTGCAGAGGGCTGTCACTCAGAAGGACCTCAACAGGCTAGAGGACTGGGTTGACAGAAACCTCACAAGTCCAGCTAAAGCAGGCGTTAAGTCCTGCATGTGACAGGGAGAAAATAACAACAGTACAAGTTTGGGGGCCTGTGTGGGTGGATTTGGAGGATGTTAAGTTGAATGTGAGTAAGCTGCATGTTCTTGGTGCAGTCAAGGTTAACCACACAGGGGGCTGTGTTGGCCAGAATGTCGCTGTGGGGTTACAGGAAGGGATTGTTTCCCTCTCTTCAGTACTTGAACGTTGATAGTGCCATACCCATTTTTGCTCACACACAGAAACACACGCCAGTACAAGAGACGACCAAACTAGAGCCAGTCCGGTGGAGGCTCACCAAGGTGGTGAAGCAGCTGGAGCTCATGGCATATCAGAAGAGACTGAGTGCACTGGGACTGTTTAGCCTGGAAAAGACAAAGCATTCGGGGGGGTTCTTCAGCTACCTGGAGGAGGGTTGCTAGAGAAGATGGAAGACAGACTCTTCACATATCCCCCTTCTCCCTTAATTAAGCTAACCAGGCTGTAACTGGTTTGCCACAATATATTTTGTGGCCTTTTTTTTTTTTTTCATTCAACAGTGGTTGAAGATTTCCTGTTTCTTCTTTGTGTGCCTCTGAGGTGTACAATGAAAGGACAAGTGTCAGTGATTGCAGATTGCTGCAAGGGAAATTCTGAGTTATAATGGAAAATTTTCACAAAGACAGTCATCAAACACTGGCACGAGTTGCCTGAAGATGCTTTGGAGCTTTTTGGAGCTTGACTAGAAAAGGCCCTGAGCAAACTCCTCTGACTTTGAAATCAGCTTTACTTCGAGCAGTGAGTGGGATTAGATGGCCCTTGGAGGTCCTTTCCAATCTACACTATTCTGTGAAAAAAATGTAATAAAGCTTTATATAAGGCTAGATCAGAACTTTGGTACAATGGCTATTTTTGATGTTCTAGAACAGGAAGAGAATGTCATAATCTTATGAGTGAAGAGTGCTGGATTTCAAAGCTTTCTCATCCAAACTGTAGCGAGGTTGCTACTGATTCAGTTCTAAAATGAGCTTAAATCTGATACTTCTACTTATCTTTCAGTTCCAGTAAATAGGGCATAGTTGTATACGAGTGATGATAAAAGAAGCGTTTCCTCCTATTTCACTCCCTGGCATGCTAAACAATGAGTAGCAACGCATGTTCTACAATTGAACTCCAATTTGTTAATCATGTTCCCCAGGGCAGTGCATACAGGGAGACAGAAACCCCACAGTGTTAACCACTCTGGCAGCACAACGTATTGTATTTTCTTACATTGCAGAACATGTAATTTTTCTAAATCACTTGATATCTGGAGTTCTACAACAGAAAGACTACACGAAAAAGATTGTACTGGGCCCAAAGAGTAGCTTTGAGCAGGCAATGAGTATTTTTCTATAAATTATTCAAAAACAAACATAATCTTACTTATGCGTATGTCCATGAAAATCTTAGCATTCATTTTAAATCCCTGAGTATTCACAGAAAAATTAATAACTGCATATTTGAATGAATAATCTGCATTTAATGGCTTGCATTTTGTTGGTTATGTAATTGAAATGGAATTACTTTTGGTTTCTCCTTGAATGCTTAATACAACTTACATCACTGATGGTGCATATTACAATCAGCTCTACGTTGTGCTTTAAAAGTTGTGCTAGTTAGTTCTACAAGTTAATTTAGAAGGTTACAGCTTTTATTGCAGTGTATGTACTTTATTTTAATAGGGAAAGCTGAAAGTATGTACAAGACCAAAATTATTTACTGAGCAATTTGAGAATACTTTTAATGAAGTACAGATAAGAGGATTCCTCATCCTGCTTGGAGAATTCATAAATACAAAAAAATGTTATGAATGAATCCCTTGGCTTTCTGAGAGATAAGAATATAAGCAAAGACCAGCCTCAGTTTCTTTTCTTTTAGAGCAATACTCTGTCTGTGGCTAGGGTGGAGGTATGCTTCAGAGGAGCACACCCAAATACAATACATTTTATTGTGTGCCTGGCAAAGGAGGAAAGACCCCTGATAATTATTCAAGGAAATACAAGTGGATTTTCATTCATTTTACCAAGAAAATGTTCTATTAGCTGTTACTTATTAATCTTATATCAGTAAGAGCCAGTGTAAAAAAATAAATAAATAAAATTCAAGAAAAGGAATACAGCTGATGGTGTTGAGTTCTGATAAATGGTGGAAAAAAAAAAAGAAAGATTATGCCCTTTCAACTTTAGGTTTGATGGAAATCTTTGCCAAGAAGAGTTTCAGTTCAGTGTAAGAGACAGAAGGCAGACTTTGGACGGCCTAACCTGAAACTGGCGGTGGAGGGACTATAAAGTGTGTGTTTCATAAAAATGAAAGAGGTGATATGACAGTAATTGGGAGAGAATGGGCAAAGTCCCAGGAGAGGTGGTAGGGAGGAAATAGAAATGAGTGAATAAGTCACACTTACTGTGTGATGCGGGAAAAGTAAACCAGAAAAGAATGAGGGATTAATCAGATAAAGAAAGAGATGGGATCAGATGTGAGACATCTTAAAAACTGGTACAAATGTGAGAGAGAGGGAAGAGAGCAGATGAGAAATGCTTGTTGCAGGGTAGGTAAAGTGTTAGAGGAGAGAAATTGGAAAGGGAGGTAAAGGCAAAGAACATATTTTGTCAGTTTTCTGTGTAGGGCAGAAGACAGACCGGTGAGGGGAACAGAAAAATGAACCGGGAGTGCTAAAAGTATTCAGCATCTAGGATTCAGATAAGTTGAATTAATTGCAGACATTTGCTCAGAAAGACGGTTTTGATAATGGAGGAGGTCAGCTGTAGCATACCATGAATAGGGAAAGATGATTTGGTTACAAAGACAGTTCAAAAACCTGATGTAGTCCTGTCATTAGCAAAAGCCATAGCTTGAGGAGACTGAATAGCTCTCTTCACAGGACAAAGAACACTGAAAGCAGATACCAGATCACCAACACAGCTGAAATCAGCAGGGTTAGATTGATAAGCATGGAGGTGTAAATAGGAGCTTGCTGGGTAGTGGTGGAAGCAGGTGGTCAGTGAGAGAATTTGGCAGCAGAGAAGACCAATAGATGAACTCTGACTGGAAAACTTAGCAAAACAAAGCAACTGCAATGGAGCTTTTGGGCGACCAAACCACAGAGCATAAATTATTTTCCTACCTATACGAACCTCCACTTTACTGTTCTTCAGATTGCCTCTCCCTGCTATACCGGTTAGGAGATTGCACAAGAACTTCACTGCTCTTATCATTGGAAACCTAATTCACAAACAAAACTAGCTCATAGCCATTTGTTCTTTTGCCTTATCAGCCTTCAGTTTGAAGTAGCTCTGATTTAAATACTTCTTATTCTCTTCTATAAAATAGAGTATCTGTATCCCTGGTAGATGCTTTTGCTCCCTCTGAAACACTAATTTAAATGTGAACACAGCTGACCAGAACTGTATATCCTATCTAGTCTTTCTAGCACTCTTACAAAAGTACTAGGAACTTTTGCCTCTGGAAGTGGCTGGTATCTGCCTCTTCCACAGCTGCCTGATGTTTTTTTGTCATCCTATGATTAAACCACATACTGCAGCTGAAGCAGGGCTCAAGAATGAATGAAGATGAGAAAACAGGGGCCTACCTAGCTAAGGCATTGGAGGGCTCATTGTTGAGGAAACCAAAGTATTATTCCAGAGATTCTGCTCCTTATTGGAGTATTGTTTTGATTAGCTTGCTGATAATACAGCCCTACACCATGAGGCCAGATGCAGAGCCCACAAGTTTAGCAGGGTGATCTGTCTGGAAGAGCCTGGCCTGTTGTGAATCACTTGGACCTTCTAGCTCAGGTCTGACCCTAGGACCTTTATAAAAGCTTACACAGACAGCAGCCCCTGACAAAATACTCATTTTTTTGTGAACTGTAATATATCCAGGTCAGGAGCTGTAAACATATTTTCCCACATCAGCTGTTTGTCCCAAGACCTGCAGCATCAGCCCACAGGTGAGATAATTGTAGGCTTCCATGCCTTGAAGGGCCTGCTCATTTGAGGTTCACTGGCAGGTAGAAGCTGAGTATTAGAGCCTCAAGAGGCAGGGAGCATCAGGAGGACAGGGAAGAACACCAAGGAAGTGAAAAGAAGAGATTAAAAAATAACAAAGTGAGGAATAGAAGAAACAACAGGATATGTGTCAGACTGAGCAGAAAAAAAAATCCAAGGAGGTGAAGAGAGCAAGCATTACTAGAATTGGGGAATAAGTGCTACTGGTAGAGCAGGTGGGAGAAAGTATATTTGCATTCAGGTTGGGTAATGGTTCAGTCGCCTAGGAGCTAATGGGAACTGATATGTCTGTGCCATGGGAATGTCTGAGATGTTTATGGTTTTTTTTCTCCTGCATTGGGATGGTAATTCAAGCTATCACAACTTCTCAGTGTCATGAGGAGTCACAAAAAGCTTTGATTTCAAAATGCCAGTGTCTCAGGTCGAAGAAAGATATTTGCACTAAGGACAGTTTGACAGTAACCCATGGTGGGCTGCATATCTCATGAGAGCTGCAGTAGGGATGTGCTCCATGCCATGCCTGATATACTGCAGTCCCAAAGGGGGCCTGCACTGCTGCATGCAGCTCACCTTGAGAAAGAACCTCAGTGCACCAGAGGAAATGTGATCTGGGCTTCTGTCTTGGGCTCCATAAAAATATGTGCCTATCAGCTCAAGTCAATTAATAAAATGTAGGAAGTTGCCTACATACCTTAAAAACTACACAGCATTATATCTGGGCTTGCTGGATTTATTAGTTTGAATTTGGCAGTTTACAGACATTCTTTTGTCCGAATATTCCTTTTTAGGTTTTGCTATTGCATTTATTCTTTTCTGATTATTAATAGTATTTGTCTTTTTAATTTCTCTTTATCTTTCACATCTTTCTGCTTCTTGTGCTGGGTCTCATTTGCACTGTTTCTCTTCCAATTTTCTTCATAATCTCTTTCTTCTGAATCCCAGCATCCTCTTTCACAATGTAGTTTCTTTCCCTCATGTTCCATCTCCATTTTCTTTCCTTCCCATATGTGTGCCATGGCATTCCAACACAGAAGCTTATTCAAGCAAATTGTCATAAAAATGGAAATGGGCTACCTTGCAAGTTAGTGTTCTTAATGTCTGCTGTATTTGTCTATACAGGAAGCTGGTGCACTGTGTGTTCACATTCTAATTTACAATAAATCTACTGCACAGAAAACAAGCTTTAAGCTCCCAAATATCCAGGTAGTTTTCTAAATGTTACACACAGTGTTTTCTGGTTTTGTAGCCTTACAGTTTAAAAAATGCACCTGTAATGAAACTTCTTTATTTTTAGAAAATTCAGATTTTTATAATTGGAGTGCTCTGTGAAATTAGAGCATTTCTGAGAATTTTATATTTTTAGTTAAATTCTTTGTGTTTGGGTGCTTTAAAGATTAATGCAAAAAAATGCCTGTTGAATTCAGGAAATTACTCGTATTTCTGAGCACATGCTAGTATTCTTCAACTAACTGAGCATATATTTTGGGCCAGGGCAGGACAGAGGGGCTAGAAGATGCATAAATTGGAATAGACTATAGGAGTTAATTTGCTCCAAAAAAAAAGTTGACATACACAGCTTGGACATACACAGCTTCCCTTTTTTTATTAGATGTACAGCTTAGTTCGTAGTGAAAGCTGTTATATATTGCATATGCCATTTGTGTTATGCACCCATGTTTTTAGATTGCTGTGTAAAAATGGCTATGTTGAATGCAGTTCTTTTCACTTTTTCCTTTTGGAAAAGTCCTTCTGCATATCCCTGGAATATGTAATGCAAAGTGCTGTGCCTACTGTAGAAATCTGAATTAAGGGAAGTTTCATGAAAGAGCTCTCTTTCACATCTGCCCATGAGACTGGGCCCCTGCGGCAGACTGAATCCCAAACCTTGAACTAGCCTTTGAACTTCAAAGTTAAGGTCACTGTCTCAAACTGAGACTAATGATCTGGCTCAGACCTTCAGTTCTGTAGGATAAAAAGTTATTAGATGTCACTTTACCCCTTGTAAAGGGATTCAGCAAAAATAGGTATGGTGCCTAGACACATTGCTTACCATTACTTTGCTTAAACTGTTCCTTCTTTCCTGCTGTCCAACGTGGTCCCTTGACAGTCCGCTTCTGCCATCTAAATGCACATCGCTGCCTGACAGACTCCTTGATCTTCTTTGTGGCAGCTAATTACCGAACACGATACATAAAGCAATCCCAGTCCATCACTGCCTTTATATTGTTCATAATTACTAGCATTCTTACTGGTTTAGATTTATGCTCTACTGTTCCATTTATTTATCTTTATAAAGAATTTTTTGTTATCATGCACTGTACTTGGCAAATGGTCTTTCCTCCTGGTTTAGTCATAGTTAGCACATTATAATTTCAGCAAGGCTTTAAGTAGTCTAAATTTCAATAAGCTCAACACCAGTGTTGGTATTTGTTTTCTTCCAATTTGTTTCTAAACATGTTTGTTTTTCAGTCATCAATCATTTCTCAAGAATGAGGATGCACTCTCCAGGGCCTAAATCTCCAGGATTTTTTTATGCTTGTGTACATAGCTATTTTCATTATGTGTTTGGAAGAGAGGTGCTGTGATCTGTCTGGGTATGTCAATAAATTTCAATCAATGTCTTCAAACCCAAGGGATTAAAATGAGATCCTGAGCTCTCAAAGCCTTGGACATCTTGTGAAACTCAAGTGCTAGTATGCTTAATGAAATCTTCAAAAGGAAGGTAAAAATGGGAACTATTTGTTCGGTGTTTTACACTCTACCACTTTTACACCACTATTAGGAGCATCGGTTAACCATTCCACAGTAAAGCCTGAGTTAGTTTTTATGTATTTATATGAAGATAAAATATTACATATAACTATAATAAAATTACTATGTAAATGTAATATACTCACTGTAAAATGCATACATCTGGTTACTTATGTTAGGCAATACCTAGAACTTCAAAAGCAACTTACTGCTGAACATCAAACTATGTATTTATAAGCCTAAATATCAATTCATCTTATTTTATTTTTAGCTCCATATAAAGTCGGTTAACTACAACTTACATT
Organism: Chauna torquata; assembly: GCA_013399475.1. NCBI lineage: Eukaryota > Metazoa > Chordata > Aves > Anseriformes > Anhimidae > Chauna > Chauna torquata. The sequence goes on from VXAL01001864.1 coordinate 57,113, forward strand.
ACAGTTTGCTGGACTTAGATGTCAATATACACCAGTGGTAAGTTCAGTGTACGCTTCCTCATATTTGGTCTGTCTGGGAGCAATTCTTAAAAATCACAAATTGGACTTGGAAGGGAGCCTGAAAGGTCATTTCATCCAACTTCCCACTCAAAGCAGGGTCAGTGCTGATTCCAAACTGGCTTCCCTAGGCCTTTGTGCAGTTGAGTCCTGAAAACCTGCAACGAAGACTCTGCAACCTCTCTGGGCAACCTACTTTAGTGCTTAGCTCTCCTATAGTATTTTTTTTTTCCCTTCTATCTGGTTGAAACCTCCACTATTTCAATTTAACATCATTGTTTCCTAATGTCCCACAGTGCAACTCTGTAAAGATCTTGGCTCGGCCATCTTAATCTCTCTGGAAGCAATGGTAAGCTGATGCTAGGTCCATCCAAAAAAGCCTCATTTCCTCAGCTTCTCCTCAGAGGGTGAGTGTTTCACCCCTTAGACTGCCTTTGCATTAGCACATGCCCCAGTTTATCAATGTGTTTCTGGTACTGGGGGCACATATGGATCAAGAATTTTCAAAAGATTCCCAGCTTGATTCACTTCCACTACTGGTAGCTCCCTTTCTTGAACCCTGTTTCTAGGCACAAAGTCCTGGAAGATCTTGTTGAAGACTGAAGGAGGCATTGAGTACCTCAGCTTTAAATATATCTACTCTCATTAAATCACATGCTCCACTGAGCAACACACCCATATTATCCTTGTTTACCATTAAACCATTAATATAGATGTAGAAACACTTCTTGTCCTTGATGTTCCTCACTGGTTTTAATTCTAGCTGAGCTTTGGCTTTTCTAATATCATCCCAGCCTGGTCAGGAGATTCTTCCACATTTCTTTGCATCCTGTCCTTGCTTCCAGCTCCTGCATAAAGTCAGTTTGCTCAGTGGATTTCAGTGCCTGTTAGTTAAAGCCAGTCTCCTCCTACGTTTGCTCATTTTTCTGAACATCAGGATGGACTGCTGTTATGCTGAGAGGAGGTTGTCCTAAAAGACCTTGCAGTTCACTTGTGTTCATTTGCCCTACTGAGTTGCCATCCACAGGATCCTACCTATCAGGAGCCTTCATACACATTACTGTTTTTCACCCTTAAATACATCTGTGTTTTTTAAGCCTGATGGTTAGTAGCATGTTTTGTCTGATTCCTCTTGAGATTATTCAGGATGTTTCCTCTTTACCTAAACTGTTTCTTGTCCCTCCCAGTGCTTGACATTATCTGTTACATTAGGTCTTACAAACCTTGTCTTTTCTATCACCTCAGAAGAAAGCTTTCTCCAAGGATTCTTATTTTAGTTAGCTTTTTTTTGAAAGAGCATTTCTCTTTCATTGTATGGCTTAATAATGGAAGATGGTAAGCACTGTTTTATAATCTTTCTTTCTTCTTCTGAAGAAATCCATAGCAGTCACAATTGAAGGTTCAGGAAAAAGAAATCTAACTTAAAAAAAAAAAAATCTAACTCAAGTGATTGGAATGTATATTTGTCATGCTTAAAAAAAAAAAAGAAGAAAAGATGCCTTCTTGGTAAAGGATTGCAAAGGTAATGCTAAAAGAAATATATCAGCTTTGGCAATATGGATGTTTTATTCAAGCTTGCTGTTAGTTTACAGTATTTCAGCATGATGATTTTCTTCTGTGGCTTTTGATTATATAAATTGTTCACTTATTTCCCCTCTTCCTGTTGCCTGCTGAGCTTATACCAACCCTCCATGTCTTTTTATTTAAGAAGAGAGAAATCCTTTTCATGCCTTTATCAAAGTCTGAACAGAAATAAGAAGTACTGGTTTTGGCCCTTGTTACTGTAATGGTTAAGGTAGCTGCATGTTTCATTAGTCCTATCTGAGAACAGCTACAGATGATAGAGGTGTCTTATAAAAGTGTTGTAGTGCTAATACTTAGAACAAGACAAACAAGATTTTGAAAATCTATGGATAATTCTGGAACTCTTTTTAATCTCATATTGTACTCCATCATTTCATGCTACCACCAGCACAACTGAGGAAATACGTCAGAAATTAGAGTGAGGGATAAGCTGACCAAAAGAGTTGGATAAAGGGTGACATTATGAAGAACCATGATTTTTTCAGAAAAACAGGCTGACCTTTATGAAATAATGTGTCTTAAATTCAGAAAACACCTACTGTTTCTGTAGCCAAAACAGTGATAGCATGCAAACTACTTTCTTCTTGGGAAGACCTATGGGGCCTTTGAACTGTTTTCTTCATGTTGGCTTACTTGGTTTGAAGTTTCTTTAATACTTGTAAGCCTGGTTAACCTGATGTAGGGTGCAACGGTGAAGTTCTTACAACTATTTTCTTGTCTGGAAACACCTAGCTCATTTCTCAATAAGTCAGTATAATAGCTGTCATCTTCACTGTGGCTAAAAACCCCTTCCCAACCCAGTGGGTAAGCGTAAAGAAAGCAGTGATGCTACTACTAAAACTGAGCTAGCAACAACACAGCTAATGCAGTGAGATAGGGTGGAATGGGTAAAGAAAACATGGTGGTACAATTAGGATTGGTATGACCCAGCCCTTTCTAACTCAAAAGTAGATACAAAAATGTACAGAAATCACACATGTAATTTAGTGATGATAAGTATGCAAAGCATACTGAAAAGTAGAACTAATCCATTTTTGGCTGTAAAAGAAAACTGTTCTATAATCCAGAGATTATAGAGTTCTGGGTATGCAGCCGATCACCATGGTCCTCTGTTTTATGAAGAGCATGTGAAGTTTTTTTAGATTGCCTTTACTTGCTTATTTCTCTATCCCTTATCCTTTTATTTTCATATCTGATCAGAAAACTTGCCTTCCTCCCTATTCTGTTCCACATTGTACTGGTTTTGGCTGGGACAGAGTTAGTTTTCTTCATAGTAGCTTGTATGGTGCTGTGTTTTGGATTTGTGATGAAAACAGTGTTGATAACACACTGATGTTTTAGTTATTGCTTAACAGTGCTTACACTGAGTCAAGGTCTATTCTGTTTCTCACACTGTCCTGCCAGTGAGGAGGCTGGGGGTGCACAAGAAGTTGAGAGGGTACACAGCCAGGACAGCTGACCTAAAATGACTAAAGGGATATTCCATACCATATGATGTCATGCTCAGCAATAATAGCTGGGGGAAAAAAGGAGGAGGGGGGGACATTTGGAACAATGGAATTTGTCTTCCCAAAAATCCATTACACATGATGAGCCCTGTTTTCCTGGAAACGGCTGGCCTGCCGATGGGAAGTAGCAAATGAATTCCTTGTCTTTCCTTTCTTGTGGGCACAGCTTTGCTTAACTGTCAAACTGTGTCTCAACCCAAGAGTTTTCTCACTTTTAACTTTCCAATTCTCTTCTCCATCCTACTGTGAGGAGGGTGAATGAGCAGCTGTGTGCATCTTAGCTGCCTACTGGGATTAACCCAGCACACACACTTTCACAGTTAATTGTGGACAACATTTTTGTTCATGAGATATGACAACAAAATAATGAAATCTTATTGCACTTACCATAAGAAACAGGTTTGAAGTGCTTACCCAGAAGTCATATGCAGCCCCTTGCGCACCCCTTACTCCCCACCCTGCAGGCAATTTTGTTAAACATTTATAGCTCCATTATTCCTGTTACTATTTCCACAGACTATCAGGGAACTGCACTAGCATTTAATATGCATAACATCTTTTTAAAAATTCATGGGTTAGAAATATAAAATTAACAGCAAAAAGTTTTGATTCTCAGCCCAAAGAGCTTTGTCTATTGACAATAAAGACACATCCGTTTAAAGATAAACATGTCCACTCTTTCCCTTAATTTCATGGAGAAATTGCCCAGTGTGAAGACTTGGATATTCTTTTGGAACCAGATCCATGTAGCTTGCAGAACTCTCACCTGAGGTTACATACAACTTCAGAGTTCATGACCTGTGTTATGAGTTGGCAGAACAAATCAATTTCATGTATGTTCATAGGTTTTTGAGTAAAAAGGTTGAGCAAGCATATTACTGAGCAAATTTATTACATTATTAAGGTAGTTAAAGATGGAATAATATGGTGATCAAATTACAATCTATTGTTTTTAATTTGATCACTATCAAGTTTTAATTCTTTGCTAAGACAAGCTACTTGATATAGGCAAAATATGTTGTGGCTTCTGGGCTAACTGGGTGAATCCAAGAACCCAGAATAGCCATTGCAGGAGAAACAGCTAATGTCAGTGTGGGAAGTCTCATCACTGAATAAGCTTCCATTTTGGCAAACAGACTGCAGAGAAGATGATCCTTTAAAAAACATAGAAGATTAAAGATGTGTAATCTATTGTTGAGAAGGCTGTTTGTTATATCCATTCCTGTCTAGATGAGGTAACGAAAGAGAGACCTACAATCAACAAAAATCATCTTTTACGTAAAATGCCTAATTGTCTAATCTATCTGTAGTTCTCTCATGGGAATTTCTTTAATCATTCAGTCTTTCTTAAAATATTTGAGATCATTTAGTAACCAAAGGCTGGGGGACTAATATGAAAACTTAAGTATTCATCAAAAATGTGAGCTTGCTGTTTGTAGTGATGACAGTGATAAAAAACTATGAGCTGCTTTTATATCAAAATAAATTCTCATTTAAATTAATTTCCCAAGAACTAGTATCAGATTGAAGTCAATGTGAGACTTCCCATCAACTTAAGTTTCCGAAAAGTGACCGAGTTATGCAATCCTTGTTGTGGTGGTTTCACACCAATAGGCAGCTAAGCTCCGCATTGCTCTCTCACTCCCCCTCCTCAGCAGAACAGATGGAGAAAATATGATGAAAAACAGCTCATGGGTTGAGATAAAGACAGGGAGATCACTCACCAATGACCATCACAGGCAAAACAGACTAGCATACGGAGATCAATGTAATTTATTGCCTGATACTAACAGACTAGAGCAGTGAAATCTAAAAGCAAACAAAAACCACCATCCTCCCATCCACCTTCTTTTACGTCTTCCTCCTGAGCAGCACAGGGGAACGGGGAATGGGGGCTGTGGTCAGTCTATAACATTTTGTCACGTGCCGCTCATTCATGGTCACTCTCTACCCCTTCTCCAGTGTGGGGTCCCAAACTGATCCTACGTGGGCTTCCCATAGGCTGCAGCTCTTTAAGAACTGCTCTAATATGGGTCCATACCAGCAGGGTGCAGTCCTTCAGGAACAGACTGCTCCAGCACAGGTCCCCCATGGGTGGCAGCTCCCTCCAGACCTCCTGCTCCACTGTGGGCTCGTCTCCACAGGTTGCAGCATGGATATCTACTTCAGTGCAGTACACCATGAGCTGCAGGGGGACAGCCTGCTCCACCATGGTCCTCTCCATAGGCTGCAGGGGAACTTCTGCTCTGGTGCCTGGAGCACCTCCTCCCCCTCCTTCTTCACTGACCTTGGTGTCTGCAGGGCTGTTTCGCCCTACTTTTTCTCATTCTGCTCTCCCAGCTGCTGTTGTATAGCATTTTTTCGTTTCTTAAATCTGCTCTTACTGCAGTGCAACCAGTGTTGCTCAGTGGCTCAGCTTTGGCCAGCAGGTGGTTCCTTTTGGAGCCAGATAGAACTGGCTGTTATCTAACATGGGGCAGCTTCTGGAATCTTCTCACAGAGGCCACCCCTGCAGCCCTCCGCTACCAAAACCTTGCCATGTAAACTCAATACACCTGATCAAATAAGCCCTGTTAAAAATAAAAAATAAACAACAAAAAAAAAATTTAGATTAAACACAACTAAACATTAAGAAAAAGAGGGGGCTCCCAAATCAAAGCTAATCTTCAGAATGAAAAGTTTTTACTTGTATAAGAAGATTACTTTTAAGATGAAACAATTAATACTTTTAGTGTAATACCACTGGGTGAATTTCAAAGCACTAGTCCAAAAGTCACTCAAGATTATTTCATCTACCTTATTTACTGAGTGGAGAATCTGACGGATAACAAATAGATGACCTTGGAAAAGAAAGGAATGCAACATCTGGAGTGCTGTTTGCCATCCCAGAAATACTACTTTATATCTCACGATGGAGTCAACGGCTAGGGAAGGTTAAAAGGAAGAGAATCAGACCTGAAGTGTAGTCAGCATATGTGATGATGTCTATAAAGAAACCCAATCTGAAGTCTTTGCATTGTCCGTTTCAAAAGCAGAGACACATACAGCATAGAAAGTTTCCAAGAAGGGGATGATGCAAAAGGTAGAGAAGGGTTGAGGCTTAGCTCTATATTAACCAAATAAACTATTCAAGTTTTGTGCCATCCCTCACTCTTTTGTTACACTTTGCATGTGGTGCTTTTGCAGTGAGTTCTCTGGCCTCTCCTCTGCAAGCAGCACTGTCTTGGACTGCTGAACTGCTGGCACACATTAATGCATTTGTTAGCTTCTTGGTTCAACATCTACAGCTCTACAACTGGCACATGTTTCCAAAAAAAAAAAATNTCCCAACTGCTGCTCACCCCCAGCCCACTGGGTTTGGGGGGTTTGGAGTCTGGGTGCTGTGCCAGCGCTGCTCAGCAATAGACACAACACAGGTGTGGTATCAGTGCTGCTCTAGCTACAGGTGCAGAGCACAGAGCTGTATGGGCTGCTGTGGGGAAGTTAACTCCATCCCGGCCAGACCCAGTACACCTTTTCTACGGATTTGACATGTATCTGGAATAGAGGAATTCTCACTGAAGTGCTTTAGTCCTTAATGTAGTTCTCTTTTCAAAATGCAGCATTCTTTCTCTCTGTATATAAACAGCTGTGCCGGACAACATTTTTACTTTTTGACATAAATTGTAAAAACATCCATTAATACTGGCACAATAAAACAAGTGCATGCAGTCTATTTATTGTTCCATTTTCAACTCAGTGACTAGAACACAATAAAGCAGATTTGAAGGAAGTAAGCTGGTTAACATGTAAAATGCAACAAAAACCCATTGTGTGATGAAATAGCAACTTGTAAATCCCCAAGGCCATTCTTTTGTATTGCTTTAGAAAATATGTGGTGCCAATGTGCCTCATTCTTCCACCATTCTCTTGGCAACTTGAAACAAGGGATGTGCCAGGCAGTATGACCTAAAAAATGCCAACTGGAAAAAGCAGATGCCAGCTTTTTGGACCACATGGAGTCCCGAGTTTGCATAAAAAGGCACACTTTTGCTGCTACTGTAAGCAGTATATAGTAAACTAAACAAGCATATGTCCATTTATACCTCAAAATGTTGTTAAATAGTTTTAGTGAGGTAATACATTACTTCCAGAGTATTTATTTTTTCATTCTGTGTTGCAATCTTACACAAGACACAGTTGTCTTACAAGTGGGTAGGTTTATATTTTTTTGTGCATATTTGTGTATACAGTAAGAGACAGAGGCATGCAATGCCAAATACTATTATTAAGAATTTCTTAAATGGAAATTGAGTGAATTTCATATAATGAAACTGCTGGAATTGGCCTGACTTAGATTTTTAAGTCTTTTGAGATGTCTAGATTTCTCACTGGCTATATTAACCCAGTGTTATTTATGTATGTATGTATGTATGTTTATTGGAATTTTTTTATTTTACAGCTACAATGCCACCTTCCCATGTATGGACAATTAGTGTCTATGTGAGAAAAAAGTAGTTGGGTTAAAGTAATATAGAGCTCAGACAGGATAGTTGAAAATAAAGAGACAATAATGTGTGTTTGTTTTATATTTGAGGGGGAGGCCTTTTCCCCCAGATCTTGGAAATCAGAATTTACAGTCTCCACTGATCTCTGGAACTGTTCACTCATGCAGTTATGAGCAGGATAGTAGCTTCACATTGATATGCCTCAATAACAAAGGTGTAAATATATTTTAAAGGCAAAACAGACCAGTCAAACAATTTAATAATGCAGGATTCTTTGGTCAGAAATGCTACTATAATTCTTGATGGTTGCAGAGTTGTTCATTGCTCTGTTTTGATGTCATTTTCCCCCTTCTTCTAGGAAGCGAATTTTATGAAGTAAACAAAACAACTTGATTTGGGAAGAATGTTTACAGGACAGGATGGGAGAACAAAATGTGGTATAAGACAAGAAAGTGGTTGGGATTAGTATACACCAGATAAGAGCCTTCTCTAGCTATATCGTGCTTTTCTGCAGATATATTTTTAATTCCAATGTGAATTTAGCTAAGAGCTTTGAAAATGTCTAACCTATTTAAGCTCAATACAGAAGGCAACAGGGAATCATTACAATGACTCATAAGGTATGGTATACCAATACTGAAATAAAAATGTGTTGTTCCAAATGCTATGTTTCAAGCAGTAGCTCTGCAACATCTAGGGCTGCTTTATGAAACATAGTCTTTTTCTTTAATAAGGAGATAATCAAAAACAAGTTACCTGGGCTTGAGAGAACAAATGTTGTTTCTCCTGGCTGACTGGGGATCATAAATGTGTTTTCGAGAAGGGCTTAGAGAAAGCTCTGGCTGGACAAGATCATATAACAGAAGTTGGGCTTTCTGACCCCACATATATATCTGACATGATGATTCTACACTTCAAGAGATGTCAGAAGGAAATCTCTTGGGTTATTTTTGTTACTGCTTTGACAGCAACTAGTGTCTTGAGGCACTAGGAAAGAAAAAGTGAACCTGACAGGACAGGAATGAATTGCCTCCATGACAGAAGAAAACTGCCTTATGTAAGGAGGTAATACAAGGAATGCAGGAGCAGGAAGATAAATAAGAATGTATATGAGGACAATATCTTTTCTATATTGAGTGTCTAAGGACATTAGTCTTCCTTTTACTTTTTCCCCTTGTCTCCTACTTTCTCCCTGACATGAGAAAGTGTACTTTTTTTTTTTCAAGTTTGCATGCTTCTTGTTTCAGTAGTTTTTATTATGTATATATTCATTGTAGTTTGTGTCTGTCTCAACATTTTGCATATGAACCCTAGTTCAAAACACCTGTCCTAATCCTACATCTTTTGATGCCTCTGAGAGGTTTTTTAAATGGATGACATGTATATAAATCCCTCATTTATGCAACTCACTCGAGGCCTCAGAAAGCCTAAGCTGTCTCTGCTGTAAAAACCCCAAGCCAGGAAGCAATATTAAATGTTTAGTAGTTGACTTCTGAGGTTTTCTTATCATCCTACTTTGTGGGCTTGGATTTTAAGGGCTTGGATTGAAAGCTCCTTTTGTGATATTGTTTGGTTTATTTAGCTCTGTAGGTGATGTTGTATTGGGTTTACATGGTAAGGGGAGCTGCAGGGGAGGCCTCTGTGAGAAGATTCCAGAAACTGTCCCATGTTAGATAACAGCCAGCTCCAGCCGGCTCCAAAAGGGACCCGCCGCTGGCCAGAGCTGAACCAGTGAGCGATGTTGGTTGCACCTCTGTGAGAGCAGATTTAAGAAAGGGGAAAAAAAAACTGCTGCACAACAGCATCTAGGAGAGAGGAGTGAGAAACAGCCCTGTAGACACCAAGGCCAATGAAGAAGGAGGAGGAGAAGCTGCTCCAGGCACCAGAGCAGAAGTTCCCTTGTGGCCCTTGGGGAGGACCATGGTGGAGCAGGCTGTCCCCCTGCAGCCCATGGGGCACCACGGTGGAGCAGATCTCCACGCTGCAGCCCATGGAGGACTCCATGGTGGAGCAGGTGGATGTGGCCTGAAGGAGGCTGCAGCCCATGGAGAGCCCTCGCAGGAGCAGACTCCGGACTGGAACTGCAGCCCGTAGAGAGGAGCCCACGTAGGAGCAGGTGATCCGGTGGGAGCTGCCACCCGTGCGGGACCCATGCTGGAGCAGTTTGCTCCTGAAGGATGGACCGCGTGGTACGGACCCATATTGGAGCAGTTCTTGAAGAGCTGCAGCCTGTGGGAAGCCCACACAGGATCCGTTCGGGAAGGACGGCATCCCGTGGGAGGGACCCCATGCTGGAGCAGGGGTAGAGAGTGACCACGAAGGAGCGGCGGAGACGAAGCAAAATGGGCTGACCGCAGCCCCCATTCCCCGTTCCCCTGCGCTGCTCAGGGGCAGGAGGTAGAAGCGGGTGGATGAGGGGGTGTGGTGGTTTCACCCAGCTAAACAGGCGACCTCCACCACAACCGCTCGCTCACTCCCCCTCCTCAAAGAAACAGGGGGAGAAAATATGATGGACCAGGGCTTAAGGGTTGAGATAAGGAC